>CM043317.1:76156211-76756211 GCA_023736055.1 Quercus glauca
CGGCCAGCCCATGAAGGACTCGTGAAACTTTCTATTTAGCAAAAAATTATGTTTTGCTTTACCATGTCTTTACTCACACTATATATACCCTCATTACCCACAAATTGTAAATAGTGCTTTTTAGAGAAAAAAACCCTAGAAAATACCCTTGAGAGTTAGAGATTGTTATACCCACAATCATCTACACATTTCCTTGTGGTTTTCCTTAACTTCTACCTCTCCATCTCTACATCTTTGAGAGGTTGCTAGCTTAAACACTTATCACACCCATCCTGGGTGTAAAGTGAGATTTTGATGCTACTGAGAAGCATTGGAAGGAGCCATTCATTGGTGGATGCAATCGGGCTGAATTGCGGGATTTGGAAAGCTAGAGAAGACAAGGTTCCGAGAAGTCAGTTGATAGTAGGAGTTTGAAGGGCTTACGTACATGGGGTAGACTAGGCTTGGAGGGACTTTTGTTATATGTGTACTCCAACTTTATTATCTAATAGATCAATTTGGACTTGAAGAGTCGCGGAGAGGTTTTTCGCCTAATTTTTAGGTTTCCTCTTCGATAACACGTCTTGGTGTTACCTTATATTTACATCTCTCTTCCATACTCTTTAAGCTTTCCTTTTATTATTAATAATGGATGAATATGACTTGGGGTAGTGATAATGGTTCTTTATGCTCATTTACTCTTGTTCCGCACTTTGTATAAGTTAGAGTAAAAGCTATCTAGCCGTAATTTTAATTGGAGGTCTGAACAAGCTCTTATGTTTTTGCACAAATCCAAGCTTTCAATTGCTATCAGAGTGGATACACTTATCAAATTTCAATATCCTAGTGTGATCCTAGACCTCAAGTGAGATGGATAGATCTCAATCCATTAATGCTCTTGCATACTTTGATGGGAATAACTATGCTTTTTGGAAAGTACGTATGCGTGCTTTTCTTTGTGCTATTGATGAGATGTTGTGGAATTCTGTTGAGAATAGGTATGTAAGACCCACTACTTTCAAATTCGAATGGGATAAAGCTGCTCTTACTTTGGAAAACGCCAATAGCAAAGCGATTAACGCTATTTTATGTGGTGTTTCTACTGATGAGTTTTACAGGATTTTGCATGTGAAGATCGCCAAAGAGGCATGGACCATTCTTGAGACAACCTACGAAGGTACCTAGAAGGTTAAGGACATTAAGCTTCATATGCTCACTACTCGGTTTGAAGAAGTAAAGATGAGCAACAATGAGTCATTTAATTCCTTTTATGGGAGACTCAACGAGATAGTGATTGTCAAGCTCAATCTTGGGGAGAAGATTGAAGATGCCAAAGTGGTGAGGAAGATCTTGAGATCCTTACCCGAAAGCTTCCGAGCTAAGGTCACAGCCATAGAGGAGAGTAAAGATTTGGATGAGATAAAGATTCAAGAATGCATTGGATCTCTCCAAACCTATGAGCTTGGACTACTCTCTCACAAGTCCAGCAAATCACTTGCTCTTAAAACTATAAATGAGAGAATGGCTGATTCATCCGATGAAGAAGATGTAGAAAAAAAGGTGGCGTTTCTTGCGAAGAACTTCCGAAAATTTCTCAAGATGAAGAACAATGGGAAGTCATTTGGTAAAGGAAAATTCCCATCCTCAAAAAATGACAAGAATGAGTTCAAGAAGAAGGATGGGAAAGACTTTTCATCAACTAAAGGAATCGTATGCTATGAATGTAATGAGCACTGACATCTCAAGAAAGAATGTCCAAACTATTTGAGAGGAAAGGGTAAAGTGTTTGTAACCACCCTTGGTGATTCAGAAAGCTCAAACTCTAATGCGGAAGGAAAATGTGATAGTGAGGGAAACAATTCAACTTTCATGGCAATTACCACAATTGACTCTAGAGATGAGTTGAGCGACTTGGTTGATGAGCTAGGTGTGCATTCTGAAGGTGAAGAAGTTGATGATTCGAAAGATGAGGATGTGTGCCTCAACGAAGGTGAGAAGAACCTTCAAGAAGTGTATGATGCACTACTTGAAGATTGTGGCAAATATGCCAAGGTTGCAAAGAACACAATTAAGAAGATGAAGAAAATTGAAGAAGAGCATAAATACACACTTGTGCAACTTAAGGAGGCAAAGTGTGAGTTGAAGGGCTGAAGGAAGAATTGTTGAATGCCTACTCGAAAATCAAGTTTCTTGAACTTGAAATCATTCAAGCAAAAGTCAAAGTGGAGCACATTTCCACCAACAAACTTGACAGCGTGTTATCTTCTTAAAAACCGTCAAATGACAAGACCTATAACACCCCAACCTTTACCACACACAAAATAAGGGTTTAATTTCGAGGATGAAATTCTTTTAAGGTGGTGATATGGATTTATTGTTTGGCAACCATGTGAGTTGGATTTCTTGAGTAATCATTTGAGTTTTTGATTTATATGGGAGATTTGGTTTAATTTTTGAAAGAGAGTTTCCTTGTATTTTGAAATGTCTTTGGCATATATGGTTGTGATTGTGGTGTTAACTATATATTTGTGCAAGTAACGTGAGCATGTGTCTTTTGCTTATTAAGTGTTTGGTGAATTACCTATATGAGTTATAGGATTGAATTTCTTGACTTGTGTTGTGATGGTTGTTATATTAGGTTATGGGTTGTAATCCTAGTTGTTTATGTGTGTTAACACATGTGGCTTTAAGGTTAATCAAGTCTCAAAGCTTTTGGAATAGTATTAAAATTATAGTAATTTTCTTTTGGTACTGTAAATCTGTTCCTGACAAATTTGAGTAAGTTACATTACGTGATTCTTAATAAATTACAGAAAAATCAGGAAGAATTAATGTATGGGCATAGTGAGTGATCATGCATGAATACCCTTCTTCACCCACATTATACGAGTGTTTTGGGTGAGATCTTTAGATGAAGGGGTACGACCGACATAACTCTCAAAATTCGGGGTGAAGCTAGCAAGGCATGATGAAATGTTCTTCAATATTTCCATAACATCTCCAATGAGTTTCCCCTCATTTTCACATTTAGCTTGAATTTCTTTTGGCATTCTTCTTGAGTTGTCTTGGCCATGCAAAGAGTCAGCCCTCTTGAGTGCCTGAAGCTTGAAGCAATTTGGTCTTATGTGCTCTCGCATGCCACAATGATAGCAAAAATGCTTCACTTGAGGTCCCCTTTAACTTTTGGGTAATGACTTCTCTTTTTCCTTTGGTTTTGGACCAATGGTTCTCTTCGCAACAGTAGGGATCTCAATCTTGGGCTTCTCTACTTAAGATTTTTCTACATTTCTGGCCAATACGAACCTCACTTCCTTCTTAGGCTTGTTGCTTGAGCTTCCTTCACCAGTATAACCTAGACCGATCATTTACTATGCCCATGCATTAATTCTTCCAACGTATTAGGGTTATAATTCATGCATCATGGCATATGTAATCTTCTTATGTCATTGCTTCTGTATTAAGCATGTTTCTTTTTCAAGCCTTTGTTTGTTTTTCCATGTTTTTGTTGATCTTACTTTGTTTGTTCTGTTTTTGAGTGTGTTGAAAAATTCAAAAACCCATAAAAAATGAAAAATCTTAAAAAGTTTGATCGTTTGTGTTGTGTGTATCACATGTGAGTTTGGCCTAGTATCTCCGTACTAATAGCGTAGTGCATTTACGAGATTAGTTTGTTATGTATGCGTATTCTTTAAGTGTGAGCAACATCTAAAAATCTACATTTGATTGTTGTAAATAGATTTTCAAGCTTGTTATGAATAATTGGTCAATAGTCTTACTTGATCTTGATACATATGTAGACTTGTGCCTATATATCTCCTCACTTTTTTTTTCTTTTTCAAAAGAGTTCTATAAATGTCAATCTCTAAAAAGAGAAAGAGCTGAAAAAGTCTTGCTTCGAAAACTAGTTTGACTAGGAAAAGGTATAGCAAATATGTATTAAAATGTATGGTGCCAAAGTCAAAGGCTTATTTGTCAAAAATATATTAAAAAGTTCACGGCATCGTTTCTCAAGAATTTGAGTTGTATTTGATCAAAAGTATGAATAAATGGAAGCCAAATGAAAAGCTTTTAATCAAAATGTAAACATATTAGTGAGAGGTCATATATGTTCATTTCTACAAGCGAGATAGGTCACTTGACTTTGTACTAGTTGTGTATGACTTGATTAAGTTGATCATTGAAACTTAATACTAGACTATGGACTAATACATACTTGATCCACACACACAACACACAAGTCTAATGTTCAATGAATGCCTATTCTATTTGTGTGATTGTATGTGTTCAAATGTGATGTGCATGCTCAATTGCTTGATGATCAAACACAAAAGATTTTTGAGTATTTTAAATGTTTTTGAAAGTGTTTTTTTATGTTTTTGTGTGTTCAGAGTTTTTCCAAACTGTCAATTTCATTTTTTTTTTTTTTTGAAAGAGGCATTTTTGCGAGTATGAACCTACCCGTGAAAATGAGGAAGCAAATTTCAGTATCATCTAAAGTGTGTTTTAACACTTTGTCACTCTTGTTTCTTTAGATTAAGTCTTAGATTCTAGGATTTCTAGGATTGAGTTATTTTTGAAAAGGGTTAGGAAAGCTTACTTTTCTTGCAATTGTTTTTTTAAATTTCTTGATTAGTCTGTCCCATTGTGTTTGTTTGTGTTGGCCCCAAGTGACATTTTTAACATGTATTTAGGCAAGATTTCATCATGTTCATGCATTGTTTTACATGTTAGTGGTTTGTATGCACTCTAAGTATTTGATGAAATGCCCAAATGGCATTTTCTTATTGTTTTGGACTTCGATGAGTACCAATTTTTTGGGATTATTATGTTTTTTTATTCTTAACATGTTTTAAACATTGGTTGTGTGTTTCACACACTTTGCCCCATGAGTGCCTTGTCATGCATTGCTCATGCATCTCACATGCACACCACATGCACACTTGATGCACACAATTGATCACTTGACATGTTTTGCACTTTACTCATGCTAGGCAAGTCTTGTTAGACTTTTAGCACTTGAAACATGTCTTTGTGACTTTATTTGCTTGCTTTTATGTTCTTTCTAGGATTTTTGTTTGTTCTATAGACTGACTTGTATCTAATCAAGTTTGTTTCCTGTTTGTGTTTGTCCTTGTTTCTATGTATTTGTGCTCGTTTTGTAGATGTCTCCTATTAAGAAAAAGGCCACAAAGAAGCCTTCAAAGCATCCCCGCACCTCCTTTGATTTGTTCCAAAATGATAGTGTTGATATGGCCTTCAATGATCACTACAAAAGGGCTCCAATCATTCTAGAGAGGACTGTGGACTTAGGGTCCCTAGAGGGTACTTTCATGTTGGAAGTGTTCAAAGAAAGAACATGGACAAAGTTGCTGGATCCAATGGGAATGTATATGAAGATGTCATTTGAGAATTCTTCGCCAATGCCATTGTGGAAGGAAATCACATCAATTGTTGGCGAAGAGGGAGAGAGTTCTTAATTTCATGAGAATTGATTCAAGAGATTTTGGAGATTTGTCCAACGACTCCTCACACATCTCTACAATATGATGTGAGAAAGGAGAAACTAGAACCTCTCAGATAAAACTGTTGGTGTTTTGATAATCTATTAAGGTTATTTTCTTTGTAGAAATTATAATTTCAGCCGCCCAAAACATATTATCAAATAAACAATTATTAGCAAAATCTAAGAATTAAATTTCTATACATGCATTATTATAAAATAATAATAATTAAAAAAAAATTGCAAAAGTTAAAATTTGTCACCTATCCAATTATTTTTGTTTGGCTAACCTTTGCTTTTCTTTAAATAAATGGCATTATAGAGTACTTCTAATACAACTATTAAGAGTACTTTGTCCACCACAAAAGATTAGAAAAAAAAAAATTTGAAAAGTCTCATAGTTTAACATCTAAATTGAGCACTATAAAAAATCATGCTATGTAACAAAATAAATACCAAATTATCCAAATCATGCTATGTAATAGAATAATATTATATTTTTATATGCTATATTTAATTCTTTAGAACGCAATAGGATAACATTTAACAATCAAAGAGAATAAAAAATAATAAAAACAACAACAACAATTTAAAAAACAAAACTAAATCACAATTTTAAAAACAAAACTAAATCGCATTAACCCAAAATAGAGTTTTAAAGAATATAAAAAATTATCAACCTAAAGTAGAGATGCAAGAAAAATAAAAAAATCCACCAAAAAATTTAGAGAGAGAGAGAGAGAGGGGACCTTTTTTTTTGTGAGGGAAAACTATGCATAGAATAGAAGAGATAGTGACAAATTTATAGTAAGAGGGTGTGAATAAGAAGAGACAAAAATAAAGGAAGACGAAGAGAAAAATGAAGAATGATATTAATGTAGAGGGTAGTGGGGAGATGAAAATGTAAGGGATGGAGAAAGATTGAAATAGTGGGGAGATGAAATGGTAAGGGAGAGAGAAAGGTTGGAGAAGTGTAAATATTAAAAAAATAAATGTTAAAAACAATTATAAGAAAATTGGGGGAAAAAAAAAACCCTAAAGCTTGAAAGGCTTCAACGTTTTGTTTTGTTTTGTTTTTGTTTTTTTGTTTTTTTGTTTTTTTTATAAGCTGAAAAGACTCACACAAAACCCTAAAACTGAACTGAAAAGGCTTTGGGTTGGGCTTGATTGTGGAACTAAATAAATAAGAGGTGGGCTGAATTAATTATATAGATTTATTATAGGGTGATAGTGGAAGTAAATAAATAAGTAGTGAGCTGGATTTATTATAAGGTGATAGTGGAAGTAAATAAATAAGTAGTGGGCTACATTTATAGTGCTGAAAATTGTAAAAACCATTTTAAAATTGTAGGACAAATTATATTTGAAAAAAGAAAAGAAAAAAAAGAATGACGTGACAGCTGATGTGGCACAACGTGACAGCTGTAACATTAAACGCTACGCTTTAATTTTTAGTAATATATAGATATAGATGGGTAAACACCAACAGTTTTAGATAAAACTGTCGGTGTTTTGATAATCTATTAAGGTTATTTTCTTTGTAGAAATTATAATTTCAGCCGTCCAAAACATATTATCAAATAAATAATTATTAGCAAAATCTAAGAATTAAATTTCTATGCATGCATTGTTATAAAATAATAATAATTAAAAAAAATTTGTAGAAGTTAAAATTTGTCACCTATCCAAATTTTTTTTTTTTTGGCTAACCTTTGCTTTTCTTTAAATAAATGGCATTATAGAGTACTTTTAATACAACTATTAAGAGTACTTTGTCCACCACAAAAGATTAGAAAATAAATAAAAAAATTAGAAAAGTCTCATAGTTTAACATCTAAATTGAGCACTATAAAAAATCATGCTATGTAACAAAATAAATACCAAATTATCCAAATCATGCTATGTAATAGAATAATATTATATTTTTATATGCTATATTTAATTCTTTAGAACGCAATAGGATAATATTTAACAATCAAAGAGAATAAAAAATAATAAAAAAACAACAACAATTTAAAAAATAAAACTAAATCACAATTTTAAAAACAAAACTAAATCGCATTAACCCAAAATAGAGTTTTAAAGAATATAAAAAATTATCAACGTAAAGTAGAGATGCAAGAAAAATAAAAAAAAATCCACCAAAAAATTTAGAGAGAGAGAGAGAGGGGACCTTTTTTTTGTGAGGGAAAACTATGCATAGAATAGAAGAGATAGTAACAAATTTATAGTAAGAGGGTGTGAATAAGAAGAGACAAAAATAAAGGAAGATGAAGAGAAAAATGAAGAATGATATTAATGTAGAGGGTAGTGGGGAGATGAAAATGTAAGGGAGGGAGAAAGATTGAAGTAGTGGGGAGATGAAATGGTAAGGGAGAGAGAAAGGTTGGAGAAGTGTAAATATTAAAAAAATAAATGTTACAAACAATTATAAGAAAATTGGGGGAAAAAAAAACCCTAAAGCTTGAAAGGCTTCAACGTTTTGTTTTGTTTTGTTTTTGTTTTTGTTTTTTTTTGTTTTTTAATAAGCTGAAAAGACTCACACAAAACCCTAAAATTGAACTGAAAGGCTTTGGGTTGGGCTTGATTGTGGAACTAAATAAATAAGAGGTGGGCTGGATTAATTATACAGATTTATTATAGGGTGATAATGGAAGTAAATAAATAAGTAGTGAGCTGGATTTGTTATAAGGTGATAGTGGAAATAAATAAGTACTGGGCTACATTTATAGTGCTGAAAATTGTAAAAACCATTTTAAAATTGTAGGACAAATTATATTTTAAAAAAGAAAAGAAAAAAAAGAATGACATGACAGCTGATATGGCGCAACGTGACAGCAGCAGCATTAAACGCTACGCTTCAGTTTTTAGTAATATATAGATATAGATGGGTAAACACCAACAGTTTTAGATAAAACTGTTGGTGTTTTGATAATCTATTAAGGTTATTTTCTTTGTAGAAATTATAATTTCAGCCGCCCAAAACATATTATCAAATAAACAATTATTAGCAAAATCTAAGAATTAAATTTCTATACATGCATTGTTATAAAATAATAATAATTAAAAAAAATTGCAAAAGTTAAAATTTGTCACCTATCCAATTATTTTTGTTTGGCTAACCTTTGCTTTTCTTTAAATAAATGGCATTATAGAGTACTTCTAATACAACTATTAAGAGTACTTTGTCCACCACAAAAGATTAGAAAATAAAAAATAAAAAAAATTAGAAAAGTCTCACAGTTTAACATCTAAATTGAGCACCATAAAAAATCATGCTATGTAACAAAATAAATACCAAATTATCCAAATCATGCTATGTAATAGAATAATATTATATTTTTATATGCTATATTTAATTCTTTAGAACGCAATAGGATAACATTTAACAATCAAAGAGAAAAAAAAAAAAAAAAAAAAAAAAAAAAAAAAAAAAAAAAAACAACAACAACAACAACAACAACAACAACAATTTAAAAAACAAAACTAAATCACAATTTTATAAACAAAACTAAATCGCATTAACCCAAAATAGAGTTTTAAAAAATATAAAAAATTATCAACCTAAAGTCGAGATGCAAGAAAAATAAAAAAATCCACCAAAAAATTTAGAGAGAGAGAGAGAGGGGACCTTTTCTTTTGTGAGGGAAAACTATGCATAGAATAGAAGAGATAGTGACAAATTTATAGTAAGAGGGTGTGAATAAGAAGAGACAAAAATAAAGGAAGATAAAGAGAAAAATGAAGAATGATATTAATGTAGAGGGTAGTGGGGAGATGAAAATGTAAGGGATGGAGAAAGATTGAAGTAGTGGGGAGATGAAATGGAAAGGGAGAGAGAAAGGTTGGAGAAGTGTAAATATTAAAAATATAAATGTTAAAAAAAATTATAAGAAAATTGGGGAAAAAAAAAAAAAAAAACCCTAAAGCTTGAAAGGCTTCAACGTTTTGTTTTGTTTTTGTTTTTGTTTTTGTTTTTTTTTTTTATTTATTATTATTTTTTAAAGCTGAAAAGACTCACACAAAACCCTAAAACTAAACTGAAAAGGCTTTGGGTTGGGTTTGATTGTGGAACTAAATAAATATGAGGTGGGCTGGATTAATTATACAGAGTTATTATAGGGTGATAGTGGAAGTAAATAAATAAGTAGTGGGCTACATTTATACTGCTGAAAATTGTAAAAACCATTTTAAAATTGTAGGACAAATTATATTTTAAAAAAGAAAAGAAAAAAAAGAATGACGTGGCAGCTGATGTGGCGCAACGTGACAGCAGCAGTATTAAACGCTACGCTTCAGCTTTTAGTAATATATAGATATAGATGGGTAAACACCAACAGTTTTAGAAATTGGATATAATCTAAATTAGGACCAAATTGCACTGAATAGGACTACAATGGACCAAATAGGACTAAGGTCGATTGTATAGGACCAAAGTACATAGAATGGACTGAGCAAGACGAATGTGTATTGAATAGAACTAAAGTGGATAGAAGGACCGAATAGGACCAATGTGGACCGAATAAAAATGAAATGGATAGAATAGGACCAATGTGGACCAAATAAGACCAAAGTGGACCGAATAAGACTTTGAATATTTATTATTTCTATTGCATTTTTAGTGCTTATATTTCTAAATTCTAATGTCTATTTTGTTTGTATTTTTAACTCAAGACTAAAGAGTTTAGCCCAAATATAAAATTTCATACTTTTCAACCCAAAAATTATGAAAATAATAATAATTTTTAACTAAACTTGAAAAGGCTACCTATAAAAAAAAAAAAAAAAAAAATCAATTAAAGGTTGAATTAGTCCAAAATGGACCAAAAAAGACTGAAATTGACCGAGTGGACCAAATTGGACCAAATAGAACTGAAGTAGACCAAATTAGACTGAATAGAAATTGTTTAATTTTTAGGGAGAACAAATTATCTTCAGCAAATTTTACAGAACAAATTATACATTTTATTACATTTACAAAATAACTTTTTATTCCCACGTATCGTGTGAATCTACGACTAGTATACATAATAACCTTTCCCAACCACTCAATGCTCTTTTTTGCTTGAATTTTCTTCTCAGCCTTTTCTTTCTCTTTTGTGTTGCAAACTGAAATCACTGATATTATCACTGGTATGCTTCTCAAATCAATGCGGCTACATGCATTGGTAATGGTGAGACATGTATACTACACTTTTTTTTTTTTTTGAATAATTTGGTAATCGGGGGTGAGGGACCTTAATCTAATGGACTAAGTAACTTGTTACCTTCTATATAGCTCAGTACACTTTTCAATGCTACATATATTTAACATAGTGACCTATTGAAAGGTACTATTTTCTATATAGCTCAGTACTATTTTGCTTTCATCGCGGTCCGAGTGAAAGGTACATATATGTCTCAAACTTTTTGACTAACTGAACAAGATAATGACCGCCAAACAAACTGAAAAACTTTTGAGTTTTGCGATTTAAAATTAACCTTATGTTTTGCGATTTAAAAACTCATGCCGTCCAATATATATATATATATATCAAAGAAAATCTAAGATGACTAATTCACTCAACTAAGTAAGTAAAACTATCTTATTATCACCATTATTGAGTGTTTTCATGCATAAGCACAACTTACAAGCTAGTACATTATAAATTTTGAGCACTGTATCATCATGCCATCCAATGCAATAAATTTGCTTTACGATTTGAGGGTGGAATTGACAAACTCAGCCCATTAATCAATTTATGATAATTCACCTTTTGAGCCTTAGAATAGTTCAATCTGGCCTAGTTTTTGTAATTCCAATGAGGAGTATTTGCCTATGATAACATAAAACTTTTGTCCCCTTTTTCTTTGCAACATTTAAATGTATGATCCAGGTAAAGTCTACATGATATCCTATTATTATGACTATTATTATATAATTTTAGCATACAAGCAGTGATATTATCAGTTTATCACCTTAAAAACTTTGGCCCTGTTTGGTATAGTAGTTTAACAACGTGTTTTCAGTTTTTAAACAATATTACATGTAATTTTACACACTTTTTCACCCATACGTATTTTCAAAAAAAATAAACAACGTTATTCCAACAACTTTACCAAATGACCCCTTTGTTGCTAAACAATCACTACTATAATACCAGAGACTTAAGTCACTGTGGGACATATTCTGTTTTAAAGATTCTTGAATTTTGATACAAGTAATGAATGGGTATTGACCAATCAAGTTACCATGCGTTGCACTTTTCATAAGTTAGAAAATTGATATGTATCCAAATAGAGGGTCCCATCTACAAGACTTAGATGGATGGATGGGTCCGCTTCCTAATGTGTGGTTGAAATTGAAAGTATCAAACAAACTCCTCAAGCACGATACAATAAGTGTGCATTTGGATTGGGCATTTTGCCCAATCCCCATGTCTACGTTTTGTCTGCAGATCCCATGGGTACTATTTACGGACCCACAAAAATCATCTAAACATAGATTTCAATATAAATTTGAATTACACAACACTATTTACTCATTTAAAATTCATTTTACTACAGTGTTTTCAGTAATAAGTTTTCAGTTTTCAGCAAATAAGCTATATCCAAATGAGCCCTTTGTTGCTAAACAATCACTACCATAATACTAGAGACTTAAGTTACTGTGGGACATATTCTATTTTAAAGATTGTTGAATTTTGACACAAGTAATGAATGGGTATTGACCAATCAAGTTACCATGCGTTGCACTTTTCATAAGTTAGAAAATTGATATGTATCCAAATAGAGGGTCTCATCTACAAGACTTGGATGGATGGGTCAACTTCCTAATGTGTGGTTGAAATTGAAAGTATCAAACAAACTCCTTAAGCACGATACAATAAGTGTGCATTTGGATTGGGCATTTTGCCCAATCCCCATGTCTACGTTTTGTCTGCAAATCCCATAGGTACTATTTACGGACCCACAAAAATCATCTAAACATATATTTCAATATAAATTTGGGTTACACAACACTATTTACACATTTAAAATTTATTTTACTACAGTGTTTTCAGTAATAAGTTTTTAGTTTTCAGCAAATAAGCCGTATCCAAATGACCCATTTGTTGCTAAACAATCACTACCATAATACCAGAGACTTAAGTCACTGTGGGACATATTCTGTTTTAAAGATTGTTGAATTTTGACACAAGTAATGAATGGGAATTGACCAATCAAGTTACCATGCGTTGCACTTTTCATAAGTTAGAAAATTGATATGTATCCAAATAGAGGGTCCCATCTACAAGACTTAGATAAATGGATGGGTCCGCTTCCTAATGTGTGGTTGAAATTGAAAGCATCAAACAAACTCCTTGAGCACAATGCAATAAGATGGATGGATGGGTCCACTTCCTATAAATAAGTCCTATGCCATTGGTACCAAACATAACAAAATCATATATCAGTTTTATTATTATTTTCATAAAAGCATGATGATGATGATGATGATGATGAGGGAGGGTTCCTTGCTGAGAATAATAATAGCTGTTAATTTAACCCTTCTCCTTTGTTTCCTCACTGCCGACTCTGAGGTTCGTTGCATTGAAAGCGAGCAACACGCCCTTCTCAACTTCAAGCAACACCTTACAGATCCTTCTAACCGCCTTGCCTCTTGGGCTGCTGCATCTGACGTGGATTGTTGCCACTGGGTCGGTGTTCTTTGCCACAACGTTACCGGTCACGTCCTCCAACTCCGTCTTCGAAGCATTCCTCCTGTGGATGGAGCTCAATATGAAGTTTATGTGAGGACAGTGTTTGGCGGTAAGATAAATCCTTCTCTGCTTGATTTGAAGCATTTGATTTACTTGGATCTCAGTGGCAATAATTTCAGTGGGACTCAAATTCCTAAATTCCTCGGCTCAATGGGGAGCTTAAGATATCTTAATCTCTCTTATGCGGGATTTTGGGGATTGATTCCTCGTCAACTTGGGAATCTCTCTAATTTGCACTATCTCGATCTTGGAAGTAATTATCTCGATATTGAATCTAATGATTTATATGTCAAGAACCTTCAATGGCTCTCCTGGTCTTCCTTTACTACAACACCTTGATTTGAGTTTTGCTAACCTTAGGCAAGCCTCTGATTGGCTACAGGAGATAAACAAACTCCCTTCCTTGTTAGAGTTACGATTGTCACATTGTGAACTTTCTGTTTTCATCCCACCACCGATACCCAGTGGTGTTAACTTTTCATCTCTCACCACCCTTGATCTTTCAGGCAACTTCTTTTTTGAAAACACTTCCATTCTGTTTTGGGTCTTTGGTCTTCATAATCTGGTTTCTCTTGATCTATCTTCCAATTTGTTTCCAAGTCCAATCCCTGTTCATCTCCAGAACTTGACTTCACTTAGGCACCTCGATCTATCCTGGAACGATTTCAATTCTTCAATTCCTAATTGGCTATACAGTTATAGTCATCTTGAGTTCCTCAACCTCATGTCCAATAATTTGCAGGGTAGAATCTCTAGTGCCATTGGAAATCTTTCCTCTTTGAGATCCTTGGACCTTGAGAGTAATCAAATTAATGGTACTCTCCCTCAAAGTTTTGGACAACTCTCAAAATTAGAGTCCCTGTATATTGGTTTCAATATGTTGGAGGGTGTGGTGTTAGAAGTTCATTTTGCCAATTTAATGAGATTAAAAACACTTGATGCATCTCAAAACCAATTGACTTTAGAAGTAAGTGACAATTGGACCCCTCCTTTTCAACTCAACACCTTAGTTTTGCGATCATGGAATTTAGGGTCAAAATTTCCTTTGTGGCTCTATTCACAAAAGCAACTTCTGAGCTTGGACATATCCAACACAGGGATTATAGATGCAGTTCCTACTTGGTTTTGGAACTTGTCTTCTCAATTTACTTATCTAAATATCTCTCACAATCAAATCTATGGAGAGATTCCACATATCCCAATGATTTTGTCCTATCCTTCAAATATTGATGTGAGTTCAAATAACTTCACAAGTCCATTACCTTGTATATCCTCAAATGTGACCTTTCTTGATCTTTCTAACAATTCACTATCTGGATCTATTTCTCACTTTTTGTGTTACAAGATGAATGAGCCCAAACTTATGGAATTTCTCAATCTTGGAAAAAATCTTTTATCTGGGAAAATAAGTAATTGTTGGATGAAGTGGCAAAGCTTGTATTTCTTAAATTTGGGGAACAACAATTTCACTGGTAAAATTCCAGCATCCATTGGATCTTTAATTAGTCTTATGTCTTTGCATTTGTACAACAACAAATTCTCCGGAAAACTTCTATCCTTGTTGAAAAATTGTAATTTCTTGTTTACTATTGATATTGGCAAAAATGAATTTGATGGGAGCATACCTAGGTGGATTGGACATAGACATTCAAGATTGATGATTCTCAGCCTTCACTCCAATAATTTCTATGGTCAAATACCGGATGAACTTTGTTCTCTAACTTCACTCCAAATCCTTGACCTTTCACATAATAAACTATTTGGAAGCATACCTAAATGTGTTAACAATTTCAGTACGATGGCCAGAAATCTCAATTCAAATTATCCCATTTTTTTTCCTATTATGTCAGTAATTTATAACCATGGGCCTATTGAAAGTGAATTGCTTGTGATTAAGGGAAAATATCTTGAATATTCCACCACACTTCAACTGGTAAATATTATAGATCTTTCCAACAACAATTTGTCAGCAGAGATTCCTAAAGAAGTGGCTAGTCTCAAAGGACTACAATCATTGAATTTGTCATCTAATATCTTGACTGGAAGGATCCCGGAGAATATAGGTGATATGAGATCAATAGAATCTATTGATTTCTCTAAAAACCAACTTTCAGGTCAAATTCCTCAAAGTATGTCAAGTTTGACATTTTTGAGCTACTTGAACTTGTCGAACAACAATTTGATTGGGAGAATCCCTTCAAGCACTCAGCTACAGAGCCTTAGCACATCCAGTTTTTTTGGAAACAAGCTTTGTGGACCTCCACTTACTGATAATTGTACTATAAAATATGTAAAACCAAACATTGAAAACAAAAGGAGCAAGGGTTTTGTGGATTGGTTTTTTGTAAGTATGGCACTTGGATTTGTGGTTGGGTTTTGGGTTGTATTGGGTCCTTTACTATGGAACAAGCAATGGAGAATTTTGTATTTTCAATTCCTAGATCACCTAGGGTACAAGCTTAGTGGTGTAGTGGCACAAACCTGGTATAGCATTGTAAGTAAATGTTGTAAGATTCTTAATATTTAGTCCAAGTATCATGTAATCATATTAATCAATATTTTGATGCTTTCTATATGATCTTCGACCTGGTTAGTGGTTAATACTTCTATGATCATCTATATTTACTCTATTAACATGTATGTTTGTTATGAACGTACACCGCAGTCCAACTTTAGTTTTATTATTCCTATAGATTAGTGGTGTAAAATCGCATTTCAGTTCATACAAGCAATTAATTTGTTAGAAGTAATATCCAATACCTTGCAATGATGCCCACTTTCTCTGTAGCATATCTTAGTGATCACTTTGAAAAGTCTCAATGAAAGACAATAAGTTTGTGCTTATTTGGGCAAAATAAGTAGGCTCTTTGTATCAAATTCGAAGGCTATTTTGGTAGATTTCTTGCAACCACTATAATGAAGCTTAAGCAGTTAAGCTATAAAAGAGCCAATTTGCCAGCTCTACTTTGTCCCATGGAAGAATTGAAGGGGCTGTGAGCCAGGCTCCATGGCACGGCTCTCATGTCCTACCAGCCCAATAGGTACAACAACCCATAATCTATCTTATTCTAAATTCTGAAAATTGACTTGATAAAAAGAACATGTTATTGGTTGTTAATTTTGAATTTTGTGTCTCTACATAGGTGGGTAGATACAGATACATGGCTTATTTGTGATTTTTGAAATGAAATTTTGTTGAATTGGTGATTTACCCAATTGGGGTACGTTGAAGTTGTGGGGCAAATTTAATTCTCTGTGGTGTTTTGTTGGGAATCTACTATTGTTTGCAATGATTTAACAACGATTTTGTTTCAAATCTATTTGGCATAGTAGAAGATAGTCAACTAAAAAAAGAAAAAATTGCAATTAAAGGTAGCACTCTCTCTCTCTCTCTCTCTCTCTCTCTCTCTCTCTCTCTCTCTCTCTCTCTCTCTCTCTCTCTCTCTCTCTCTCTCTCTCTCTCTCTCTCTCTCAACATTAGGGTCAATAACATGTGTACTTTTATATACATGAAACTCACAGTGGCAATTAGCTCCACACAGACAAAATAAAAGTGGAGATTAGCACCCTAGAATTATTTATTTATTTATTTTTGTGGAGGAAATAGCACCCTAGAAGTTGAATAAGGGTTTTGAATTTATTTTTTATTTTTTATTTTGCTAGGTAAATAGCGGGAAGAGGATTGGTGGGATTCAAACCGTGTCAAGCACAACAAGAGGGGTTTTTGTTGTGTGAGATTTTCTTTAAATTAATTTGCACGTGTCTCATCATTTAAGCTATAGTTTTGTTTGGGTTGCTCTTGATACTTTTAGGTGTGATTTTATCATTTACTGAAGATATGTATATGATGCTGAGACACAAATAGTGAAAACGATGCTGAGATTGCATTTGAATTTGGTTGAGTGATTTTGGAAAGTCTTTTCTTAAAACTTTTCTTGCATATAAATTTTAGACCCCTTTTGTAGAAATTTTAGGAAGTCTTGTTTTTGTGACATATTGCATAACCCAAAAGCTAAAGGAAATGGGTTTTGAAAATTGAGCCCAATAATGTTATATTAATTTTTTCTTCGTTTCTTGTCATATGGAACTTCCACTCACGTGTGTATGTGCAACAATTTTTTTGCTTCTTAAAATTTTGATTAGTGTCTTCTTTCTTCTTCTTTTTTGTAAGATGTTTCTCTAAACATGTAGGATCTAGTTG
This sequence comes from Quercus glauca, assembly GCA_023736055.1. Lineage (NCBI taxonomy): Eukaryota > Viridiplantae > Streptophyta > Magnoliopsida > Fagales > Fagaceae > Quercus > Quercus glauca. The sequence goes on from CM043317.1 coordinate 76,173,634, forward strand.
GACAACTATCATTTGACCCACCCATTTGACCCACCCTTTTGTTCTAATATCATTTGATTAATTCTTCACTCAACACAATTTGAGTATGAGAAGCTTTGTATTTTCTGTATCTAAAAATGTAATTGTTAATTATATTTCATCACCGGAGGTTGCTTTCCTAAGAAGAATTATAGCGCTATTTAATCCAAAAATGACAAAACTGGTCTTTTGGTTTCTTGGACAAGATGAGATTGAGCCTTCAACCAACCAGACTTATGGTCCCTCTTAAAGAATCTTACATTTGTCAAGACATTTGCCTGTAGATGAAACTGATTATTTACAAGCTTGTGAAGAAAAGCTAGAAGTTTTTGCATAAATAAGAAAAGACAACAGAGAAGGGTATTGAATAAACTTACAGAAGATGAGGGACAAGTACAACCAAGAGGACGAGGGACAAGCATTGAAGGCGTAGCTCAGACCTATACATTTTCCTCTGTAATTAAGAAGAACTTGGACATCAATAGGTTTCTTTGTGCCATAAAGATAAAAGAGGAAGACTTGGGAGTATTTGAGCAAAAGAAGTGAAATAAGAATAATTGTTTCATAAAATTATTAAATATTCACGGTGCATATAAGTAAAGACATTCAAGAAAATAATTCTAAGCTCCCCTAGCGAACGGAAAAATACACCCTAATTCATGTGTATATTTCCTCACACTTAAAACTCATAGAATACACCAACTGTGAGACTAACACAGCTGTGAGTAGGAGGAAATATGCCCTGAAACAGGGCATACTTCCTCCTACCGAACTGTGATCTTGAAAAATCCTAACAATTTATAAAAAATGTGGCGGTAGAGTAGTAATACTCAATTCTCCAATTGACCACGTTGCATGAGCGCATGAGGTGGGCAAGCGTCAGCTGTACAGCTGGTCTAATAAATTTTTATTTTTTTTTATTTTTTTTTTACGTAAAGTTCAAGAGGCAAGATTACAAATCCCAAGAAACGAATCAAAGAATATTGTGGATTCACATGGCATATCAATTTAAATATATTATTGTAGTCTCTTAGATAATAATAATAATAATAATAATAATATATTTATTATTATTGTTATACCACGTCTGATGAGTATAAATGCCAATGCTCATATTGCCGCAGGACTGAAGGTTTATTTAAAACAAATACTTTGTATATCGATTATAATTTGTTATGTATATATATATATATATATGCTTTTTAAACAAAATAATTGAAGTTTCAAATTTAAAAGAAAAAAAATTAGCAAATTACGGAGCAATAGAGAATAAAATTGAATACAAAAAAATGATTGTGTTATTAAAAAAATGTATTGTACTTTTACAACAACATTTAGGACTTGTTTGGTAAGAAATTTTTAGTAACGTTATTTGTATTTTTAGAAATACATGTTATTAAAAAAATGTGTAAAAATATTTATAATATTATTTAAATACTGAAAATTGTTATTTAAATAATTATAACAAACGAGGCCTTTAGTGACTTCAAATATGCTTTTTGTAAATTATTGATTTCAAATGTGCTTATTGACTTTATGACAACATTTATTTACTCAAAAAGGAATCTTATCCAATTTTTTCTAGAGTATCTTTTTTTTTCTTTAATTTATTTTTATTTATAAAAAAAAAAGTATTGTAAGAGTTAGTGATTTTGTGCTCGTGCTCTAATTCCAAAAACTCATAAAATATTTTGTGCTCGTGCTCTAATTCCAAAAAAGAAAAGAAAAGAAAAAAAAAAAGAGAGCATAATCTCCTACATCTAACTCTTATCTTAATAAAAAATAAGAACCCATTGATATTGAGCCAAACTTTTTCGCTTTTAAGAGCTATTGCTCACATTTTAACAAGATCCAATTTAGTATTCACTTTTTTAAAATACAATAAATAATATTGTTTATTTATTTTGTCTATCTGGATTTCGGTGTGCACCTTCTTCTCTCTCATAATTTTTTTTTACTACTTTTTTTACTTTTTTATTACCAATAGTTAAAATTTAAAGTTATTTTTTACAACTTTAAATCTTAGCCATTACATCGATTACATCACATATATAGTTTGTTTAGAATCTGCTAATTTTGCTAAAATAAAATTTCTTTTTTTGTTGAAAGTACTATACATAAAGATAAAAATTAATTAAAATAATATAATAAAATTAATAAAAATATTAAAAATAATAATAAAACACATAAATAATAACAAAAATAAACGCACACATAATATCTAAAGTTTTGCTCCCAAATCCCAATCCCTGTTTATCAGCCTTTTTGCTGACATGTCGAATCGCATGTTGTCGGTATATATAAGGACTTAAATTGATACTGCCGACGTTATCGGTTTGAATAAGGAATTAAATTGATTCGTTTTCATAATTAAGTGGGCCTGAGCATGATTACCTTCAAAAGTCTTGCTTTACCTTTCAGAGTCAGCTATGACGACCCGTGTTCTTCAAAGTTGGCTATGATGTGATAAAGAGTGAAGTTTTGAAAAAGAAGTCGTAAAAAATTTTATGATACTAGATCTTTCCAGTAAAAAGTCAGTCAAGTCAAGCTATTTTATGGGGTCTTCGGATCCCCCAGACATATAATTATTGGGCACTTATTGGCTTTATTGTTAAAAAAAGATTGCAATATAATTAAGTCAACTGTTTATCCCAAAAAAATCCATTGCCACCACTAATATATCTTATGGCAATCACTTTTTTTAGGTTATTTTTTCTTTTATATTATCATTAACTAATATTATTTTCAGAAAAGTTTTTTTTTTTTTTTTGAGAAATATTGTTTCCAGAAAATTTAAAAGTTTTATTATTTACAAAAAAAAAAAAAAAAAAAAAAAAAAAAAAAAAAAACTAAGATAAAACCTTTTCCCATAAAAAGTTTAGGAATGACAAAAAATATATTCATATAATAAATTTTGATTAATTATCAAAACCGAGTGTCAAAATATATTTCCATTAAAACACAGAGACCCATAAATCAATATATAAGATAATATCTCATGGTACAAAATTATAATATCTTATGTTCACAAATTATAAGATTTGAAGCATAATTTAAAAGTAATTTTTTTAAAAAAATCATCAAAGAGTAGCAGATGAAGAAACAAGTAAAAGATTGAACTAGTGAATTCAGAGAGTTTCAAAAAGTAGCAGATGAAGCTCTCAACTAGTTCTACTCTGATACCATGTCAGAATTCACGCATGTAATAAACTTCATCAATGGAGTAATCTGATTAGAGATGAGGAAGAGAGAGTTTTCTATATATGCGTTGAATTCTCATTGAATGAAATAAAACAAGCTTTGTTTCTTATATAGGAAACAAAACCAACAAGTGACAACTGTCAAACTCCTAACTAACTCCTATATAGTAAAACTATATGTAGCCTAACTACTAATACATAAAATGACATGTAGTTTATCTTATGCACAAATCTTCTTTACACATTACAGAGTTACAGTAAGCCTATATTGATGAATAACAGTCTAACGTCTAATAGGTGTTAAGTTTGAGTTCTAAAATATAGACATTAATGAAAGAGAGAAAGAAGTGATATGTCAATCATATGTAATTTCCTTGGTCATTTTTATATGATAATGAATAACCATGTGTGGATTTTTGTTTCTCTAACGGGGATGTGGAATTATAAAAAAGAGGAAAGTGAGATTTTTTAAAATTTTAATTTTTTATTTTAAGTGTGTAACTAATTGGTCAAAATAAGTTAAAAAAGTAAAAAGAAAAAATTTTTTTTTTAATCAAACGCATAAACATAGTGGATGAGTGAAAACGCCCACATGTAATGTATTAAGGTTGTAGCCTAATTAAAGTGATTATGGTCAAGGAATAAAGTCAATAAAGTTTGGATCTTCTCTATTCAAACCAAAAAAAAGAAAAAAGAATCAATGTATACAAACAAATTTCTGAAGACTTCATCATAAAAAAAGGAAAAAAAAAAAAAAAAAGAATCAATGTATATGATTTTAATTGGTCCTTCAATAGATTAGGAAATTTTAATTAAAATCTTAATTCTTATGGATTAAAATGGAAGGCAATTATGGTTATGTGCAAGGTGTAGGATAACTTTACAAGATGAATTTAGAAATTATTTTATTTTTTCATTAATTTCTAAAGGCTAATCAACCTACCAAAAATAAGAGTTCGTCATAATAAAAAGTAAAAAAACCATAGATTTATCTCTTAAAAATACAATAAGTTTGGAACAAAATTTGAAAAAAGAAGAAGTAAAAACTGGAAAATCTTTTTTTCAAAGTATTGATTAGCTGTCTACCCAGCAGCTCCCAAATTTTTTATTTTGCCGAGATTTTTGTTGTAGGATTTTTTTCATAACCTTTTGTGAGATGAAAATAATGTTCTGTAAGTTCCGAGAACTCTATAAATAGGAGAATCATTAAAAAAAATAATAAATAAATAACCCTACCGAAACTTATATTTTGAGTTTTCTTCTCACAAAAGCACCCAAAGAATAAAAAAATTTCAGAGAAAAATTATTCAATTTTAGTCCAAAAAGAAAACTTAAATCAACCATCACTCAAAATCATCAACCTCAATCTTCTTCCCCAACTAAGTGAATGCACTTTAAAAAAAATAAAATACTCAATGCCACCTTGCTAGAGTCATTTGGTTTTGCAGTCATTGGAACCTTAGAATTGATAGATGGCAAGTCAATCTCCTTCCCATTTGATTGAGTTATTTCTTGATCCTCCTTCATCTCTCCAATTGGACAAGGAGCAAAGAGATGAATTCCTTCTATTTGGAGCTCTGACTTCAGACTTTATCTGGATGTGGAGGAATAAGGCAATTTATGAGAGATCTCTTCCAGTGGAGGATCAGGTTAGCAAAAGCCTTAATAAGCTGTTTTTGGAGCATTGGTGGTCCAATGTTCTAGTGTTGACAAGACTTCCAGCTAGAAATAGTGCCAGGTGGTGTTGTCCAAACCAAGGTATGCTAAAATTGAACTATGATGCAACAGTAGGAGATTTATCTTCATGTATAGCAATTGTTGCCAAAGATTGGAGAGGGAAGTTGGTGTTTGTGATTTCTAAGAAAGATAACACCAATATCCTTGTTCAAGCAAAAGTTAATGTCATCCTATTAGCTGTCCAGATTGCTCTTAATTTCTCTTTTTGTAGATGTGTTATAGAGAATGACTGTAAAATTTGTATAGATGCCATCAAAGCTGGTGGGAACTTAGTTCCATGGAGACTTTTGAATTTTAATTGACTCAGTTAAGAATGTAATTAGTGACTCTAACCATGTATTTTTTAACTGGGTTCGTAGGGCCCCCAAGTTATGATAATGTTATCTTGGTTGAGGCATTCCAGGCTGTTATATCTGTTGTGGTTTAATAAGGTATTTTATTTAGCAAAAAAAAAAGGACATAACACTCATGTGATGCCATTAGAAACATTTTGCAAGAGATTTCGGTATGGACTTCCTCTTAAATTCCCATTATTTTTGGTATTATTCAACTCTTTTTATTTATGGCTCCTAGACTTTTTGTAAAATGGTTATCCCAATTCCCAAACAACCCTTTTTTTGAAGGCTACTTGAAACTTTAGAGGCATAAATGCACAACACACATGCGAGCGTGTACACACCCACCATATATACATGCTTACACTAAAATCAAAGTTGAATTACCAAAAAATTTATAGTTTACTATTAAATTCGGTCAAAGAGTTTTGTAACTTTATTGATATTAATCTCATATATATAATTATTGAATTATCAACATAAAATAATTCCAATCCTTCCATAAAAGAAGATCTTTAATTTGAAAATATTAGTAATTGTGTGATTGTAAGATTACTCATCCTAATAGTGAGTTAGAAAACAAGTTAGAAGTTACTCATCCTATCTTTAAATACTCTTAAAAGTTAGAAAACAATTGACCAATCATCCAAATAGTGGGTTTATCCCTATTTATCTTTAAAAATTCCTATATTTACAAGTTAGAAAACAGATGACCAAGAGAGAAATTGTGAGAATTTAACAAACATACAATTTTTGAGAGCTCTTTTAAGCAAGTCTTTTTTCACTAGAGACATCATCAAACATACCCTAAAATTCGAAGCATGAGAATTTCATAAGAGACTCTGGTAGCATCTCTAACAATGCTTTAAGAATTATAGAGGTCGTGTGGAGGAATTCTTAAAGCAAGTAAGAAAAGATCTAGCAAGTGAGTAATTGACGGTTCCTATGAGCTATGTGAATATATAGCCCATCTTATACATATATTCAACAAAATCCCTCTCCCATACTTTTTTTTGGTGGTAAAATCCTTTTCCCATACTTGTTATAAGAACAGATCTATTTATGTTATGCTACCACGTGTGGGACTTTGTTTTCCTCCATGAGATGTATTAAATTTCATATGTATGCCAATTTTTGCGTGTATCATATTACTGCATTTTACTAAATTAATTTGGATGTTGGACTTTCGCCGTTTGACTTGGATAACAGTGGAATCAACATCATATTTATAAACATGGTGAAGGCAGATTCAAAGATCAATAAAGTAAAAAAGATGAGAGAAAGGTATATATGTTTTTACTTTTTGAAAGGTATATCATACACATATGTTAACCCTAATATTGCTCTATTGTCAAATATATATGTTAAACCTTGATTGTAATTTGGAAAGAGCATATATGCAGATAAGAGTGCATTTGGATGAGTCCTGTTGAAGTATTCATTTGCTGCAATTATTATAGAGAATAAAGCTATTCTTCTAGCTTAAGGTCCGTTAAAATAGACTCAAAAACTTTGAAAAGCGCTCACAAAACCTGTGACCCAATTAAAGTGATTAGGGTCGAGGGATGGAGTTTCGATAATTCTCATATTCAAACCAAAAAAAGGAATCAATATATATACAAAATTTGTGAAGACTTCCTCATGTCACTTCCATGAGACTGCTACCCTTTTGTTTTATTTCTCCTCTCCCACTTGCTTTTTAAGGAACAAATCTTTGAGATGGAGCTCATAAATATCAATAAGTTTATAGACTTTGAGTTTTTCATCAGAATTTTTACACCTTGCCTTTTCTTTGTGTTATGATGGGTCCAAAAATGAGATCAAAGGGTGATAGAGTAGTGTTAACTTTTTTTAAAAATTATTATTATTTTATTTATTTTAGAGAATCAGATCAGTGTGAACTATTTGGTGAAAAATTCTGTGGCAATGACAAAATTGGATAAATATAGTATGGTAAAGCTAATGCAGCTTATTATACAGGTAACTAGTTACAAGCATCACTCTTCTTTTGGGTAATTATGTCGAGCATAACTCAAGTAATTTATGTTTATTTGTTAGCATTAGTTTATTGGAAAAGTAATTCCGAGTCTCAAAATACAATATTAGAGTGGGTCTTGGACCTCTTGGTAAGTGTCGTTCGTTACCTTTTGTTATTCTTCTATTATATTTTGGGAAATCTTAGAATAGGGTTCTTCTTCTTTACTTCTTTTTGAAAATTTGATAAACAATAATAATTTTCTAATGGGAATAATAGAATTTAGATCTTTTAGTGTTGGCTATCCATGACAAATATATTTTGTAATTTTGGGTTATGAGCATTAATTGGGTTGAAGAATGAAGACTATGAAGTTTTTGGTTCATTATGGTAGTCTGAAGATCTTAGTCAAGCTAAATCCTATGATCAGTAGAGTGAAACTGGACTTTGGAATGTTTAACTTTAAGAGGGAGATTGCAACAAAATATTTGACTTTGACTAATTGACTTGAGAAACATAGTTTAGTCTTTAGCTAGAAGAACAATGGATGTATGAATTTTATTTGATTTGTAGATGATGGGAGAATCAACTAAAATATTTGACTTTTGCAACTAGGAATATTGTCAAGACTAGGCTTCACAATAAAATTTGGTTAGAAGCTCTTTGATTTTGCATATTAAGAGGGAGATAGCAACAAAATTTATTGCATGATCAGCCATAAATAATTTTTGGGATTCAAATTAACGTTCATTTCCATTTTAATAGGTGATTGGATTGAAATGCGTAATTATTGTTCTATTTGAATCTTAGTATATTTCTTGTTCTTGAGAGGCAAAAGTTTGTTGTTTCATGCTTTGACCCCTCTTAATATGAAATTCCAGTTTTGTCACTTATTGCACTCAAATTTGTAATATTAGTTTCATTTAATATTATTTTATCACTAGAAGTATATTTTCACATAATATAATCTCAATTTTTGAGATGATTAAATATGATTACATGAAGCTTAATAAAACAGTATCCGAATTTTTAGTCAGTGGTTAGGGTCTCGGTGTAAGTAAGCATTGTTCTCAAATTCTCCAAAGCAACAATGTAACATTGGTTTGGTTTTTTTTTTTTTTTTTTTTTTTTTTTTTTTTTTTTGGTCACTAAAAATATATTTTCACATTATATGATCTCAATTTTGATGATGATTAAACATCATTACATCAAGCTTAGTAAAACACTATCCAAATTTGTATTCAATGGTTATAGTCTTGGTGTAAAATAGGCATTGTGCTCAAATTTAGTAAGCAACCATGTATCACTGGTTTGGTTTCATATATATTATTATTGTTGTCTCTAACTTCTTGGGTGGGATTGAGGTTGGGTTATAGTTTAACTTACAAGTTACAAACTTACAATCTTACATACGGAAGCATATATGGATCCCCATTTGGGCTCCTCATAGGCCCGTATATATAAGCCTAAAAGACATATAGACTTGTCACAATTGGATTTCCCTCTTACCCATTTGTTCTTGGGGGTAGCTTTGTAAGCATAAAAAAAACAAAAAAGTTGTCAAATGGAATCATTTACACTACAATGACTGAAAAAAATTTAAAAAAAAAAAAAAAAAAAAAAATCATCTGCACTACAATGGCCAGCTTGCTGACTTCATTACTTGCAATGTGCTTAACAATTAAACATCTACTAAAGCCCAAATTAATGGAAATGGGCCTCCAATTTTTCTCTTTTGTCCTTTTGGCATTTGGTTTTGCAGTTTCGCGTCAGAGTGTGTGATTTTTCTCCACCTCTCAATTTAGCAAATGAAAAATGCAGTTCTTCAAAATTTTTAGAATTGGGCTTCAAAAAGTTCGGCTGTCCACATTAGTTTAAGTTGGGCCTTATCAATGTTGATCTAGTGTCTGTCTAAAGATGACTTATCAAACCATCATCAAAACTAAACTGGGCTTAATGAAATTAGGAGTTTGTGAGATTAGTTTTCAGTATTCACCATGTATACATTAAGAAACACACACCAACGAGGGGGTCGGGGGTGGGGTGTGGGGTTAGAGCTCATGTGAACATCTCATAATTGAGTGTGTCCATTGCAACACTCTTATGATTTAGGCTGTACATTACAAATGCTCTGATGGTTTAAGATGAATAGGTAAGTGTTAATTTTGACACTAAATTAGACAAGAGAAGGTTTCTCTTCAAAATTCTTCAAATTCTCCCTAAATTTTTTTATTGGATATGAATTTTGAAAATATAACCATTAATTTGTATGTTCTTATTATATCCTTCATACTAGCAAAATTTCAAGAAGATTAAAGATCAATAACTATATTATCAATCAAATATTTAAATTTCAAAGTTTTTGTGGTTTAAAATTTAAATAAAAAATAAGTTTATTGTCTAATTTGAATGAAATTTTACGTATGTATTAAGAACATTAAAACATATAATCCAACCGTTAAATTTTCAAAATTATCATTCAATAAAGGGATAATTACACTTTACCCACCTGTGATTTGCCTCTAATTTGACTTGCCTACCGTGGTTTCAATTTTAACGCTTACCCACCTGTGATTCCCTCCATTACTGATCCGTAACCCACATCTCTTTCAGCCGTTACTCTAACATATAATATGTCAAAAACAAAAGCCCAAATAGATCAAAACACTCCTCACTCCCAAAACTCACTCCCATCCAACTTGCTCACCAAACTTGAGCAAACTAAAATCCTAGATCCAAGGCAGTAAATCTACAAAAACAAAGCAGACTGCAACACCTCAAACTGCATTGTAGCATCTAGGAATTTTGTTTTGATCTATTTTCTGAGTATTCAAAGTTTTTCCCAGAAAATCACCACCCTAACTATCCAACCCAAGTACGTGAATTCCATTGTCTTAAACATGAAATACCCAAATACCCTTAAAAGCTTTACCAAACCCTATAGCCTAGTTGTTCCTTATGTTGTTGGGGTACGTGAAGAGCCTCACTTTAGCTCATTAATTGTTTGACAAAAATAATAAAATAAAAAATAAAGCCCAAACCTCCAAAGTACAAATAAAAATGAAACATAATAAGGGAAATGTTAAAAAATGCCCAAGGGCATTAATTTAGGAACTAATTTTAAAGATATTTTATAGAAAAATGATAAAATAATTAATTTTGTTGAAAATTGTTTATATTTTTCATATAAATTATGTCAAAACATTTATAATATAGTTTATTAACAATTGCTCTAATTAAGAACACTTGTTAGTAAAACCCAATAAAACAATACCATGGATTTAGCATGTAATTAGGAGAGACGTTCAACTTGAACTTGCACGAACAATGCCACTGTTACAAAATACAAATGAGGCCTAGTCACTCACCTTCCCCCAAATACACCGATAGTGGGTAACTTAATAATGTAGCAATTTTAAGCTTTATGATATACCTTAATATACATGACAATAGATTTCATAATATTAATACTCTGGTTTTTAGTTGTGGTCGGTCCGTATAAAATTTTCATTAATTTACTGTGACACTTATTTTATTTATTTATTTATTTTTATTTTTTTTGTGAGTACAAGAACTCCATTAGTACGGGTTAGAACGTGTATCACCATGTAGTTGGACTTCCACGACCTTGTTTGGATTAGTCATTAAAGTCATATATTTATATATATATATATATATATATATATATATAAAGCACGCGAAAAATCTCAATCTCCTCCATGCATTTTCACTCTCTAGCTTTCAAATATTTCCTAGCTTTAATTTGTGGCTTAGTGATTTTGAATTTGAACCGAAGAATGAAGCGATGCAACTTTAATGTGCAAGTCCAACCATCAAGAAGGTTTATTTGGTTGATGCCTCAATTATCTACAAGTTACTAAAAACTTAGAATTTATTTTAAAAAATACTATGTCTACAATATTTTTACTTTGCTTTCACAAAAAAATTTAAATTATATATTGTTATTAGGGGATAAAAAATTAATTTAAGTGATTGTTCAAATAAGAAGCCTCAATTAACTGGTAACTGGAGGCTTCTTATTTCTCATTTAATGTGCCAAGGCAACCATTATTTTGCTTAATGAGAAAAGGGCAACCACCTACAGATAAAACTTGCTGCCTCTCTAATCTCTATCTTACTTTTTCCCTTTAAATATTGAGTAAATATAGGAATGCAATTATGCATGATTAAAATATTGAATAATGATGCATGCTCAAGCAACGACCAGCCATTCCACGTGGAACAACAAAATAAAGATGCGTAATGCGACGTAGTAGGTACGTAACGTTTACGTAGTAACGTACATGCATAAAGCCCTAATGCCTTAGTGCTTGACATTTAGCAGGATTGTGTTTGACTAAATTAATCTTCTACTAGAAGTTTCACTTCTAAATTGATATTTGGATATTATATTAATTTGTTCCTCAAGCTGCGATGTGACTTTGCCGTGCAAGTCCAACCATCTAAGAGAATCTCTAATAGAGTAGGTAAAGCCAAAACATAGAAAATGAAACCAAAAAAAAAAAAAAAAAAAAAATGAGCTCTAAAAGCTTCTTTAAAATTCAAAAAGTTTTTTGCTGATGAATAATCATTCTCCAAACCTGATGTGCTACTGTTCATTAGTAAAAGAATAGAAATTAATAAAATAAAAAATTAGTAAAGAAAGGAGTGGGGATGGGGTATGGGGATACGTGTGTTAAAAAATGAATAAATAATAAATGAAGAAATAATATTTAAATAAGATAGAAAATCTATTGGAAGATGTATTCGAAAAAGTAAGTAAGTAGAAGGTAAATATCATTGTTCACTGTCCAAACAGTACAAAAATATAGAGAATACTGCTGGAGATGCTCTAAGAAGGTTTTTTATTTTTGGTTGATGCGGTCAATTATCTGCAAGTTGGTCACAACATTGAATAATTACAACATTTTCATAACATTTTTAATGCAAATTTTAAGTGTTAAGTTGTTATTAATGAGTAAAAAAGTAATTTAAGTAGTTTTTCAAATTAGAACAATAATAATTTACCATTTATGAATTCTTGTGAAAATGTTAAGGACCTATAACACTTTTCATTTTTTTTTTTTTTTTTTTTTTTTGTTTGAACTTGGCACAAAAGATATGCCCACTGTTACAATGAGGCCTAGTCACCTTGCCTCAAATGCACCGGTAGTGGGTAACTTAATCTCATTTAGCAATTCTAATTAAGCTTTGTGGCATGCCTTAATATGTTTAATAGTTCTTGAACATTAAAGCAACCTGGCATGCCTTAATCATTGACTAATTACTTGCAGCAAGGACTATGAAAACGAAATGTTATAGAAATAATAAAAGGGTGCATGGGGTTTATTTTATACTTGTTATTGCACACAATGGTACAAAATCATAATTTCAATTCAAAACACCACCCTTTTATTATGGGTAGATACTAATACACACAACCATATACACATACATTTTATTTAAAAGAAAATCATGTTCTAGAGAAACAGCATCAAAGACAACAAGTTTGATGCACAGCTCGAAAATGGATAATTTGCAGCACTACTCAGCTCATTAGGGGTTGCCAATGGCATCATCGCCCATGTGTGGTTGGATTAGGGGCAGAAGATGGGACTGGACCTTTTTTCAGAGGAACATATTCACTACCATGAACCATCTGACCAGCACTCATCTCATGGTTTCCGGGGTGAGGAGGAGTGGCATACAGAACTGGCGGACCTCTTAGACCTGGATTCTCTCCTTTATTGGCTACATATTGCTCTTTGACCAGTGCTTCAACAGTTGAGCTAGATAAGGACTGCTTCTTCCTCCCCTCCACCTCCACGCTTCGATTCAGAGGCCGAGCTTCAGATCTATAATAAAAAATAATTATAAAATCAAACAATTTTTTTAACTAAAAATGTGATAAGTTCATTGTGAATGCCTTAACATGATGTGGAGTTGTGGACTCATTGGGTCTAGTGGAAAGATATAATACAAAAGTAAATAATTTTTTTAAGGCAACTCTATATATTTTGCACAATAAATAATAGAAAATATGACAATAAATTCATTCCCTGCAGACTAATTAAGATGACTAAGCCATTTTCTAAGGTAAATCTAAGTACAAAACAATTTTTTAGGAGCAAATGTATGTATATTTCATAATTTATTTTATAGATATATTTCAAAAAAATTTGAATAAATAAACTGTAATTAACAGACGAAAAAACGTAATAAACTCATATTCCTTTACATTATACAATATAGGTTGAATTGCTATTATGATCATCAAATTATTAACTAAAAATCAATTTAGTTCCTTAACTATTAATTATGTCAATTTAGTCGCTCAACTTTTAAAACTAAGTCAATTTTATTTTTAAGTCTCTTTCTTTATTACAATTTTAATAGAATTAATAACTAATATTGATCTAATTTTGAATTTTACACTTTCAATAATAAAATTTTAATGTATATTTTATTTGTCATATCACTTAATCCCTTTAAATTTTAAAAATAAACGAGAATGATAAATTTGACCATATTTCAAGGAAAAATTGGCCTTTGCCCTTTTAAAAAAACGATCTAGCATTTTGCCAATTTTTCCAAACTAATTAGAAAAATGCCCCTCTTTTGAAACTCAATTTATGATAAATCGAGTTAGGCCCTATAGCGGCGTTTTTAAGGAGCCTATAGTGACATTTTCATGACCTATAATAGCGTTTTGTAACTTAACATCTATGAAATTGAGTTATAGGTAAAAAAAAAAAAAAAAAAAAATTGCCTATAACTCGATTTCATGAAGGCCGAGTTACAAAATGCCACTATAGGTCCTTAAAACGTCACTATAGGTCCTTAAAAACGCGGCTATAGGGCTCCAAAAAAAATTTTTTTTTTTTTTTTTATAACTCGATTTATCATAAATCAAGTTACAAAAAATGGGTATTTCTCTAATTAGGTTGAAAAAAAAAAAAGCAAAATGCTAAATTATTTTTTTAAAAAGAGCAAAGACCAATTTTTTCCCCATATTTCATACTTCATAGATATTGTTGAAGAACTATGATATATGAAAAAAGATATAACTATATATGATCTGCTATCCCATCTTCTTTTTTTATTATTATTATTTTTTTTTTATGAACAACTGCTATTCCATCTTATCACGACTTGTCACTTATCATATTATAAAATATTCTATTTTTTAGATAAATAAAATTTGTTATTTCCCACGTATCGAACCTTACACGAAAAAAAAAAAAAAAAAAACGAGAGAGAGAGAGAGAGAATTTTTAATGAGAATTGATGGATAACAAAAACGACATGTATCTCATGTTGGATACATGTATTCTTTCTCTTACAATGAATCCATGCAGCAGTGAAAACAGTTCATTGTGAGAGAGAGAAGATTGCTTATATTGAAATTATGATTGAAGGAAGGTTGTGAAGTTATGCTTGATTAAAAGACCTTATGCTTGCAGAAATATGAGGCTCTTTCAATGGGGGATAACATGTTGAAGATGCAAAATTTTAAATCCACCAATTAGAACTTTGTTTGTAGCTGATGCAACTTGTAGTTCCTTAGCACCGATGAGCTTGTTAATTTCTTTTGTTTTAGAACTTGGGTGTTTTATGTTTGGTCTGTTGTAGTTGTACGTTGAGTTTGGAGTTGTATTCTGGTCCATGTTTTAACAAAAATCGTTCGTTCATATAAAAAATAAGAAAAAGCAACAAATCAGAAGGGTTTTGAATAAACTTACAGAAGATGAGGGACAAGTACAACCAAGAGGACGAGGGACAAGCATTGAAGACGTGGCGCAAACTTATACATTAATTTTTCTCTGTAATCAAGAAGAACTTGGACATCAATAGGTTTCTTTGTGCCATAAAAATAAAAGAGGAAGACTTATTAATGCACAAAGGGCAGTGATTCTAATTTCTAAGCTCACCTAACCACGTTGCATGAGCACATGAAGAGGGCAAACGTCAGTTTTTTTTTTTTTTGCACGCGCACGCGCATTATGTATTGAATTACAATTCTCAAATTATTCAAGTTACAGAGTTAGCAGCATGATATAATTATTTTTCAAAAAAATAAATAAATAATTGACAAAAAAATTATGATGGAGGACCATGTTAGCAAAAAAGGTAAATAGTATAAGTTTAGTATCACAAATTTTTCTGTAATTTTGCCACAATTTTGCTACCTAGAGACAAAATTATAGTTGAGGGCCTTTCAACATGTCTCAAAAAGGTAAATAAAATAAATCTAGTGTCACAAATTTTTTTATAATTTTGTCACAATTTTATTACGCGACCATTTATTAGTGGTGAAATTAAAAATAATAAATTCATGTGAATTTATAATTTTACCACCTAAAAATTACAACGTAACAGAATTGTTGAAAAATTTGTGGCACTAGGCCATAGACATACTCTGAGTTACACTCGTTATATTGGACATTCTGCCCATGTTGTCGGGCCGAATAAGGAATAAAAAATTGATTCGATTCTATACGTTGGTCCCCAACATGCACACCATAAAAAGTGCTTTATGTCCCTTCGGGGATATCTGATAACAAGTCTTGCTTTATCTCTCTTAAGAGTCAGCTATGGCCCTTGTCAGGAGGGAGACACCAGCAGCTATTTTCATCCTTGTGTTCCAATCTATGGCCCACTTCATAAAAATAAAATAAAATAAACTTCATAAAAAAAAAAAAAGGAGAGTCAGCTATGGCCCATCTTCTTAAGGTCAACTATACCCACACAGATATGAGATGACTTTATTGACTTTATTGACTTTATGGCTTTGGAAGCCAAAAAAAAAAAAATATATCCATTGACTTTATTGATAATTCCAACCTGATGCCACTCAACAGTAGGATATTGCAAAATAAAATATATCATATATCATATGTCAATTTGTATTTGTTTTTAGGTTTTTTATTTTTTTTTTCCTTTCATATGATCATTAATTATAATGATTTTGCTCTAAGTTAATGAAGAAAAAAATTAATTATGATTAAAACAAATTAATCTAGGCTTTCATTAACTAGTATTATTTCTAGAAAAGTTAAAATTTTTATTATTTACAAAAAAAAAAAAAAAAAATCAGAGATCCATAAAAAGCAAACCTTTGATGAATTATCAAAACATATTTCCATTAAAACTCAGAGACACATAAATCAATATATCAGATAATGTCTCATAGTACAAAATCATAATATCTGAATCGATTTAAAGTACAAACTTATGTTATGTTCACAAATTTATAAGATTTGAAGCAAGATATAAAAATAAAAAACAAATCATCATGTACAAATACACCGATTAACTAAGATTAAATCGTCTAAATTAAGCGAAAAACCCAAGCACGTTCATCCCAAAATACTTATACCATTCCATAATAAGTAAAACACTAAAATCCCAGCTAACATAAGAGACCAAAACTACAGTTTCAGAAACTCAAACCAAAGGTTTTCATATATAGATACTTCACAGATCTGCAACAACAATATTAACGTTAAAACATATTATATATATATATATATTATAGTAGGAAAAAAAAAAAAAGAATCTAAAAACCGAAGAATCAGATGAAGGAAAATCAGATAGATAGAGATCGAACCTTAAGAGAGAGAATGAGATAGCTGTGAGAATTGAAGAGGGTATTTGTTTGCTTATTTTTGTTGAGAAGAGAGAGAGAGAGACTTTTATTTTTATTTTATTTTTGAGAAGGAGAGAGAGAGAGATACAAATTCTGGGGATTAAGGAGGGTGGAGTGCATCCTTTTAACACCGGTTGTGCCGAGTTGAGTTGACGCAAATACCCTTGGAGCTCACCAGAATGACTAACGTGTCCTTCTTTCTTACTCAAGGAAGTCGGTTAGTATCTTTGATGGGTGACTTTTGATGTAATAAAATTTTAACAATAATTTCTCAATAAATTTTAGTTTGTATCTTTTCAGATTAAAAAAAAAAAAAAGTTGGTAAGTTGCTATTGGATTTAATTTATTTATACTGAAATTACTCTTTTATTCGTCAATAAAAAACCATAATAATTTATCACTTATAATATTTTGTAAAAATATAGTAGACATAACATCATTTTTTTTAAGACTATTCTAATGCTTGGTTTGTTTCAATAGAAAATTTTATGTAAAGATAATTTTTCATATTTTTTAGTATTTGGTAGTATCAGAAAAAACTATGCCGGCCTAAGTTTTACTTTTACCTTTTTTTTTTTAAAGTTTGGCTTACTTCAAGTAATTTTTTAACTGGAATTTCCTATTGTTTCAATGAGAAATTGACATATCATCCACTAATGAAATAAAAGATGGAGATTAAAATTCACTACCACTTACCATAGTGTATTTAAGACAAAAGAAAATTTTTAGTGAAAAAAGTACTGAAAGTAAGTCAAACTTTTTTTTTAGACACTGCTACAACCAAAAGTTGATCATAACTTGGACAAGATTATAAAAATAAAATAACTTGGGCACAGGCACAATAATTTTTTTTTTTTTTTGAGAAGAAAAATAATCTAATTATCACTAGTTGATCTTGTCAAAGTTAGCAATGTCTGCGTCATTCTTAAGCTAGCTTCAGTATTTGAAAGGATGTGTGTTTTAATCAACTCTAACTCTTAAATCTTTTTAATAAAACAATGGAAAGCAAAATGGGACAAAAGAGAGAGCCATTTCTTGCTTGACCAGGTACCCTTTCATGAATCAAAAATGTTGAAGACGTAATGAACTTGCTTTCTTCCTTTCTATCAAATTATTAGATAAAAATTTAGAGCACGGTGGTGCTAAAATTGCTAGAATGCAATTTTAACTCCACAAAATACAAATACTAAAAAGAAAGCTATAATGGTGGTGGTATATTTAATTTTTTTTGCAAATAGTGAATAATGAACAGCTATCTTTACACTCCCACTGTAGCTCTAAAAGGAAAGGGGAAAAAAATATATATATATATATATATATATATATTGTTTATTTGGTGGTTGTGGGTGGTAAAGAGACAAAAATGAAGAGAAATAAAGAAACAA
This sequence comes from Quercus glauca, assembly GCA_023736055.1. NCBI lineage: Eukaryota > Viridiplantae > Streptophyta > Magnoliopsida > Fagales > Fagaceae > Quercus > Quercus glauca. The sequence goes on from CM043317.1 coordinate 76,191,933, forward strand.
AGAATAAAGTAGGAATAAAAATAAATAAATAGAATATTTAAATGAAGTGGTAAAAAAAATATAACCATTAATATTGGGTGTATTGTAAAATGTGGTGTTAAAATAGATAAAAAAAATTTCAAATTACTAAAAGCTAAATATTTTAGAACCACCAATGCAGATGCTCTAAAATTTTTTGCAAATGCTCAATCTTAGTCTAGTGCGTTAGGACATTGCAGCACTCTCACAATTCAGGGTGGTGCACACTAAACCGTTAATCTTTGACTCTAGTTTATAGATGTTGGGATGAAGAATGAATTATGGTGTCAATTACAAATTAATTGTACTAAAGAGGTGATTGTGTATATATATTAACTCGAAAACAGTACTAATCGCCACTAGTTGATATTGTCAAACATATTAGCATAGTCTCTGCGTCAATCTTAAGCTTTCGTAGTATTTTGGAAGATGAAAAACTGAATTGATTTCTGCCTTGCTATCAAATTGGTAATTAGAAATAGTATATATTAAGAAAACAATTAATGGGCGTGTAGCAATTTCTTCAAGGAGCGAAGTAGGCAATGCTTATTACCACACAAAAATATATATATAGTAGGCAATGCTTTGATATCACGTGAGTGCATTGGAGTGCATTTTTATTTTTATTTTTGAGTTTGGCTTACTTCCATTACTTTTTTAACTGGATATGTCATTTTATTTTAAATATACAATGTTAAGTGGTAGTATGTTTTAATCTCCACATTTTATTTAGTTAGTGAGTAACATGACAGTTTCTCATTAAAATAAAAAGAAATTCTAGTTAAAAAGTACTGAAAGTAAACCAAACCCTTTATTTTTATAGTAGTGATTGCTTAAATGTGTCTCCATTCAAAACATGCCAACACAAATCCTAGAATGTGCACATTCTAGAGGACTATAATAGTATAATGTGTTTCATTAACTATTCAAAGAAGTTTTTTAAAATAGTGTCAAAACTTTCCTATTATGGTTTATTAACAATTGCTCTAAAGGCATTCATTAACATGATCCATTTTAATATTAAAGCATATTGTTTATTGCCAAAATTTAAGATCTCTAAAAAATTACTAGGTCTCAACAAGATGGTCTTTGTCACACAAATGGCACATATCCAAGTCAAATTTATCAACGGATGATTTTTTAATCCTTCATATTTAAATGAGGCCGCCTGGCCCATTCATAAACTTCTAATTAGTTAGTATCATTAGTGTTTGTTAAATCCATTTAATATAACTGGATGTATCATATATATATATATATATATATATATGTGTGTGTGTGTGTGTGTGTGTGTTAGTTTATTTTATTATTATTAAAAAAAAAATTCAAGTTTGATTTATTTTGATATTCTAAGAATTAATTTTTACTAATTTTGAAATTTAGAATATGATTTATTATTTTTTGCATTCCTTTTCTTCCCCCACTCTTGCTTTCAAAAAAAAAAAAAAAAAAAAAAAAAAAATCTTGAAATGGGCACATAAATAAAGTATATATAGTAAAGCGCTCTTATAATAACTTCTAAAAAAGATTTACCCATAAATCATAATTAATCAAGACTTATTTATTTTTTGAAAAATTCTTAGATACTCTTAGAGCATGGGTAAATGATGCTCCCTCCTCTTATATTCACGGTAGATCCCACCATCAATTTAATGAGTGGACATCACCTACCATGAATTTACCTACCATGAATTTGAGAGGAGAGAGCATCATTCTCCGTGCTCTGAGAATACCTAAATATTACTCTTATTTTCTTCTAGTATGTTAGGTTGACCATAACACAAATAATTAATACCCGAAGTGAGATTGCTCAATTATGTACTTGATACAGTTTGACAACAAATTAATTTGATTGCAGCCCATGACTATAACTTCCCTTAATAGTTTTTTATTGGATATGAATTTTGACAAATCTATCGTTAAATTACATTCTCTTCTTACATCTTTTATGTTTGCATAATTTGTAGAAGATTAAATATCAATAGTCATCTCATCAGTAAAATGTTTAAATTTTAAGTTTTTGTAATCTAAAATTATTTATAAAAAATAAATTTATAAATTGAATAGTATATAAGATTTGATTGATATAAAATTTTATATGTGTGTTAATAATATAAAAGATACGTAAACCAAAAACTAAAATTTTAAAATATGTAACAATTTTAATTTTTTAAACGAGAGTTGTTGCAAAATTTTCTACCTTTTTTTGGCCTTTTGAGTCGGAATAGCTAGAATACAGTGGTCTGACTCAGAACCCACATAATAGTTGCTCCAAGCTTTTTGAACTACCATGATACCATAGATCCAGAGTGCCTCAGATGCAGGGCTGACTGAAAAATAAAGTTGACTACGTACCTATTTGGATCCCATGTCCAGCGTCCACGTTTAGCGTTTTGCCTTTTTTTTTTTTTTTTTAACCAACGCCTTTTGCACTGTTCATGGGACATGAACAGTGCATTAAGGCAAATGAACGATGTTTGGGGGAGTGAATAGTAACCCAAATATTTTTTTTTTAATTGTTTTCAGCAATAAATTTTTAATTTTGAGCAAAATAAGCGGTATCCAAACACACTCTAAGCATTTTTTCTATACATGGGGGAATCATTCAAAAGATCAATTCTTCTCACGTACTTGTTATAAGAAAAAAAAAAATGAGTTGCATTTATGATTTATGTCAACATTTTTGTTGTTGTTGGGGTAGTAATGATTTATGTCATGCTGGCATATGTATGACCTCAAGCATGCATCGTATTATTAGGGGTGACAATTTTGTATTAGTGGTCGTGTGCGTCTTCTTAGATATGAGTATTTAAATATATGGCTCAATCTTAATCCTATCCATTTAATAATTGTGTTAAACCTTTTTAAGTCTAATACAACCTATTTCAACATGTTTATACACAATCTAAGAAAAATAAAGTTTATAAAAAGGTTTTTTGTTTTTTTTTGTTTTTTTTTTTTTTGTTGTTTTAGGTAAAAGGGTTAAAAACTTTAGTTTTTCAGCAAAGAAATTATTAATATAAAAATTAAAATGATTTAATTACTTAATTATAGTTTAGAGAAAAATTACATTTATTTATAGTAATCGAGTTGTTTGAGTTGATTACAGTTCAACAAGGAATTGACCAAATTATTAATTGTGTTAAGCGTGTCAACCTGTTTTTTGCACTAACTCATTTTCATGCACTAAACACTAGCCAATAAAAGCCATGTCATGTTCGCAAGTCATGTGAAATATTGCCATCCCTATCATATTACTGCATTTTAAGTAGTTAATTAATTATAAGTTCTCATAAGTTTTATCCTAACATTAATTGAATCCGATTCTTGTTATTGCACTGGTAAGAGAAATGAGAATCTTAAATGGCAGTGCCATATGCTGACATTGGGTCCACATTAATCATAGCCTAATAATTTTAAATGGGCTGCGTAATCATAGCCTAAACATTAAAAAGAGAGTTAATGTTGTTTTTTCTTTTATATTATCATTAATTATATTGGTTTTTCTCAAAGTTTTATTTTTTATTTTTTTTTTGAGATAAGGTATTTCTCTAAGTTAATGAAGAAAAAAAAATCAATTGTGATTAATTAAAACAAATTGATATAGATTTTTATTAATTAATATTATTTACAGAAAAACGTTAGATTTTTACGAAAAAATTTTTTTAAGACAAAAAGCAAACCTTTTCCCAAACACTCTCTATAAAGAGTTTAGGAATGAGCCATGATGCAATTACTAGAAATATATTCACATAATATAATCTAAATTTTGCAGATGATTCAACACAATTTAAAGAAACTTAATAAAACACTATCCAAGTTTATAGTTCAGTGGTTTAGAGTCTTGGTTTGAAGTAGGCATTGTGCTCAATTCTCTCCAAAAAAAAATGCTCGGGTGGGATTGCAATTTGGCTATGGATCCTCTCATGGGTCCGTTTAAGTCTAAAAGATTAGGACACTAGTTCCTTAATAGGTTGAGCCGTTAAGGTTAACAAAGTGGTAACTGGTTCCTTAATAAGCTTAGTACAAAATGAGTGTTTGTTTAATTGGAATTGAGTGAATTTAGACATGTTGGGATAGAAGGGATGAGTTAGCTCATTTGTTTAATTAATTATTGGAATTGAGTAATTTCAACATGTTGGGTGAGAAGGGATAGAAGGGAATTAGGGATGAGTAGCTCATTTGCTTAATTATTGGAATTGAGTGAAAGTGAACGCAGACGTTGAATTTAGACATAGAACGCAGACATTGAATCTAGAGGAACATCATTACAATTTACAACAAGTTTTTATACACCAATGGCATCCAGGGTGGTTGGAAACTTGGAATAGGGGCAGAAGGTGCTAAGTTGCATGGCACCTAAAGTCCAGCTCACATGGATATTAGTGTGAAACTATTGTTGCAGAACCCAGCAAAATGTGACCATTGGAAATCATAGCACTACAAAAAACGCGGGCTATAGCCGCGTTTACGAAAAACGCGGCTATCGCTAACATATAGCCGTGTTTCTTAGAAACGCGGCTAAAGCCTCAACCTATAGCTGCATTTTTGAGAAACGCGGCTATAGGTCCAGCTGAATAATTTTTTTTAAAGGGGACCTATAGCTGCGTTTTTTAGAAAACGCAACTATAGTTAATCTTTAGCCGCGTTTTAAAACGCAGCTAAAGGTAAGCTATAGCCCCGTTTTTGAAAAACGCGGCTACAGGTCCAAACGAATAACCCGAAGCCGCGTTTTTCAAACGCGGCTTAATAACCCTTTAGTGACGTTACCTATAGCCGCATTTTTTGAAAATGCGGCTATAGGTCCAACCGTATTACCTGAAGCTGCGTTTTTAAAACGCAACTTAGGTTAGCCTTTAGTGACATTACCTATAGCCGCGTTTTTAAAAACGCCGCTATATTTAACAACAACAACAACAACATCAACATCAACAACAAAAATTCCTTCAGCTTTCCACGTGCCCCCCCTTTCCCACCTACATCCCCACCTACCCCCACTTTCTTCTTTTCTTATTTCTCCTTCTATCTTTTTCCTCTTTTCGTTCTTCACTTGCTCCTCCGTAAGGTTCTTCTTTCTTTTTTTTTCTTTTTTTCTTTTTTTTCTTCCTTCCTCACATTGGGTAACTCTTCTTTTTTCTTTTTTTTTTCCTTTTTTGTTCTTCCTTCTTCACATCTGGATAACTCTTTTTTTTTTTTTTTTTTTTTTTTTTTTTTTTTTTTCATTTTTCTTTCTTCCTTCTACACTGGGTAACTTTGTTTTTTCCTTTGTTTCTTTGGAGCTGCTGCTTTTTTTTTTCTTTCTTTCATTTTTTTCTTCATCTCAAGCACACTGATTTGTCAATAGATCTAGTTTTTTTTTTTTTTTTTGTTACTTTATGTTTAGTTAGTAAGAAAATGGAGGAGATGCTATTGTGGATTTGTGCTTGAATTTGTGCTATTGTGTTGCTGATATTGTGATTACGTTTAAAAGGGTTTGTGTTCTTATATTTTGGAGCAAGTTGTGTTTGATTTTGAATTTCTGGGTTTGTGTTTGATTTTCAATTTTTTTGGGTTTGTTTGTATTGTGAATATGTTGTGATTGATTTTGAATTTTCATGGTTTGTGTTTGATTTTGAATTTTTTTGGGTGTGTTTGTATTGTGAGTATGTTGGGTTTGATTTTGAATTTTCTGGTTTGTGTTTAATTTTGAATTTCTTGGATTTGTGGTTAATTTTGAATTTTTTTATTTGAATTTTGAATTTTCTGGGGAAAAAAAAACCCAGAATTTTTTTTTTTTTTTTTTGTTTTTAGAAAAACCTATAGCCGCATTTTAAACACAGCTCAAAGTGGGCTATAGCCGCGTTTTTATATGTCCCAATATATCCTACCGGGTTAAAAACGTGGCTTCAGGTTTGACGTTTAGCCGCATTTTTAAAAAACGTGGCTATAGGTATTACCTTTAGCCACGTTTTTGAAAAGTGCGGCCATAGGCCTATTGCTACAGTGTTTAGGCCGTGTTTGTAAACGCGGCTTTATCCTATAGCTGCATTTTTAGGGTCTATAGCTGCGTTTTTTAAACACGGCTAAAGACCCTTTTTTTTTTTTTTTTTTTTTTTTTTTTGTAGTGTAGGTAAGCTGAAAAAACTAAAAAAAAAAAAAGTGACAATTAGAAAGAAATAATAAAAAAAGATTAAAATAATATTTTAATAAAAATAGAGTTTTGGGATGCTAGAAGTATTATAAAATGGTATGGTATAATGATAAAGTGGGGTTTTGGAATGATAAAATAGAGTAGCATTAACATTTTTCAGTACTAATGCTATTACAAGCTTGCTACTACTTTTCAAAATAGTGGTGTACGCTACTTTAGTACTTGATCCACCCCTTCAAGCGAGTTTCATCGCCAATAAAAAAGCTAGTGACAACATCATATCTCGGTTCTAGAAATGATCTATTCCATGACTATTTTGAAAAGTAAACTTTGTAGCATAGCAATCAAAATCGACCATAAATATATTTATGATAGGCCCGAATGGAGTTTAATCAGACAAACATTGTTGAAAGGTATATGTTTAACTTGGCATTGCTCCATTGTCACATATATGTTGAGCATTGAATATAATTTGGAAAGAGCATATATTTAGAATCCAATTGGATGAGCCTTCATCTATATTATTTATTTTTTAAATTTGGAACCTATTAAAATCAGCTCAAAAATTCCAAAATACTAATTCTTTTAGGTTTGTCAAATGCATCCCTATTCCCTAATGGCTTGTTTGGAAGTTTAGAGAGGGAGGAGAGTAGAGGGGAGTAGTGGGGAGGAGAGTAGAGGAAAATGATTCCCCTCCATCTTGTTTGGAAGTTTTTAAAATTAGTAAGGGGGAAGGGAGTAATTAGCCCTTCCCTTTGTGTAATTTTTTTAATATAACAAGGGTAAATGAGGTAATTTACCTATTCCATAATTTATGTGTTCTACTCTCCCTCCAAATCTCTCCAATTTGGGGGAATTAAAATTAGGGGGTTGGAGGTAGTTGAAACCCCTCCAAATCCCTCTTAATCCCTCCCCATTCTTCCTTAAAAAACTTCCAAATGAGGTAATTAGATTACTCTCCCTCCCTCTACTCTACTCCCCCTCCATTTTTAAACATCCAAACAGGCCATAATAGAAGTGTATATGTGCCAAAGCGCTCTGTAATTCAATCAATTTGATTACTGCTTGGATAGTTCTTTATTCAAGCCATAAAATAAAATAAAAATTTCGATGTATTAACTATTACCCTTTTGCTTTCTTTTTCCTCCCCACTATTGGTTTGAACTTCGGCCTCTGAGGAACAAATTAATTCTTGAGATGGGCTCATTAATTTCTGAACGTGTGGCTTGACTTAAATCATACCAGCTTTTGTCTTTGACTTTGGTGTTTCTTCTTGAATGGGACCACCTTTGTTTTAGGCCAATTGCCCACATATAGCTTTGTTTATTGGCTTTGGTTGGTGCTGAAGGCTTTGTCCAGTGTGTTTCTTTAAACCAAAGAGAAGGCTAGAGTTTAAGGTCAAAGTCATAATTATTCCTTGCATACCACGTGCGGTTTGTCGATCTCGTTGCAGGCTAGAGTTTAAGTGGACCCCTACAGAGTCGTTGCTCGTGTTTTCGCATCTTGGTCCATCATCAGTAATAGATTTTCTGGTTTTTTTGTATTGGGCACACAGGTTTTTGTTGTTGATGTTATTTTGATGAAAGTTTTTTGTTGAAGATATTGTAAAAGAGCAGATCCAGCTAGCTATTGTGTAATCTCTATCTTGCTTTCAATAAATACTTTTCTATGAGGATTATCAAAAAAGAGTAATAAAACAACATAAAAAAATTTACAATTTTTTTTACAATAATTAAGTTTGTATGTTTTTATTAGTTTTTATTTAGAATTACTACCGACATTAATTTTTTACTTATATTATTAACAATTTACAGGCACCACAAATTTATCTTTATACGCTTTGTTTGTTTTAGTGATAATGTTTTCTAAAAAATGAGTTATTTTCTAAGAAATATTTTCTATAAAATTATCTTATTTTCCAATTATTTGTAGAAACTTTAAATGTTTGAAAAATAATTTCTTAACTTCTTTTATTTAGCTTACTGTGAGATAAAGTTACTTTAAAAAAAAAAAAAAAAATAGTAGAAAACAATCTCTCAAAATAAGTCATACTTTTTATGTTGATAAAAAATGGTTTTTCTTTGACTCATCTTTTTTTATACTACAAAATATTGAAAAATGCAAAAAATTATCTTTTCACAAAGTTTTCTATCGAAACAAACAAAGTATCAGCACAGTCCAAGTTTTCAATTCTTTGGATTTAAACAAGGTTACTTGCCTGAATATTTCTCTATTATTCGTAATTAAGGTCCTAAAAGTGGAAAACATGGGCACTTGCATGATTAACCTAACCCCCCCCCCCCCCCCCCCAACTAGCTGATTTTGTCAACTAAGAATAGTCAGTGTCTTACTTGTATCTTAGCTCTTAAGTTTCTCCGAATAATATGACTAATTGAGTAGGATTTATCTTTAATTTCAACCATTTAAAAAAAAAAAAAAAAAAAAAACCAATTTATACCGTTCTTGATTGACCACATATTTTCAAGAAAAATACAAAAGTTGAATAGACTTTGTTATCTGTTGAAAATGAAGATAAAAGTTTAGAGTACAAAACGATATCATCTGGAAATTCATTAAAGAAGACTGAAGATGACAATAACATAGCACCGTTCTTTAATAATTGTCGCCGTATCACTTGGATTAGCTCCCATTTCAGTTGTAAACTGACTCCACATACGTGTCAGCTTGTAATTAGCAGTTAATGTAAAATAGATTTTCCTATTTTCTCGCTTTTACTATTTTTAATTTTTTAATTTCTCTTTTGTCCTTCGGTATTTGGCATTACAAAGTTTGGCTGTCCACATTAGTTTTAAGTTGGGCCTTATTAAAGTTGAGCTTGAGTCTGTCAAAATCTGACTAATCAAACCATCAAACTTTAATTGGGCTTATCGAAAATAGTACATCCAAAGTAATCCAAACTTTTTTTTTTTTTTTTTGGTTGAGAAATCAGTATTTAGTATTCACGAATCACTATACGTGTGTTTCTCAAAAAAAAAAAATATATATATATATATATATATATTCACTGTACGTGTATGCGATGGTCAATTTTAGCTGATCCAGAATAGTAAATTATAAGAATATTTGTATGTTCCGTTCTTCCCTTCATCATCTAGTTTTAATTTATCAGCACTTTAATTCAAGAATAATTAATGATGTCTATTCACCATATAAATGAGGAGAAATTATTAGGTTCATTGAGGAGAAATTATTTAGTCCACTAGGAGGATTGTTGACATGGTCTTCCTTTATCTCCCAACCAATAAAATGCTATAATTTATGCACACGTGACATTACCTAGTAATTTTTTATTTTTCTTTTCGTGTACTGATTAGGACACTCACTCACATTGGACAAAATGGGCTTTTGCCCTTTTCAACCAAATTAAATAAGAAAATGCCCCCCTTCCCAAACTAAATAGGGAAATGCCCCTCTTTTGAAAATCGATTTTCTCAAAATCAAGTTAAGCCCTATAATGGCGTTTTTAAAGATCTATAGTGACGTTTTCAAGACCTATAGTGGCGTTTTGTAACTCGATTTATATGAAATCGAGTTATAAGTAAAAAAAATTAAAAAAATTGCCTATAACTCGATTTAATGGAAATCGAGTTAAAAAACGTCACTATAGGTCTTGAAAACGTCACTATAGGTCCTTAAAAACGCCGCTATAGGGCTCCAATTTTTTTTTTTTTTATAACTCGATTTTGAAAAAATCGAGTTTTAAAAGAGGGGCATTTCCCTATTTAGTTTGGGAAGGGGGCCATTTTCCTATTTAATTTGGTTGAAAAGGGCAAAAGCCCATTTTGTCCCTCACACATTTGTATAAATAAGATCATTTAATTGGTTGGGAGGACCACATTAGCAATCCTTCCAGAGGATTTAATAATTTCTTGTAGTTAAGGGTTGTCAAAGTTGTTGGTGGTGGGACCACAATGGTGAGAACAACTCTCTCTCTCTCTCTCTCTCTCTCTCTCTCAAAACTGAAACCCAGTTCTTTGCTCTCTCCTCAATCGGCTAGTTTATTAGTTTTTTTTTTTTTTTTTTTTTGGTTTTTCACTTCACGTGGCACACATGGGAGTTGATTATTAAGTATTTAACAAGAAACTGACAAAAGTATTTATTTGGCATGTGTGTATAGTTTAAGGAGTAAATTGGCCAAAATAAATGTTAAGGGTACGATGACAATTACCTTAAAATTCATGGAGTGTCAGAGCTTTTTTTTTTTTTTTTTCAGATTTATTTAAATAAGGTCAATTGAGTGATTCTAGGAATACGACAAATTTTACTACATAAATTTTACAAAATAGACGATCACTAGAAGCAATTCAATCACTAATTTATTATTTTAAGTGATATCAATCAAATTCAAATTTCTCTAACACTAATGATAAGGTTTTGATAGCTTCTTCTTCTAAAAAAGAAACACGTTAAAGATCTCTCTCTCTCTCTCTCTCTCTCTCTCTCTCTCTCTCCACGTTAAAGATTTTAACAAATTTTGTTACTTTCATAATTTAAAAAAAAAAAAAAAAAAAGGGATAAAGATGTGCACTTTATGATGTACTTTAATTAATATGTTTATCAGTTCAAGAACATAGAAACATAAAAGAGTAATGCTACATTCATAACATTTTCATAATATTTTTATAAAAAATTATAGATAGTAAGTTGTTAATGGTTCTAATTTGAATCTACAATTTAAATTACTTTTTTACCCACTCATAACAACTAATAACAATCTACGACTTACGATTATTACAAAAGTGTTATAAGAATGTTGTAAACACAGTATTTCTCAACATAAAAACCATTGGGCATGCCTTAATCATTGGATGTTATAGAACATATTTTGCGACTTGTTTCTTTAGACTTAATCTATATATATAATAACAGGTGAAGTTGAGAGAAACTCAAATTAGAATTCTAAATTAGAGTTCTAATTTTGCACCATGTGTCCTAAATTATTTATTCTCAAAAAATTTTATTTTTTAATTTTAGAATCAAGTGTGGAACCACATGATAAACATTTATTCAAGTGAATCATTAAGTACAAAAACCAAAGTGTCTAGAATAAATTAATCATAAAAAAAATAACTTCACAATAAAAAAATAAATAAAAAAAGACAATTTACATTTTATACACAATAATATCCTTACAAAATTTTTTAAAGAGTTAATAAAATATAAAAATGATTATCAATAGTATTTCAATTATATTATACATCCAATTGTATATTTTTTAGTGTATCAATGTATATGCATGAGATTAAAAACTAGTTTTAATTAGTAATTTTGGCGTGCCATTTTTTAATCATGCGATTTAATTGGTGATCCATTGGTTAATCTAGTGACCAATGACCCGACTATTATATCTAATTAACGTCTAGTCCAGTCCGAATTTAATAAATTTTTTCAAGAGTAAGGGTTGGCCAATAGGACATGCACGGGAAGGCCATGAAATCGAGGCCGAGTGGGCCGCATACAAAGTAGAACACTTTGAATGAGATAGCGGCTCTCTTAATTATCTTTGTAAAAGCAACTGCATCAGTGGATGTAAAATACAAAAAATGCAAAAGTTTACACAATAGAGCATGAAATTGACACACATCAGATCTTGTAAAGGTTTGTAAATCTACAAACTTGCTACAGTAACCGTGCATATATGCACGGTTACTGTAGCTTTGTATTTTATTTTTTTAATACTTTTTTCTCTCACTTCTCAAGTTACATTCTCTCTCTTCTCCATCAATTCTCTCTCTTCTCCACCTGACTCTCTTCCATCTCTATCTCCTCCATACAAATCATCAAAATCATCAAACAAATCCTAGATCTAGATCTAACTCATCAAACCCATATAGTTTTCTTAAATCTAAATCTCAAACTCCTCAAAGCCATTTACAAAACCATATCATGAAACCCATATACAAATCTATGTGAATCATCAAAGAAGAAGAAGAAGAAGAAGAAGCAGTCAAGACAAAGAAGAAGCAGCGACTATAGCAGTAGCAGGGAAAAAAAAAAACAATGACAGCAACAACAGAAGAATAAGCAGGGGCAACAACAGCAGAAGAATAAGCAGGGACAACAATAGATGAAGGAAATAGAGGTCCAGCTATAGAGGTTCACCTTTGTGGTGGTCATGTGAGCTTCAGCCATGACCAATCCATGGAGGTCCAGCTATGGAAGTTTTGTGGTAGTCAGAACTTAGAAGAGAAGAAAGCTAAGAGATGAGAGATTAGAGATAACGTGTGGGAAGAAACGAAGGTCAAAATAATAATAATAAATGAATAAAAATGATTATTTAAATAAAAACGGGTGGATAACAAATAATCTGATGTGAGTGTTTTGTAAAAGTGATTGTGCAAAATAGAAAAAGTAGGTTCTTATGCTAAAATAGAAGGAAAATTTTGCACATACTGATGCTGATGCTCTAAGGATTCTTAAGTTTCAAGGGGATATTTCGTGTCTCTATGGAAAGAGATTATGGATTCCATCTCGAGAATATGTGTTTCCTCAATACTACGTGTAGTTACCCAACATACTGAGGTTTTAACCATTAAACTAGATCTCATTCCTGATATATCAAATTAATCTACATTTCATGATCGAGTTTACTATTCTCTTAGGATTGAGAGTCAATGGAATTAGAAGTCGTGAGATATTAATTATTCAAGTGACAGTTGTTAATTGAATAATTAATCTCACTGCGGTCCAGTTCAATATGTCTTACACACTTAAGACATATCAATACATCAACTACAAGTCTCCACTTCCATGATCAAGACAAACCATCTTAGTTAATGAGTTATAGTCTTCGCAGATGAAATGCTCAATTTTATCACCGACTACAAACTATATTTTAAGTTTACAAGGAACTTATGATTTATATCTTCTGTAACTAAATCACATACAATGCATCTCAAAGACTATGATAATGTCTCATTAGTTCATTTATAAATAGTCTCATATAATTAAATAATTTAATTATTTATAACATGCCAATAAATTAGATTTTAGGGCACAAACCCTAACAATCTTCCACTTGCCCTCAAAGATAATTTCGCATATATATCTGACACTTATTTCCCTTTAGAGTAAATTATAGTCACTCTAAGGCAAGGTCTGGAAAGAAGTTTCAACCAGATTTATTGCATAAATTATCTTATTTTCTACTACGTCCCACGCTTTAGTATATCTCTAATAAGATGATACTTACGCTTAATGTGTATCTTCACCACCTAGAGTGAACACATATCCTAAAGTCAAACTTCACTGTGTTCCCACTTCCCACCTGGTACTTGCGGGTTGCGAATCTTGCGATGCTTTGTGTATCTGACTATCTCTGGTTTTTTTTTACCATTACTGAATAAAACTTCCCATCTTTAATTTAAAAAAAAAAAAAATGAAAGAAGAGAAACAGCATTACAGGCAGCAACAAGTTTTATGGACTAAAGGACGTATTGCACTTTGCACCACTACTCAGCTCATCAGGGGTTGCCAATGTCATCATGGTCCATGTGTGGTTGGACCATAAGGTGGGACTAGACCTTTTTTCAGTGGAACATGTTGAACCCCCGGACCAGCACTAATCATCTCATGGTTTCCAATGTGAGGAGGAGCGGAATACAGAATTGGCGGAGCTCCTGGACCTAGAATCTCTCCTTTATTGGCTGATAATGATGATTGATTCTTCTTTCCCTCTGTCTTCATGTTTGGATTCAGAGGCCGAGCTTCATATCTATAAACAAAAGCAATATTAGTGTAGAGCACACACAAAAAATAAAATGCAGAAAGATAGGTTGCTAAACAAAAAAAAAATAAATAAAATAAAATAAAATTTCAGAAATATTTTAACTAAAACTGTGATAACTGATAAGTTCATTGTGAATGTTTTAACATGTTGTGGACTCCTTGGGTCTAGTGAATAAACCAAACAGATGAAAAAAATGATAGTAGAAATAAACTCATACTCCTTTCGTCCCAACTTGCCACTAGCCATATTGTAAAAACATTAGAGCATCTCCAATAGGCTCTCTAAAGCCTTTTTGGGAGAGCATATACGCCAAAAACGCCTTTCAGCAACTTTTCTAACTCTATGTTAGAAATACTGAGCAAGTATATTGTATTTCTCAGAATAGTAGAATATATATGAGTGCCTTAATATAGGAGGTAGATGTGTGTAGTACAAGTAAGAGTACTATAAAAGTAAACAAGGTGTGCCTAAAGTCCACAACCCAATACACGTTAACAGCCCCCCCCAAACTCAAGGTGGGTGTGAGACCAACTTGAAGTTGTCAACCAAAGCACAATGGCGCCCCTTAGGATGTGACTTGGTGAAGATATTTGCAAGTTGATCTTTAAATGAGATTGAGAACAGCTTGAAAGCACAATGGACAAATACTTTGATGGTTTAAGATGAAAAGTTGCATACTAAATTGTTTATTTTGGGAGAAATTATGTTTTACCACCCTAAATTATAATTCATATATTATACTTTGCACCCTGAGTATAAGTTTGCTGTTAATTTGGATGAAAATTCAAAATCTAGAATTCAAAGTGTAATCAAGAGTATAGTTTAGAGTGGTGAAATATAATTTATCCTTTGATTTTAAATGATTGAGAAGATGGGAAATTAGGTCTTTTCATGTGGTTTTATATATATATATATATATATATATATATAGATATATATATATATATATATATATATATATTATCAAAGTTAACAGCAAACTTGATGTCGGGGTGCAAAATGTAACAAGAATCATAGTTTAGGAGGCAAAACGTGCATTAAAATAGTTTAGGGTGTAAAATGTAATCGAGAATATAGTTCAGAGTAATAAAGTGTAATTTCACATTTCTTTTGATACTGTTTTAGTTGTAAGTATATTGGCATTGAAAATTCACATTGAATTATGCTGTTAATTTTGAAAATTACACCAAACATTCCTATAGTACTATAGAATTGATGATTGCATTAACCCAAAAACAATTCTTCAAAGTTTGAACAACTATGTGTGTTGGAGGCAAATTACTGCCCACATGTTTTGCATTTGTTTGGGTGAGTTTAATTTAATATTAAAATAAAACATATGACTTTTATATCTAGCGCTGTGGCATTAGTCTTTGATCTCTTAGAGCAACCGCATTAGTGGTTGTAAAAGTTTGCAAAATAAAAAAAATAAAAAAAAAGTGCTTAATTTTGCACATTTTAACCAGAAAAACATCCACATTAGTCCTTGCAAAAGTGTGCAAATATACACAACTACTACAGTAACCGTGTATATATGCATGATTACTGTAGCTTTTCTATACATTATTTTAATATTTTTTCTCTCCCCTCACATTCTCTCTTCCCTGACTCTCTCTCTCTTCAACCTATAATCTTTGCAACTGATAACCCCCACTACCAACCACACAGACCCAGCATCACCACCCACATCACCGTAACTCAACACCACCAAACACCACCACCGCAACCCAGCACTACCAACTACCACCACTAGAACATGGTCACACCACAAAATCAACCAAAATCAAACAAACCCACACACGGTCACACCACAAAATCAATCAAAAATCAAACAAACCCACACACGAACACACCAACAAAGATAGAGCATTTTTCTGAACTTGTGGCTGTGGGTGGACTAGAACGATGCTTGTGGATCATGGATCGATGCTTGTGGTGCTTTGATTGTGGATCGTTGCTTGTGGATCATTGATTGGTTATCTTGGATTGGTGGATCATGGATTGGTGATTGGAGAGGCGATTTCAACCAAGAAGGGGTGAGGAAGAGGTGATTTCATCATCGTCACCATCACCATCACCATCACCGCATGTGGATCGGTGCTGGCGGTATAGATAGGTGCTTGTGGTTCGACAGAGATCGATGATGCTTGTGGGTTTTGATGCTTGTGGTTCTTGTCATAGAGAGTTGATCTGACTGTGAGAGAAAGAAGAAGAAAGAAGAGGATTGGAAGAAAAAGAAAGAAGAAATGGCAAAGAGATAAGGAAAAAGAAAGAAGAAGAAAGAAGAGGAAGAATAAGAAAAATGAAATGACATAGTAGAATAGGATTAAATAATATATAAAGAAGAATATAAAAATATTATTTATATAAAATATAGTGTATAATAGATAGACTAATGTGGGTATTTTGTAAAAGTGATAGTGTAAAATAGAAAAAGTTGGCTTTTTTTTTTTTTTTTTTAGGTGTAAAATAGACATAATCTTTTAGAAGAACTAATGCGGTTGCTCTTAAGATTCAGACTATTTGGAAAAACATATGATTCGTCTCTATATGTTCACCAAATAATATAGCTAGGGTTTGATTTTAACTTCAATATTTTAAGCAAAAAATGGAAAAGCAAAAAAAAAAAAAAGAACAAAAAGAAAAAAAGAAGAACTGAAGATCACCATAATAAATGGCTTTCTGCGTTGCTATCAAATTTGTATTAATTAAAATTCCAAACACTAGTTGATTTTGTCAAACTTAACACAGTCTGCGTCATTTTTAAGCATCAGTAATTGAAATAACGCATGTTTTGTCGCCATATGTTCTTTAAATATAATTACGAGCTAACTTTAACTTCAATGTTTTTAACAAATGATAGAAAGCAAAATGGAAATAGAAGAAGTAAAAAAAGGTGGTTCTTGCTCAATTACATACTTTCAAGAAAACACAAAAGTTGAAAATGAACACAACGATTTGCTTTCTGCCTTGCTATCAAATCATTAATTAAAATATACATGGCTTTTGCAACTTTTTTTTTTTTTAATTATCTAATGTCAAAGAGAGCTCTCACCAAAGCTGTCAACTTTTGTAACAGGACGGAGCCAGAGCTTCGAATTAAGGGGACCAAACTGTAGCTCCGTCCCTGTTGTTGTTGATCCTAATATTCTCACTGTTTTACTGTGGGAGCTCATGCTAGTTGAAAGATATTAAAGGAACTAAGTACTAAATATTTATATCACCCAATCGTTCATGTAGTTTCATTGCCGAAGCTAACAAAATATATATATATATATATAATACTTTTTTTCCCCCAATAAGTTTAGGAGTATAAAAATTTTCATAACTAGTTTTATAACGGTTGACGTATCCTATCATAATTAGTACATGATAAAATGATAAATTCATGTATAAATGACCTTCATCACAACACGTTTTATTGTCTTAACAAGTTGTGAAAAATATTAAATTATGACAGTACTTCATACGTAAATACAAGAACTAGGTACTGGAACGTTATAGGGAACATGATTGTGTGGGGTTTTACCAAATGCAATGGGCATATATGGTGTTGCGCGCTGATCAAGGGCAACATCAACAAGTTTTATAAACCAGCCGGACATGGAGAAAGGGCTGAAGACTGGACCTTTATTTAGTGGAACAACTACTGCACCATGAACCTTTGGACCTTCTGGATTAATCTCTCATTTTGGTGCATATTGGTCTTTGCTCAATGCTGACAATAAGGATTGGTTCTTCTTCCCCTTCGCGTTTGGACTTTGGATTAAGTGGGCGAGTTTCGGATCTAAAAAACAAAACCAATATGATCAGTATAAGACACAAGAAAAATCTCAACCTATCCATTATTTCTATAAACTCTCTAGCTTTCAAAAGCAATATCAATATGTGGAGTAGACTGTGGACCATGGAATGAAGCTTGTTCATTTGGTGGGTTTTATAGTGAAGAAACTAGCATTTAGATGATGCTCTGGTACCATGTGAATTGTGAAAATGGTACAATATAATTACTATATTGCCACGACTACGTCCTGATGAGGCGCGATCGGGGCGTGCTGTACATGAGCGAGGTCGATATCGGCCTCACTCTCCCAGATTACTTCACGGCTCTGATGAGGTCAAAGATCGGCTCCGCCTCGGCTCGGCGTGATATATTGCTGGCCGGGAGGAAGGTTAAGGGAGAAGAGGCGGTGAGGATGGGAATCGTGGACTCGGCGGCGCACGATAGCGAGGAGAGTGTGGTTGAAGCTGCGGTGCGCCTTGGGGAGCAATTGGTGAAGAGGAAGTGGAACGGTGAGGTGTATGCGGAGATCAGGAAGAGTTTGTATCCGGAAATATGTGGCGTGCTCGGATTGGTTCCTAAAACAGTCGTGGCCTCGTCTAAGCTTTGAGACAATTTTCACATCTGATTATGTAATAGTAATAAAAAGCTGCTCTAAGCTTTTGTCATGTCATGTCATGTGTGTGATTAATGTATGTATGTATGTTGGAGGTAATTTTGTTACCTTTGCTGGCTGGGCTGTTAAAAAGTTACAGAGAATTGTTGGAATAATTTGATCAAATTGGGATTTGGAAATGAATGGATTACTTTGAGAAATATTTTATGTATAAAGTTTATACTACTACTTTTTAAAAATAGAGTTACAAATGCAAGATTTTAGATTTCAATTTTTCAAGTTCTAGTACTGGAAAAAGGGAAGCTGAGATGTTTGCCTTGCCTGCTCAAAGAGAGTGATCACCAACGTCCTGTTCAAGCATAGGCTAATGCTATCTATTTTGTGGGCTATACGTTTATCTTGAGACAAGTCTAACTCTCATATAATCATCTCATATAATCATAAGAGTGATTCTAAGAGCTGCATTCAATTTGAAGCCATCAAAGCTGGAGCAGATCAGTCACCTTGGAGGCAAGCTAACTCATTTGATTCGTTTAGCTTATACATATATGAGCTTTTGTTATTATTTAGCTTATACATATACGAGCTTTTGTTATTATTGCTTAATTTGTGGTTGTAATTGTATTTAAGTTTAGATATATAAAAATTGATAACAAGTTATTCAGGTTATGTATGATCTATTAATCAAACAAGTTATTAAACAAGTTATTTATATTGACATTTATATGATTTGTTAATTAAAAGGGTTAGTCAGGTTGATTTATTTAATAAACAGGTCGTGTTAGAGTTGAGAATTCTTGACACATTTACTAAACAAGCCGGGTTTGGGTCAACCTATATAGCCGAATACTCATAACTCGACACGACACGAACCCGATCCATGAATACTATTCACAAAAACGAATTGCCACCCCTATTATATTGATTTTTCATAGGGCAAACTCTCAAGAGATTAAAAAAAAAATCTATAGGGCAAGGTTTTTTTATACAAAACCTTGCCATAAAAAAACCTTGCCCTATGGATGGCTGTGCATATTTGGTCTTGATGTGATCTGATTTTTGGGTTTGATTTTATATATATATATATATATATATATATATTAAAAAAAAAAACTAAGATATTAAAATTTTCGTCCTAATAGCCCCCCCCCCCCCACAAAAAATTAAGAAAAAAAAAAACTGTAATATGAATCAATCTGAAAAAAATCACCAACTAACTCTCATAAAAAATAAAATAAAAAATAATAACACCGACTAACTCTCATACAAAAAAAAAAAAAAAAAAAAAAAAAAACCGACAAAATAAAAAATAAATATGGACTAAAAACCTAAATTTTAATTCTCAAATTTTTACCCTAACCCCACTCTTCCTCCACACCTCCTCCATCACTACTGCTGCTGCTGCCTGCTGCTCTTTTTCTCAGATCGGATCCGGACTGTTACTGACTTGCTGCTGCTGCTCCTCCTCAAATCCTTGATCACAGTCACACTATGAAATTTCTCTCCTCTCTCAAGTTAATATTTTTGTTTTTTTGTCTTTGCGTGCTCTGCCAGCCGGTTAGCCCTTTGCTTTGCTTGCTCTGCCCTCTGCGTTTTTTCTATGAACTGTGTTGACTGATATAGTGATATTTGTGAGTTGCGGCTTTTTATTTTATTTTATGGATTGTTGTGTTGTCATGTGGACAGTGGACCGTAGACTAGTCACTACTTTGTGTTTGTGTGGCTGTGTATTTTGTAGCTTTTTGGATTGTGTGGACTGGTTTCACTTTCAGACTTTCAGTGTTTGATACCTTCTTCTTTTTTTTTTTTTTTTTTTTTTTAACTATAAAGAAATAAAGTGGGACCAGAACAGTAGGATGTGAAACTGTGAGTAATGAATTGCGACGGTGAATTTGTGAGAGAAGGCTTTGGTAGTCACTGTTAATTGTGAAAACTAGTTTTAGGCAAATGACAAATGGTTAGTTTTTATTTTCATTAAAAAAAAAAAAAAAAAAAAGTGTTTTAAGCTTTAGCCCCCCTCATGTTCAAATCCTGGTTCCGTCCCTGAGTAACGGTATTTATTTATGTACTGTCGGAGGCTTGAGAAATGTTAGTTTGTTGTATAGCTTGTAAACACAAGCGAATTTGTTTTATGTGTACCTGTGTAGAATACAAAGTTCCAAACACAAAGTAAGCGAGGGTATGAATCAAATTTTTATTTATTTTTTTATTGGAAGGTTGGGTATTACTTCCAGTTGTTCAGATTCAGACTTTGGGAGGCCACAATACAATTTGCTTACATCGTATAGCATATAGTTTTCGCAAATTGAGAGGGGCAAAACAAAGAGACTAGTCACTGGAATTTCAGTACCATACTAGAAACATCTAAGATGAGATTTGCGGGGGCGGCTAAAGAGAGCCAACCCTATAAGTTTCCACAAATTACGTCGGCCATATGTCTATCACTCATACAGCACTCACCCATCGAGGGCGACGTAACATATTTTGCCGACCGACCCTTTTCAGTCTCCACACAAAGTAACACAAATTAGTTTTTATAGAAGGTTACTTTCAATGTCTCACTCGTCTCTTTTCAATGTGGGATTTTGTTAGCAAGATGCTTTCAGAGCCTTACAGATGAAAGACATGGCTTTGTTTACGGAACATAATTAAAACAATTGATGTAAAGCAATGGAGGGTCGGCCAGAGAGAGCCAACCCTATTGGTTTCCACAAGTTATGTCAGCCATATGTCTTGATTTCCATACAGCACTCACCAATCCAGGGCGAGCATGGCACATTAAGCCAACCGACCCTTTTAAATTTCCCATTTTACTACGAACCATATTTATAGAAGGCTATTTTCGATATCCCGCTCGTCTCTTTTCGATGTGGGATGTTGTAGACTAACAACTTAGAAAAGAGACCCGGAGACTTCATTTAGCACAAACTACGAAATTCGTTGGCTTTAAAAAAAATTAATAATAATAAAGTTGTGGAGCCAGTTCTGCGTATGCCAGTTCTGCGTATTGGTTCCTAGATGTACTCATTTTTAAAGAACAAAACTATTGAAGAATAATTCATTTTCTCCTTGTCCTTCTGACTTGAGGTTGAAGAATGTTAATCAAGTACATTCCCAGATTAATCTAAGCAGTGGACTTTGTTGGTCCACAGCTGGCACCTTCTTATTTCATCACAAATATGAAACTAGTTTAGTAGTTACGGTAAGATCTCAAGGCTAGTAGATATACCCAGTTTTGAGTTTCACTGTTGGCATTATTTGGTGAGCGTTTGGATAACGCGTTTACTGCGTTATCCTGCGTTACGTTTTGCTGCTTTTCTTTTCTTTTTTTATTTTTTTTTTTTTGTCTGCTGCTGCACAGGGAGACAACGGCTACTGTTCATAAACAGTAGCCGTTGTTTTTGACTTTTACGCTTTCTTTATCAGTTTTGTGGATCCATAAACAGTAAATGAGACTCACAAATTTCACTTTTTATCAACTTTTTCATTAAAAATGGGTCTCACTATACTATTCACATTTAAAAATTATTTTGCTACAGTGTTTTCAGCAACTTTCAACAACTTTCAGCAACAATAAGCTGTATCCAAACGAAATCAAATTCAACTAAACGTATCAGACCCTTTTGCACCGTATATTGCCACTCTAGGACAGCAAGGTTTCCATTATAATCCCAACTGAACCTCATCTGCTAATTTGTCTAGTCGGTTTGCAAGCCAAGCCTCTGCGTGTTCTACTGGTTCGTTCAAATGCTTTGGTTACATAATATGGGTTGTATTCGTTCAAAAGAATAAGAGCCAAGTTTTAAAGCATTAGATTTAGTCCCATTTAAAAAAAAAAAAAAAAAATCCTCAATATGATAATAGATTGTAATCCCTAAGATCCGGTGATCTGAATTTTTGGGAAAAAAAATTAGTCTCAGATTAAGGTCACTTTCCTGGTATTCGTTAGGAGAAGAGGGAAAAATCAATCAAAAGGCTGGGTTTAAGGTTTGTTCTACCTTGTAGATTTGAGTTTCCAAAAGAGCAAAACTTCGATTTTGCGTGCAAGTGAAGAAAAGAACTGAACATACATTGACTTAAAAAAAAAAAAAAAAAAAATTTAATGATACTCTTTTTTTAAAGCTGGGCTATTAGATCCTTACAGTAAGCAAGCATCAATCTTCCACTGTACACAAAAACACATACAGTTTAAATCCCTCCAGGGCAGTCTGACAGTCAAACCTGCAAGTTTAAAGTGAAACCAGTAAATAATGGGAGAAGAAATTCTAAAAACATTGATTAAATTTTGCTCGAAAGTTGCAAAAAGCACCATATATCATGAGCAAGTATAAAAAAGCAGCAGGCGGGCCTGTCACATTTCAGGAGTTTATGTAACACATTGCTTGTGCTTGAAGGAAATAAGAGTCCTTGTATTTTCTGCCATTTCCAATGTGAATTCCATTGCGAATCCAGTCTTCTCGATGTATCCAAGCATCGCGGCCGAAATCAAGAATCCCGAGAATCTGTCATTAAGATGTTGTGACAAAGGGTTTCTTAAAAGTAAAGCAATTAAAATCCTATGTCAAAGAGCAATAATTATCTCATACATCAAATTTATGCACCCTTACCTTATAGTTGTGGACCCCACAATTTCATGGGATCCACATTGTGAGAGGAATTATACATATATCCAATGCATGAGATACTTTTTGTCAAATGATGCAATCACAACTCCAATATAGGTAAAACTCGGGGAAGCAAAATTTCTACATAATTCTGACTCTCAACACTAATCTCTCTAATAACAAACTTCTCTTTTCAAAAGTTTGCTGTTTGACACAAATTTACATATGTAGATATTATAAGTTGAAATCCAAACAGTACCGACACATTACAAAAAATACAAGCAATTGTAGCAGGAAACGCTAATATAGTTGAATCATGCAACCATACTTTTTAGCTCATCACATATCAGCTCATGACTTTCACATAATTGACTCCTTCCATTAATCAACCTGATTCCTCAAATATTATTCTCTGATATATTATCTTATCTAAACCTCAATTTTATTGGAGTAATAAAAGTAGGTTTACCTTTATATTCATTTCTCTTTCTTGCCAGAGGAAGTCAAGCTCACCCCCAAAGAGGGGGGGCCGGGGGGGGGGGGGGGGGGGGGGGGTGGGGTCAGCTGGTCGGTTGAGCCTAAATTCACCCCATGGGGGAGCCGGAGGTGCCAATTGGTCAAGAGGCTTTTGGCCCTTATATACATTACTCAATAGTTACATAATTCAGTGCTAAGGTCATGCACTTAGTCTTCGTCATATAATATTTTATTTTCAAATAAATATGTCAAGTTTGATCACTTTGGGAACTTCACCAAAATTTGCATTTTTAAGAAAATAGTCAAACTATATTCAATTGGATTATCTCAAACTTGCAAAATAAAACAAATAACCGCATTAATCCTAAAGAAGAACAAGTGTCATTATCTTGTTTGTCATCATTGCACATATATGTGAACTATGTAAGTTACACATGCACCCAATGGGTCTTGAATCCACAACCTCACTTTCCATCCCATTATTATGGGAGGAGGAAGAGTTAGTTGAGCCATAGTTCATTGGCGAACAACGCAACCCTTACCTCACACATATTAAATAACTTTCTTCTTTCTTCTTTTTAAACTTTTCTGCTAACTAATTAGAGGAAAAAGAAGAGTAGATAAGGCCCGTTAAGCGTGCTCTGCAAGCCATCCCAAAAGAAGTACTCTCCCTTTCATAATACATATTTGATATTTCCTGAATTTTGCATAAGTAATTAGAGGGAGAAGAGTAGATGAAGCCAATTACGTGTACTCTCCAAGCCATCCCAAAAGAAGTACTCTCACTTTCATCATACACGTTTAATATTTCCTGAATTTTGTATTTATTGAAGTTTGTTTAATGTTCAGTCTTGTCATTTATTCTGCCATTTATAATATTTATTGCAAAAAGGTCATCCAAGTCATATTTGTTTGGGACCTATCAGATAATATTTCTAATATTCTATGGAGGCATGTTTTCCACCGGGAACTATCAGATAATATTTCTCATATTTTATGGTGGCATGTACTCCACCAAAGCACACAGAAAGGAATTGAGATATTCAATCAAAAGATCTCATCAGCCAATCATAAAGACAGAAACTGCAGTCAACATATGCAGAAAACAAACACAGAATTTAATCAGAATCAACTTCACAAGGACCAACTACAAGAAAAATGGGATTCTAGAATAACAGAGAACCGCAGTGTGCACTTGACTTACCACTCCGCCTTTCCATGACACAAAAATTGGATTTGTTCGTGATTGCAGAACCTATTTAAAATACATTAAGATCAGAAAATTTATCATCTACAACTGAAAAAAGTGGGACAATATACTATAATAGGAGGCACTAGAGGAATCTCAAAAGCTCATAATATGATAACATGTATACAGCCAACAACTAGATCTGTGCATCCAGTTGTATAAGTGAGACTCATACTATTACAACTACAAGTCTAATACACACACACACACACACATTTATACATATATAATTTTCTTCCCCCTTAAGTATGGCTTTCTATATATAAATTTTTTAGAGAAGTCTTTTCTTTTTTCACCAGTGATATCAATCTAAGCTACGACTATTTTGCTATGATTTGTGGGTATGGATAACTGTCGCGTTTTAGCATGGACACAAGTTCTTGGACACGGCAATTCATAAAATCCAGACAAGGAGACACGGCCATATATGTGTGATTTTATAATTTATAATTTTAAATACTCATTTATTTATCTAAGTTTGAATCAGTCCTTTGCTGTCCTCTTCGGCCCAAAACTCACTGATAAAAAAAAGATAAAAACAATTATTTATCCATGTTTAACATTTTGGTTGCATTATAATAAACAAGATGTTAAACAACACCAGAAATTCTAAAAATGCTCAAGTTTCTTGACATTAATTTCTAATAGCTTTAATTCTTCATTTCCTTTATATTTATCAGGAAACAATCTGCATTTGTATGGGTGAATGAAGGAATTTTGTACTATTAAAGATGCAGCAGAGCCTGAACTTAGAGGTTCATCAGTACAAGAAGAAGATTAGGGCTAATTTAATAAAAAAGTCAGACCGGTTGGGAGTTGGGAGTATATTAAATAATTGCTGTACTCGTTCTCCTATGGGATTGTTAAGCTGTTATGTCTATATAACTTTTGGTAACTAAGGTTAGGGAGTGTATGTTTATCTTACAACAAATTAGCTCAATTAGAAATGAGATATGGGAAACTTTTGGTTTGTGAAGGTTGGCTTTCACAGCCATCTAGGGTTCTAACCTAGCTGAATTTATTTCCACTTTTTTCCTTTATTCAAACCTTGGTAGGTGTTATTTACTTCTCTATTTTTCTGGTTTTTTTTTTTTGGGGGGGGGATAAATTCTTTGCCCATAATTTGAGTCCGAACAAGTTTGTGCAACGGTTTACACAACTGTCCTACATGCCAAATTGTGAATCAAAATGTCCGGCAAACCATAAAATATTACTCTCTACGCCCCATTTTGTTGATCCAGTTTAGAAAATCCAGTTTTTTAAGGAACATCATTGAATGCATTGTCTTTCAAATAAAAAATGCACAAGTTTTCAAAACTACCCTCCTTATTTAAAATTTAGTGATAAAGGCGCACTGACTTTTTAAAATTTAGTGATAAACTTTAATTCTTAAGGTGGCCATTTACATGGCCTTACTTTTCAATGAGGATATTAAATCATAAATCTAGAATATCCTGGCTACTATTCAACCAAAAAAAAGAATATCTTGGCTACTGCCTCTCTAATAGTAATTTGAGAAGAAACCCGCTTTAGCCTAAGAATGACTACATCAATGGCTGAGAAAGAACCATTTTCTTCTAAATTATATGATTTTAACAATATTCTAGATTGGTCAGGTAACTGCTCTGTCAACATATAGTAAGACAGCCCACAATGTTATCGTGATCTCCTATTTTCTCTCTCATAAATTGATTACGTCCCACCAACCAAAGGTTTTTGATCTCAACAACATAAAACAAAATTGCTACAACCAATTTGTAGTAATTAATTGAGGTAATCTACAATATTACCACCAAATGATAGCTATAGACGTAAGTTTTCTATAAAGTTTTCCAAGTGAACTACATTTGTAGCCTAGGATACCAGTTGGCAAATTGCATTCCAATCAGCAAATTGCTCCACTGGGGGGCAAAATGCGGTGAATTTGTGAATTTGACCAATTTAAACAATGCAAACCGCAATATATTGGACCAAAATTCTAAAATTTTCCCCAGTTTTCGTGTATGACGAACAAGAAAGTAAGTGCAAAGATCAAACCTAGGCCAGTTCGTTGGAGATGTGGGCTTGTTGGTATTTTACTTCTATTTAATAATTTATGACAAATAATATTTAATTCATTCAAATACGCAAATTATGTAAATAACTTGAACACAAGAATTTATCCAAAAACTTAAGGGAGATAAATATCTAGTAAATTGCGTGAGAGATGACAAAATGCTTAGGATCTAAATGGCATCTAAGGAGTATAGACAGTTTATGACATAATTCTACAGACAGTGTGAAGCATACTATAAATTGCACAAGCTGAAATTGAAACAAAAGCACCAACAAGCATGTGAATTTTTAAACTACCAAAATCTTCCATAACTGATTTTCAAAAATAAAATCAGCATGTCATAAAATTTGCCAATCAGAAGATAACTGGAAAACTATCAGGTGAAATTACAGTAGTCAGTGCTATTAAAAACTCCATATCTTAAAAAGAAACTCAGAAATAACCAAGTTTTTTGGGGTCAAGTGGGAAATTAGGAAGAAAATTTTTCCATTAACTAAACAATCAATAAACTATTCCCAATAATCACTGTAATAATCAATAAGTTGTGAGCTTCTGAATGGTGCATAACAGTATAGGTTTATATGCTTGAAGACCAAGTTGCAACATACTAGGAGAGTCCTACCACAATGATTCCAACCCAAAAAACATTTATGAAAGAAAACAAACATAATGGACAAACTTAGATTCTACTAAATAATTTAATTCATACTTATGTTGTACCTCACTTCTAGCCTCACCCAAGCAATTGGCAAAATTTCCAACCTGCAATATGCATACACAGAAAGTCATGACAACCAGAAAATGAGGAAAGAGAACTAACAAGTAGCAAGAACACAAAAAGTGGAATTTTATACCAAAACAAGCTATGAGTAACATGGTCTCACCTCTATTTGTGCCCTTCGGCCTCCTTGTCAAGTAGGCAAGATGCATGAATCGCTCAATCTTTCTCTCTACAGGTTGAGCTCATTATCTACAATGAACTCCTTATTAGTATAGTTAAATATACTATACTTCTAAAGAAAATTTGGTAAAAGTAAAACAGTAGGTAGGGACTATAACTTTAGAAAACAAAAATCAGCCAAAAAAACGCGGCCCAAAACCCGCGTTTTTTGTATTGAATTAATGTCCATGCACTTTCATACTATGTATAAAATGCCCACATTCTTGGAATACACATGGTGTGAAAGAGTGTGCACTAATATGAACAAATGGTTAAGATATGAACAAGCAGTGACATGAAATGATATAGAACTATCCTATTGGTAAAGACATAAACAAGTGTCGTCGTGTTTTTTTTAAAAACAATGTGCTTTCAATCTCTCACTTTCTCTCTGGAGTGCTGGCGGCATTTTAGTAAGGAATAATATTATAGACCAGTTCTGTGGTGGTCGATTAAGGTTGAATCTAACACCAATCCTAGACCCCTAGTTTTATCTTTTATATAGTTTTAAGTTTTATTTCACTCTGACAATTGTACCTTGATAGGGATTCTCAGAGCTCAATGTTTTGATATATTATCTCTTAGTACCACTGGAGAGTAAGGAATGTTTTTCTTATTGATCGTCACCTTGGCCCATTTCAGGGGGTTTGGATAACTATCATATATAATTTTTTTTGCTGAAAAACTATCATATATAATTAAGATGGGGTTTAGTCGGCTGGCTTATCTGAATTATAGTATTTTGTTTATTCTCATCTCTCATGTCTTATTCAAAACCAACTCATGCACTAGAATAAAACGATTTCAACTTCCATTTTAAGGCCTGTATATGAAAAGGTGCAAGAGTCTAGGAGATGACAAGGTCCATAAATTCTTTTTTCCATACGTCACTTATATTTAACTGATAATGTGAAAAACCCAGATATACTAGTTAATCCATATCCTATTGGTTGGTGTCCATGCTTATAAACTTTGGTTGGTATATTGATAATTAATTGTTTTATGAAAAATTAAGACTTAGTGTAATGGCAAGTGTGTCCTGCCTCCATCCAAACGATATAAAACACTTCACGCTTTCTTTAATCTTCAAGTTCAATCATATCATAGTACTGCTCTGCATTTGTTTTTATTTTTTTCATTTCAAGCAAGTGATTTTTTTTTTTTTTTTCAGATGAATTACTTTCCTTGATTGACCATGGAAAAAATATGCTTGTTAGAGTTTGGAACCATCCAAAATGCTAAGTATACATCTATCATTCTATATTCATGGCAGTTCATCCAAGAGGAACTTACAATTTGATAAAATATAAATGCTTTTGTTAACTTCTTATTTAAAGCTGTATTAAATAGTTCCAACTAATGCCACAGGTCCACAGTCATGAGATTTACAAAAAGAAAATCGGGGTGTCATGAATTTTAAAAAATCATGACGGCCGGGACAAAAATACGTTTTATCCCTCTTTTGTTTTTGTGACTTTTGTCTTAAAAATAAAAAAACCAATGTAAACTAAAAAAAGATTTTCTTAATTAACACCAATGTAAATCTTACATTGTAAACTAAATAAATGTGTACAATGTAAGCTAAGAATTTTCTTAATTAAAAAGATTTTAACTAAACGTTTACACCCCTAATATGTTTTACTACCAGTTTTAACAAATAGTTAAAGATTAAGTCCATGTAGTTTATCAATTTCAAGTACAACAATAATGCATATATACCACAAACACACGTTCATACAAACTAGCATATGTTCATGGAGTGAAAATCCAATAAGTTAAAATACTCTGAGGCCAAGCCTAAATGATCAATCCACAGTGGAAGTTGTCACAATACAAATGATACTCACACAACTTTCTGTATATGTAGTCAGACTAAGTACTCAAGCTTCCCGCTCTGCTTGTTAGCTATTACAGTTTCTTGTCTTGTTCCTTCACAGCCACTTAATCGATCTCTCGGTCACTCTAAGGCTTCTCGAATATTTTTGATGTCTTTGTGGTTTCAACAGCATTTCCAGCACTCATTTGGTAATCTTAGCATATGAAACAATCAAACGATCTTAAAGGCATAGCAATGTGAGAAGTAGGGAAGACAAAGGTTAACTCTCTCTACGTTTTTCTTTGTTTTTCTGTGGTAGTCTTCCTTTCCACAAATTAAGTTTGAAATAAGGGTTTTATACACTTTAAAGTTAGACTTGAGGTGGCTATACAAACTGCCCTAGAATAAAATCTTGGATAATTAGAACTTGGTTGGCTTGAGTGTACACCGAGAGCCTGTGTCCCATTTCGCATGGCCAAGCCTTAAATGTCGCTTGACCACGGTCCTCAATATTGTACAGTAAATAGCTAGAACTTTCAACCTTCAGCCCTCATTACTAAAATTCACATCACAATCATAAACCCAAAAATTACAAACAGATTTATTGTAAAATTAACGGACACTAAAATTCGTACCAAAAGTTGTTCTAAATGCTATAATATATGTACTAATCAATGAGATATTTAATGGAACTTGTTTCCAACATGGTTTTAAATAAATGAGAATAGGTGTCTTGGATTACCATGGTTAACAAATTAGCACTACAAAAAAGGGAAAAGCTGAGAGAAAGTACCCGTACAAGAGTGGAGAAAGATCGGCGATGGGTCTTGGGTAACAGATCGGCGATGGGGCGTGGCCTGCGATGGCTGATTGAACGGATGGGTGAGGATGATGGATGAACCGCACTAGACTTCGACGATGGGTGAGGAGGAGGATGAATCGGGTCGGCGATGGAGCGTGAGCTTCGGTGTGACTGTGAGGACGATGATGGCCGATGAGGAGGAGTGTGCGCTTCGGTGTGACAGTGAGGACGATGATGGACGATGAGGACGAGCGTGAGCCTCTGTGTGACTGCGATGGAGAGAATGACTGAAACAGCAGGGGATGTTCAGGAACAAAAAAGAAAAAAGAAGTTACTGCCCAAAAGAACTAAATGGGAAGCCCTAATGAGGCTTGGGCCGCGTTTAAAACGCGGCCATAGACCCTTTCTATGGCCCCGTTTTAAAAACGGGGCTTTAGTTGTAGTATTTGGGCCCCGTTTTCCAAAAACGGGGCTGTAGTTCGTCTGTAAAAACGCGGCCCAAAAAAACGCGGCCCAAAACCCGCGTTTTTTGTAGTGCTAGCTAGCTCATTGTTTAACCAAAAATAAATAAAATGAAAAATCAAACCCAAACCTCCAAAGTCCAAATAGAAATGAAACAATTCTTCATGCTGCTCAATCATTTAGCAATTCTAAACTTTGTGACATGCCTTAATATGCTTACTAGTTCAAGAACATAAAAACAACGTGGCATGCCTTAATCATTGACCAATTACTTGCAGAAAGGATTATAGAACATATTTTGTTCAAAATGGGAAACAATAAAGAAAATATATCTTTCTTTTTTACAATATGTACATGGGTGTTTTATGATAAGAAACAATTGTTAGGTTTTTAGACCCCTTAAACCACAATTGGATTAACCTAGTTAATTAGCCAAGTGATTAACTTAGTCAATTTATGCAATTCTAGGTTATCACAATCAAACAATCATATCAAGAATATATATAGTAGCGGAAAAATAAAGAACACAAGATATGATGACCTATGAAACCATACGGTAAAAACCTAGGGAGGATTTGACCTAGCTATCCTCAATGTAAACTTGAATCCACTATGTGAAAGAATCGAAGTTTATACAATAAGACTTACAAGCACCCCCACTTGACTTCCTATTGCTACCCACCAGTAGAACTTACTGACACGACCACGTGCAAGTTTCGAATCTACCGACTTCTTCTTTCTTGGATTCTCCAGCAAATACAAGCACCCCCACTTGTGTATCTTTAAGCTCTTATGGCAGCAACTGAATGATCATCAAGGTCTTGAAGTAATCTCTTACTTGATAACTCTAAGTTTATGTGAAGGAAAGCTCCTCAAAGATTTCACAAGAGATTCACACAAACCGCAAATATGAGCAACTAGAGCTACTCTAAAAACGTGGCTAGGGTTTCCTTGATATAGTGGGAGAAGTGGATCTGAAACCCTAATCCTTAATGGGCTTGGGCTGAGTTGGAAATTTTGCAGAAAAAACGTTCTGCCCGAAATTCGATCGATCGAGCCAGACAGAAAGTGACTAATACTTCTGCAGCCACTCGATTCCAACTTTACATAAACAATATACTTTGAGCAAGTTTAAAACAAGACTAAATACCTGTTTTGATTATGGTTTGCCAACATTGCACATTAGAATTCTAAATACATTAGTTCCTAAGTTTTTAGAACCTAACAACAATATTTAACTAAATAATTTTAACCTTCTTTTTATAATTAATCCCAGTATTCATTTCTCATATTTCTATCTGAAATTTGGAGTTAGCAGAAGAAAGTAACCTACTCTACTACCAATGAAGGCATGTCCGTTATGGAGTGATGTCCTTGTTCGTCGGATTGAAAATTTTGGCTTGATGGCAATAATGCCGAGGCAACAATCGTGTAGGAAAAGAGTAGAATTATGTGAATTGTGAAAATGACACAATATTATTACTAGGGTTACTGGGGCTAGCAATACTAATATACAATGACTACAATCTAGAAACAAAGAGACCTAAAATATATATTACTAAGCCTACAAATAAATAAGTATAATATTATTATAAACTATAATCTAATACTTTAAAGTTTAATGGTTGGCCAATAGGACATGCATTGGAAGGCCATGAAATCGAGGCTGAGTGGGCTAGAAGAACAAAACTTTGGTCGGTAAGGTGGATAATATATTAATATATAGGCACATGTAAGTGTTAGTGGTATATTCCTACGTCCTAATTAACCTAAACTCCTAATTATCTTTGCAAGGATTCTTAAGCTGTATCAATGTGTTTATCTTCCATGCCTATTAGACAGCCATAGCATAGGTATTTTTGTGACTTCTTTGGGTTTGGTATCACGTATGCACATGACATCCACATGTCAGTAAAACATTAGATATATGCACCCGCCTCATGTAAGATTTTCACTGAGTCGTAGTCATATAGGTATTTCGTGCGGTAAATATTCAAAATAAGTGCACGTGCTAGTGGTAAATTTTCAAAAGAAGTGCACGTTATGATTTGGGTCAAACTCAACTAAAAACCCAGGGGGTGGGCTCCCCTCCAGTCCAAAATTCTCCCATTCTCTCCTGTTTTAATCCTGATGCAAGACAGGTGGCAAATGAAAAATCTAACGGTGAACAACAAAGCCACCTCGAAACGTAGTTTATTGCTTCGTTCAAACTCCTTTCAGCTACCTCCCTTGCAAACCCTCAGCCCATACATCACTGCCCTTGGTAGAATGCGGCAAGAAGCCATCGGAAATAGTGTCGAAAACCTTGGAGTTACTAGCGTCATTTCGAAAAGCTCTCGGTGTTACGTCTCTTCTGCAGGTAAAAGAAAAAAAAAATCTCAAAAAAATCATGTGGAAACTTCCGATTCTTTCCTGGGTCATCTCCATTTTTGCAAAATCCACAAAAACTCCATATGGGTCTAGCCAATTCTCATTCAATACTTGAAAACCCTATTTCACCATCTGGGTTTTGCTCCAATCCTCTTCCAAACATCAAAAATCTTAATGAATTTCACCAAAATTCACTTCTTAGATTTTGGATCTCTCAGATCTAGGCATAACTTTTGTGGGTTTTGCTCCATTTCACTTCAAAGTAATCAAACCCAGCATCTATTCTATTTTTTACAACAAATTACCCAAATAAAAGATATTGCCTCTTTGACTGTGTCAATACAAAGCCTTATCTCATTGAAGTTTTAACTTGGCCTCCTTGTTATTTCATTCCCCACTGGGACGTTGATTAGCTGGTGTTGAAGAATCTGCATATAATCATGCAGTATAGAATCTATAGAAGGATGCAACTGTCGTGTTTCTAGGTAGAATTTCAGATGGCTCCGCTGCAGGTAGAAGGACGGTGGTGTATGGGCTGTGGGCTTTCAAGGGAGATCGCTGAACGTGTGGGTGAAATTGAAATAAAATACATTTCAAGATGGCTTTGTTTTTCACCATTAGATTTTTCATTTGCCACGTGTCTTGGATCCGGATTAAAATGGAAAAGAATGGGAGAATTTTGGACTGGAGGGGAGCCGCCCCCTAAACGGAGGCCTAACTTTTAGTCTTTTATCCCTGAGAATACCATGCATGCATTGGGATTTGGATTCATGAATTTGTCCTCTGACACGGCACGTGCCGTGCCTTCTCAACTTTTGGAGTTTTTTAGTGGTTTTTCTTTTTCCACCACTGGAATGGCTGGCATTGGCGATTTGTTGTTAATCTTGCAATCCTAAATTTTATGTGAAAATACTTTCACCCTCACACACGCTCATTCCGTGGTCAAAGAGGTTTATCAAAATACTACCTTATAAAAATAAAAGCACACTGTGCTTTTGGCATTAATTATTGAATAGGTCACAGGTGAATTGTGATATGATGATCCCGATGAACTCATCAACTTGCCAAATGTTCCGATCAATAAATAAAAAACTTGCCAGTTGCCACCAACTATATTGTAAAAGGATTATTAAATAAGTATAATCATCTATTTTAAGGAATTTTTTTATAAAAAATTAAAAAAAAATTATTAAAATAATTAATTTTTTTTTTATTTTTTTTAAAAAATTTATAAAATGGTTTATTAATATATACCCTAATAACATACATGAGTAAAACCCTATAAAATATACTGATAAAAATAAAAAGATTATAAATTATACTTAGTTAATTCTTGTCAGTTGCTCTTTGAAAGAGAGGGTGTCAATGTGAGGGCTGTACTGTGTATTGAGAAATCTAAAAAACTTTTAGGCTCTGTTCATTTGGGATGAAAATAGGGAGGAGGGAAAATAGGGTGGAAAATGTTATTTTCCACTGTTCGTTTGGGGAAAGAAAATAAGAAGGATGGAAAACTGGAGAAAAAGTTTTCTCTCCGGGCCCACATTTTTTTTCCTCCCAAATTGAAAGGAAAACTTGGGCTGAAAAGTGCTACAGCAGCACTTTGTCTAAAATGCCCTCTTTTCAACTTTTTTTTTTTCCTCCTTTAACGTGACCTCACCTGAACGTTCTTGTTCTTTTCTTCTTCTTCTTTTTTTTTTTTTTTTTCCTCCTTCAACGTGGCCTGAACCTGAACGTTCTTGTTTTTTTTTTTTTTTTCAACATGACCTGAACATTCTTTTTTTTTTTTCAACTTTACTTGAGCGTTTTTTTTTTCAACGTGACCTGATCTAATTTTTACATAATAATAATAAAAATAATAATATAAATTTATATATATGATGTGATAAATTTTATATTATTTAATGAATACAAATAAATCTATTTTTTACATATTATGTAACAAGGGTATAATAGTCAATTTATGTAAATTATATTTTCCATCCTTTCCTTTTTCTCTCCAATCAAACAAAAAAGTTTTCTACCCTCCCACTTTTCCACCCTTCCAACCGAACACACAAGAGGAAAAACTAAATATTTTCCATCCTCCCACTTTTTCATCTTCCCACAATTTTCCATCCTCTCACTTTTCCACTCCTCTAACCGAACGGACCCTTAGCCAAAATTCATGCCGGTGTGCTACATGATTTTTTTTCAACACTTATTTCAAGGGTTGTGTTATTTATTTTGTAGGTCCTTAATTAAGTCTTGTAATAGCAGTGGCGGAGCCAAGAATTTAGGTCAGGGGGGGCAAGATTAAAAGATAAGATTGGAAGTAAAAAATTAATCTAAAAAAATTAATCGATATTAATTACAAAATAAGTAAACAACTATATGATAACGTAATTGTTATACAGAATCTAACATAAAATGTAAACTTTAATTTATTTTTTCACATCTAGCTTATTTTACTCAATTGCCTTTGGCGATTTTTTATATTTTGAAACCGTTGCATGATTTCTTCACACTCAATAGTCTTGAATATATCTTTCTCAATATATGTGACTAAGCAATCATTCATCACTGATCTCCTATTCGATTGCGTAATTGATTTTTAATTATGTTCATTACTGAAAAAGCTCTTTCAACCGTAGCTATTGCAACTGGTAAGATCAATGCCAAAGTCACTAATGAGTAAACCAATGGATATGAAACATTCTTTTTCATTTCTACCATCTTTTTAGCAAGCTATCCAATTCTTTTAACTGCTGAAAACTCTTCAGTGGACTGCATGTCATGGATGTATATCTCAAGTTGGCTATCCAAGAAAGAAACTTGACTCATAAAAAAATTCTACAGGTGGCTTTGTCTAGTCCATCAAGTTTACTAAGTGGGATCCATTAATTTTATATATAGAATTGTACTAGGAGTAGAAGTCTACTACTACTAGAAAAGTTGGAAAGGTAATGTGAATTCACATAATTGGGAATTTTTTTTTTTTTTTTTTTTTTGTCTTTTGTGGGGGGGGGGGGGGGGGGGGGGGGGTTCAAAACATTTGAAAGTTCAGGGGGGGCAGGTGCCCCCCCTCGCCCCCCCCCTCCCTCCGCCCCTGTGTAATAGTCACGGAGCACATCACTCTTTAGTGCTTATTTGGACAAAAATTAATGACCCTCGAAAAAAAATGGTTAAAATAGGGTTTTTTTTTTTTTTTTTTTTTGGTAGTGTATTATTGGTGGATAAAAAGAAATAGATTTAAATAAGTTCGTCCAAATATTGGAAGTGCGATTATCAGAGAGGTACAGAGGTACAGGGTTGGATTATACCGTAAAATGATTTTATTGACCTAGGCTAGAACATTGATCATTATCCAGAAAATTTTTTGGTTGAACTTTGAATTTCAAAATGCAACTCATCATGGGCTACTTCAAATATACTACTATATACATGCTAAGCATTGTCGGACTCAATTACATTTGTTACAGATTTAAGAATAAGAATGTATCTGCCCATCAACAAAAAAAAAAAAAAAAAAAGAATGCTTGTGTATCTGTTATTGTTCACAACTAGTTGATATTTCCTTTTTCGATATAGATGTTTAGAATGAAACTTCATAGAATCCGTAATTTATAAAACCATGAATTATGTTATTATTGATCATAACGACTAATCCCATTTGAATCATATGGATCATTAAATATAACCTAAATTTGTGTATAATGTGTAAGGTACTAGATATATTGTTTGAGAAACACGCAAGAAAGAGTAAATGAAGTTTTAACAAAAAAGTATACTACAAACTTAATTAAAAATAGAAGAGCTGTCCTATATATGATTTATTTAATTTTTTTTCTTTGGGATACGTACATAATATTTGGTGGGCAAAACCTAAGCCATCTGCTAATTTACATTTTATAGAATTGCTAAGTGTTTACTTATTGTTCATTCCAGGAATTTTATGTATGCGTGCATATATTAATACTTTCTTTCTGTCCGCCACCCCACCCCACCCCCCCACCCCCCAAACAACAAAAAAAAAATATAATAATGAGCACTTTAAGATTCTCTTTCGGCCTCCAATTAGCTTACTCTTTTAGTGCGCTGTGTTGGTAAATATGCAACCATCGTATTGTCTGATATAAAAAGTAGAGTCTAGTTAATGTATGCTTTTAAGGTATATGCTAACTATTTATTTTTGAAAAAATTTTATGAAAAATTGAAAAAATTATCAAAATAGTTAATTATTTTTTCTTTTTTTCATAAAAATTTTTTTAAAATAATTTATTAATATATACACTAAAAGCACACGCTAGTAAAATCTTAAAAAGTAAGTCCATAAAAGCATCTGATTTCAATCCAAGAACTCATCTTTTAATTGTTAAGTGGGTTGGATCATAGTAGTTGAAACTTGAAACCATGACTCTAACTTGTTCAATTAGGTCAAATGCAAAAGGATTGAAAAAAGAAAACATTCTATTGATCCAAATCCAAGTATATATCCCGGCAAGAGATTTTAAAATCTGAATTTCAAATCCTTCAACATATAAAATGAACCCCAAGCCAGGAATTTTAAAATGGAAATCATGCCATTTTAAATAAATAAATTTGAAAATCTAATTCCAAATCAAAATGATTATACATCTACTAGACACAACCTAGATGTTCCCCTTTTAGTATCCATGACCTTTCCTTGGCAAACAAGCCGCTAAAGGAGTATTTAATGGAGAGAATCTAATAGCAGCTTTGGACTTTTCTTTGGAGCTGGTCCAAGCATCAAGCTCCATTTTGCCGAGTGGTCATTTTTTGTTTTAGAATGCTATCTTGTCGTTTAGAGATGAAAAGGTTTTTGGTAAAAGAGATCTAATTCTAAAGATAAGGTTGGGTAGACGTTAATGGGTGAGATTAGATCGGCACAGAGAGAGAGAGAGAGAGAGAAAAGAGTCTTCCAAGAAACTTCATGCAAAGGATCTATTTTTTCAGACATTTTACACAATCATTTTTTTCTTGACTTGTGTGCACACACGATACTAGCTACTATTTTCACTTGAATAATGTTTGTACCATATAAAGTGACATAATTTATGCTACAACTCGCTCATGTGGCGAGTTGTGAGTGATAAAGAGGTGATGGTGGGTCTATGTAGGACCACCTCTCTACCACTCACAACTTGTTACGTGGGCGAGTTGTAGTACAAATTGTTCCACTTTATGTACGTAGCACTAGCAAAGCTCTTTTCACTTTAATGCAATTATTCAAAGCATAATTATTCGGAGAACCAGAAGTTCAAGCACCCACAGCCTTTTACGACTCTCTCTTGCATTTTCATGATATTATGTTTTCAAGCCTGTTGACGCTCTCAACTAGATCATGCAAGATTCACTACGAAAAACTTGACCTATTTCGACTCTTGTTTTTTTTTGGTTTATTAAAATGTAAGATGCGGGTGATTATTACTAGACTTACTAAAAACCTTCAAAATAAGTGAATACAACCCTTCACTTCTTTTCAGCTCTATTAGCTCTTACCTTCCCAGAATAAAAGCTCTCTACCTTCCCAAAGCAAAATTAATTTTCTTATTACACTAAACTAACATTAGGTTGCACGGCTTGCACCCTGAAAACAAAAATGTCTGTTATCACATAGGACGCTTTTTTTTTTCTTTTTTTTTTAAATTGGTAAGTTCTCACTTGCGTATACCAAATAGATTTTGAACCCATGTCCTCTTTCTAGACATAAAACTTATAACAGTAGGAGGTCCTAGTTGAGCAAGAGCTCATATCACATAGGAAGCTAATAACCATTACAAAAGGAAATCTCAAAATTTCAAGAAAAAAAAAAAGGGACAAGTCAAATAATGATGTTTCTCTCTTTTGTACAAATGAATGGCAAAACTAGTCTAGCTTCAAGCTGGAACAACACATTAGATCTACTGAATTGGAATGAGATGGGTTTCAGTATTGTCTTATGAAGGTTCAAGATTGACCAATGCAATAAAAAAAAAATGAATTAATAATAGCTCATAACCTTCTATTTTGGAATGAAATAAGTGCTAGGAACATTGGGCAAAAGATTATGACTTGAAAATAAGTACCTAAACATTAAGAGATATAACAAACAAGAAAGGGTAAAAGAATGCTATATGTACACACACACAAAAAGTAGCACTCATTTTTTGACAGCAGATCATGAGCCTTCCTCCATTCTTGTGTCATACATTTACTTTAAATTGAATATCTCATGTTAGGCACAAGCATGTAATTGACTAAATATTGACTATGAAAAAATCAAATTCAAATTACAATCCAAATGCTTTATAATTACTTCAAACTAACACAAGTACTCAGTATAGAGTCAATCACTGTCTAGTACAACCTAGTTTAGAAAACCAACTTGCATGCACATACATACAAAAACACACACACACACACACACATAGGTTTAGAAAAAAGGTAAGCACCTGAAGCATTCGTATCCTTCTTGAAATATTAAAATCTACATTTTAATCTTAATTTAAGGTAAAGAAAGGTAAGGAACTGCGAAAAGTGCACCTCACAGACTGCTTATACATTATATATATATATACATTACAAAAGAAGCTGCCCCACCCCCCCGAAAAGAAAAGAAAAAGAAAAAGAAAACCTTTTTAAAGGATGTTAATGAATTTTCTATGTGTTGGTGCAAAACACAATAATAATGGAAATAACACAATGAGAAACTGAATAGTACTTCTGAATATTATAAATTCAATAAGAAAAATTACACAACGCTATTTAGACTGAGGCGCCACACTCGCTCTCTTTAAGGAGATTCAAGCTCTTAGTTGGCTAAACTTTGTAACCAGTGTAGACCTTTTCTGACTTGTCTCTCCTAGGATACAACAGCCCAACAAATGTCGTATGGCTAAAACAACCTCTGCACAAAATGTTTAAGCCCAAAACTCCACCAGAAAGAACACCCTTCCTTGCTAAGAACCTCTCTATTTTTTTTAGTGTACCAAGAGACTGATTCATATCCATTTTTGATACCTCCATCCTTCACTTCCCCCTTGCGCACGTATTTAGCTCAATATCTGAGACAATTCATGTTAGCCCATTAATCAACATAATTAAAAAGAATAAAATAGTCTCTCTCCTTTTCAATGTGGAATTAAACATTTTCACTAACTCCTCATCTTCCATATTCATTCCCATATCTTTACATTTATGTTGTAACATTTATTCATTTTAATTATTTAATATTAAAATACTCCAACAATCTCCCACTCATTTTAATATTAAATTTTTTAGTTAAAGAGAGATTACCAGGCAAAGACGGGTCGCTATGCATCATGAAGGTGTGCTCTGCATTGAACCTTCACTTAGTAAAACAGTTATTTCAACTCCAGAATCGTAGTGGTCTCCGACTTGAAGTAGGACTACTTACGGGAAATTAAGCATCACTGCTTACACATAACAACTCAGGTGTTGACACGAGCTTTTATAGCTAGCACTTTACAGCCGTGTGCTAATCCCAATTTCATAAGTGTATTTGAAATTAAGTTCAAATCTCATAGGGAGCGGCCCTACCCCCACACTCACATAGGTGAAATTTTGTCAAGGGTGCTCCTGTAATTCTGACACTCCACTCATATGAGCTAAAAATTTCATTAAGAGTTTTTTACTCAACCTCTCCACATTACAGGATAAATGCACTTACATCATAGGGATGAACAATTAAAAAATTATTTACAAAATAAATAATTAAAAAAATAAATAGTGCATTTCTTATGACCATCGTATGATTCATTTTTCCCATTAAACCCAATTCTCAGGATCTCTGGCCCTTGGGTTGAGTATCCTCATACATGGCTTATGATTTTATGGACTTTAGTCTCATCTCCTTCGATGTATTCCAGACTCTATCTTTTGCCAAGGCCTTGGTAAATAGATCTGCAAGATTATCATTAGATTTAATATAATCCACAATTATGATACCACTACTCAAATGAGATCGCACGGTACTGTACTTTCTTCTTATAGGTCTGGATTTACCATTGTAATAACGGTTTTTAACTCTATCAATTGTGACAGTGCTATCACAATTAATTAATATAAGTGGAATTGGCTTTTCCCAAAGTGGAATTTCATATAACAAATCTCTAAGTCAATTTGCCTCTTCATTAACTGAAACTAATGCTATTAGTTCAGCTTCCATTGTTGAATTAGAAATTATTGTTTGCTTTTTAGATTTCCAACAAATGGCACAACTACCTAAGGTAAAAATATAACCAGTGGTAGAGAGAGAATCACCTAACAAAGTATTCCAATCGACATCACTAAAAGTTTCAATCATAGCAGGATACTTTTTATAAAATAAGTCATAGTTTTTGGTACCAATTAAATATCTTATGACTCGCTCAATAGCTAGCCAATGATCTTTACTAGGCTTGCTAGTAAATTTGCTAAGCACTCCTACTACATATACAATGTTAGGTTTAGTACAATCAGTAGCATAACGCAAACTACTAATGATGTTAGCATAATCATTTTGATTAAAAATCTCATCATCATTATTCACAGGAAATAAATGAACACTAGAATCAAAAATAGTAGTTACACTTTTGTGATCATGAAAATTATATTTTCTCAACATATATAATGTGATTGATCAAGATATATTCCATCACATGTTTTTGTAATTTTCATGCCCAAAATAAAACTAACCTCACCAAGATCTTTCATATCAAAATGGCTTTTAAGCATATTTTTTTATCTCATTTATAACATGCATATTTAAGCCAAAAATCAACATATCATCCACATAGAGGCTAATAATAACATGTAAATTATTCTGTGATTTAGAATAAATACATTTATCACATTCATTTGATTTATAACAATTCTTAATCATGCAAAAATCAAACTTTTCATGCCATTGCTTAGGTGCTTGTTTTAAGCCATATAGGGATTTAGTTAGCTTGTATACCTTGCTTTCTTGTCTAGGCTCTACAAAGCCTTCAGGTTGATCCATATAAATCTCTTCCTCTAGGTCCCCATTTAGAAAAGCAGTTTTTTACATTCATTTGATGAATTTTCAAATAAAAAATTGTAGCAATAGCAATTAACAATCTAATAGATGTAATTCTTGTTACTGGAGTTTAAAGTCTTTTGCAACAAGTCTAGCTTTAAACTTATCTATTGATCCATCCGGTTTCAACTTTTTTCTAAGGACCCATTTACAACCTATGGTCTTACAACCCGGTGGAAGATCTACTAATTTCCAAGTTCTATTAGAAATTAGAGATTCCATCTCATCATTTACAACCTCTTTCCAAAATATAGCATCAGGTGATGTTAAAGCCTCTTTTAAATTTTTGGGATTTTCCTTAATGTTAAAAACCTAGTAATCAGGACCAAAATCCTTTTCAACTCTAGCTCTTTTACTCCTTTTAGGTTCCATTTCAAAATTTTCTTGATTTTGTAAATGAGAAGTAGAAGAACTAGGTTGTGACAAAATATTTTCTTCACCCCTACTATTTTTCAATTTAAAAGGAAAATTTTCTTCATGAAAAATTGCATCACCAAATTCAAAAATTATTTTTTTTTAAGATAAAAAGATCTATAGGCTGCACTATTAATTGCATAACCAAGAAAAGTACAGGTGGTAGCTCTTATACCTAATTTAGGCATTTTAGGGGCAGTAAGCCTTACATAAGCAAGACAACCCCATATTTTCAAATATCCCAAATTTGGCTTATGCCCTTTCTACATCTCAAAATGTGTGGTATATGACTTTTTATGTGGCACCCTATTCAAAATATGACATGTAGTTAAAATAGCTTCACCCCAAAAATGTAAAGGTATACCAGATTCAATTAACATGGCATTTATTAACTCAATTAAAGTTCTATTTTTTCTTTCAGACACACCATTAGAAGCAAGTGAATATGGTGCAGTAGTTTCATGGATAATTCCCAAAGACTGAACAAATAA
This sequence comes from Quercus glauca, assembly GCA_023736055.1. Classification (NCBI taxonomy): domain Eukaryota; kingdom Viridiplantae; phylum Streptophyta; class Magnoliopsida; order Fagales; family Fagaceae; genus Quercus; species Quercus glauca. The sequence goes on from CM043317.1 coordinate 76,234,949, forward strand.
GTTAAATGCACTTGATTCATACTCACGGCCTTTATCACTTCTTATTCTTTTTATTTTTCTACTGAATTGATTTTCAACTTCTTTTAAAAAATCTTGAAATTTTTCAAAAGCACCACTATTATTTTTCAACAAATAAATAGTTGTATATTTTGAGAAATCATCAATAAAAGTGATAATATATATATTTCCTCCATGAGTTAAAATTCCCTCAAATTCACATAAATTGGAGTGAATTAACTCAAGCAATTTGGTATTTCTTGCAACATTTTTATGAGACATTTTTGTAATCTTAGCTTGACTATAAATTTCACATTTTTCAAAATCTTTTGACAGTCTTGAAATTAATCCTAAACTACTCATGATTCCTACATATCTACTATTTATATGACACAAACGAGCATGCCAAAAATTAATAGAAGAAGGATATAAACTGAACTGGTAGATGCTTTATTATTCTCAACATTCAATTTAAACATTCCATCACAAGCATAACCCTTGCCCACAAATAATCTATTTTTAGTGATTACATAATTATCAGATTCCATAGTTTGCTTGAAACCAGCCTTGTTAAGCAAAAAACTTGACATCAAATTCTTCCTCATGGACGGAGTGTAAAGAACATCTTTCAATGTTAGCACGTGTCCAGAAGTGAATTTCAATTTAGCCAGCTTTTATTATTTTCAACATTCAATGTAAACATTCTATCACAAGCATAATTCTTGCCCACAAATAATTCCTTTTTAGTGATTACATAATTATCAGATTCCATAGTTTGCTTGAAACTAGCCTTGTTAAGCAAAAAACTTGATATCAAATTCTTCCTCATGGACGAAGTGTAAAAAACATATTTCAATATTAGCACGTGTCCAGAAGTGAATTTCAATTTAACCTCACCACTCCCAAGAACCTTGGTTTTGCTAGAGTTACTAAGCATAATAGTTTTTTCTTCTTCAAAAGGAGTGTACAATTTTAACCAATTTTTGTCATAGCAGGCGTGCCTATTAACACAAGAATCTGCCCACCACCCTTCAACATATTGCACCATATTGATGTCTGTAATCATAGCCACTAAAGGCTCTTCGGTTACATTAGCCTGCGGGACAGATTCACGTTTCCGAAATTTGCAAAATCAAGCAATATACCCACTCTTGCCACAGACAAAACAGGATCTATTAAATTGATCTTGTAAAGGGGGTCATTGGCTCTTATTGTAATTTTTATTCGGGTTTCCCCTTCCTTGAGGTCTATTATTATTTTTAAAGGCTTTCTTTTTAGGCTTCAATTGACCATTTCTAGGAAAATGATTTTTGGGCATATTATTATTGGCTGAAATAAGGTCTACCTTTGTGGTGGAATTATTATTGCTCTCTTGTGTTATGAGTGCATCTTGTTCTCTAGCCTCCTCCTCCACACGGATGCGTGTGATCAAAATCTCCAAGGATGTCTCCTTTTGTTTATGCTACAAAGTCTTTTGGAACTCCCTCCAAGATTGTGGTAGTTTGTCAATTATGCCAGCTACCACCAAATTGTCTCGAATCTTTATGCCTTCGAATCTCAATTCTGCCATGATCATTTGAAAGTCTTGTGCTTGATCCACTACTGATTTTCCATCCACCATTTGGCAACGGAAAAATCTACTTGCAGCATACTTCTTTGCTCCAGACTCCTCAGTATCATACTTGCTTTGTAAAGCTTTCCAAATTTTCTTGGCAGAATTATAAGTTGTATCATAATAATCATAAAAATGATTTGTAAGACAATTCAAAATATAAGAACAACAATTGTATTCATCTTTTGTATACTTATCTATTTTTTCTTGATGGAGACTATATTCTTCCTCACTCATCTCATCCGTAGGAACCTTTGATGGATTCTTGTCAGTGAGGACGTAGGCAACTTTGAGAAGGCTTAAGTAGAAGAGGACATTTCCTTTCCACCTCTTGAAGTGGGCTCCCTTAAAGCGAAAGAGCTTGTTGAGATCTCCAATAGGCTCATTTGGTTTCTATTGTGTAGGCTCCATGTGTTGAATCTCCTTAAAATTGTTGGTGCAAAACACAATAATAATGAAAATAACAGAATGAGAAACTAAATAGTACTTCTGAATATTATTAATTCAATGAGAAAAATTACACAACATTATTTGAATTGAAGTGTGACACTCGCTCTTTTTAAGGAGATTTAAGCCCTTGAATCCTTTTGCTAGTACCTCTCTATTTTTTTTAGAGTATATTGCTGTAATTTGGATTGGGTCTGAACGAGTCTATTTATAGGCTCAATGGGCATCACGAATGTATATTGCTGTAACTTGGATTGGGTCCGAATGAGTTTATTTATAGGCTCAATGGGCTTCACAAAATTACTACCCAAATTAATCTGATTAATTAGGTTTATTATTATAATGTAGTGGGTGTTACAAGATTAATTGTTGGATATTAATCTGATGGGCTGACTCATTTCCATATTTTATACCTCCACCCTTCACCTCCCCCTTGCACACGTATCTAACCCAATATATGAGACAATTCATGTTAGCCCATTAATCACCACAATTAAAAAGAATAAAATAGTATTTCTCATTTTCAATGTGGAATTAAACATTTTTATTAACTCCTTATCTTTTATATTCATTCTCATATCTTTACATTTATGTTGTAACATTTATTCATTTTAATTATTTAATATTAAAATGCTCCAACACTATGTTTTCTAGGAATTGGGGGAGACAACTTTCAGTCGTTGCTATACAGTTCGGCATAGGTAAAAATTAAAAACACTAATAAAATGATAGAAAAAGTAAAGGAAAATGGAACAATGCAATAAAGAAAAAGGAGAAGATAGGGCCAAAAAAAGGTTGTACAAGAAAAGGCTAGTAAACTCACAAAGGATCTATCAATTAATGGAACCAAACTTGAGACATCCTACAAAGATGGTTAAAAGTGATCAAAGAGTTGATGCTCAAGCTAACAGACCTGCAACTTTATAGCAGTGTCAATCAAACTGTTACCAGGGAAATATTCTTCGATCTTAATGATTAGTAACATACATATTCTTTCAGACAAATTAATAGAGCACTCACAACCGAATTAATTTTTACTTATTAATATACTCTTTCAAATTTCAAAACAACATAATGAAGAACTAATAGTATACCTCCTCCCATGTGCTTGAGGCAAGAGGGTTTGTTCAAGCTTGGATGCTCCTATCTGGAAACCAATGGATTGACTCAAATGAGTTAATCAATAAATAGGACTTCAATTCAGCGCAGATCACTAGTGCAAAATGATAGAGTGAAAAACCTGATTTGCACATTATATAATGCAAAAGAACAGTAAGGACTACATCAAATGTTGACTCTCAGCATTACATAAGGAATTCTGCAATTCAAATCTATCCAAACACAAGATTACTCGCATGAAAAAGTAGTAAGATTTGCCAAAACACAACCAAGACATATGTTGGTGCAAATACAATGATAATGGAAATAACACAAAGAGAAACTGAATAATACACTGAATATACCTCCACTCTTCACCTCCCCCTTGCGCACGTATCTAGCCCAATATCTGAGTCAATACATTTTAGCCCATTAATCACCACAATTAAAAAGAATAAAAAAGTCTCTCTCCTTTTCAATGTGGGATTAAACATTTTCACTAACTCCTCATCTCCCATATTTACTCCCACATCTTTTCATTTATGTTATTACATTTATTCTTTTTTTATTTATTTAAAATTAAAATGCTCCAACAATCCCCCACTCATTTTAATATTAAATTTTTTAGTTAAAGAGAGATTACCAGGCAAAGACGGGTCACTATGCATCATGAAGGTGTGCTCTGCATTGAACCTTCACTTAGTAAAACAGCGATCTCAACTCCAGAGTCGTAGTGGTCTCCGACTTGAACTAGGACTGCTTTAGGGAAATTAAGTGTCACTGCTTACACATAACAACCCAGGTGTTGACATGAGCTTTTATAGCTAGCACTTTACGGCCATGTGCTGATCCCGGTTTCATGAGTGTATTTGAGACTAAGTCCAAATCTCATAGGGAGCGGCCCCACCCCCACACTCACATAGGTGAAATTTGTCAAGGGTGCTCCTGTAATTCTAACACCCCACTCATACGAGCTACAAATTTCATTAAGAGTTTTTTTTTACTCAACCTCTCCACATTACAGGATAAATGCACTTACATCATAGGAATGAACAATTAAAAAATTATTTACAAAATAAATAATTAAAAATAAATAATTGTGCATTTCTTACGACCATCATATGATTCGTTTTTCCCATTGAACCCAATTCTCAGGATCTCTGGTCCTTGGGTTGGGTATCCTCATACATGGCTCATGATTCTATGGACTTTAGTCCCATCCCCCTCGATGTATTCCAGACTCTATCTTTTGCCAAGGCCTTGGTAAATGGATCTGCAAGATTATCATTAGATTTAATATAATCCACAGTTATAATGCCACTACTCAAATAAGATCGCACGGTACTGTGCTTTCTTCTTATAGGTCTGGATTTACCGTTGTAGTAACGGTTTTTAACTCTACCAATTGCAGCAGTGCTATCACAATGAATTAATATAGGTGGAATTGGCTTTTCCCAAAGTGGAATTTCATATAACAAATCTCTAAACCAATTTGCCTCTTCACTAGCTAAAGCTAAAGCTATTAATTCAGCTTCCATTGTAGAATTAGCAATTATTGTTTGCTTTTTAGATTTCCAACAAATAGCACCACTACCTAAGGTAAAAATATAACCAGTGGTAGAGAGAGAATCACCTGACAAAGTATTCCAATCGGCATCACTAAAACCTTCAATCACAGCAGGGTACTTTTTATAAAATAAGCCATAGCTTTTGGTACCAATTAAATATCTCATTACTCGCTCAATAGCTAGCCAATGATCTTTACTAGGCTTGCTAGTAAATCTGCTAAGCACTCCTACTGCATATGCAATGTCAGGTCTAGTACAATCAGTAGCATAACGCAAACTACCAATGATACTAGCATAATCCTTTTGATTAAAAATCTCATCATCATTATTCACAGGAAATAAATGAACACTAGAATCAAAAGGAGTAGCTACACTTTTGTGATCATGAAAATTATATTTTTTCAATATTTTCTCAACATAATGTGATTGATCAAGATATATTCCATCACATACTTTTGTAATTTTCATGCCCAAAATAAAATTAGCCTCACCAAGATCTTTCATATCAAAATGGCTTTTAAGCATATTTTTTGTCTCATTTATAACATGCATATTTGAGCCAAAAATTAACATATCATCCACATAGAGGCTAATAATAACATGTAAATTATTCCATGATTTAGAATAAATACATTTATCACATTCATTTGATTTATAGCCATTCTCAATCATGTAGGAATCAAACTTTTCATGCCACTGTTTTGGTGCTTGTTTTAAGCCATATAGGGATTTAGTTAGCTTACATACCTTGCTTTCTTGTCCAGGCTCTACAAAGCCTTCGGGTTGATCCATATAAATCTCTTCCTCTAGGTCCCCATTTAGAAAAGCAGTTTTTACATCCATTTGATGAATTTTCAAATCAAAAATTGCAGCAATAGCAATTAACAATCTAATAGATGTAATTCTTGTTACCGGAGAAAAAGTATCAAAGAAATCAAGATCTGCTTTTTGTTTAAAGCCTTTTGCAACAAGTCTAGCTTTAAACTTATCTATTGATCCATCCGGTTTCAACTTTTTTCTAAGGACCCATTTACAACCTATGGTCTTACAACCCGGTGGAAGATCTACTAATTTCCAAGTTCTATTAGAAATTAGAGATTCCATTTCATCATTTACAGCCTCTTTCCAAAATTTAGAATCAGGTGATATTAAAGCCTCTTTTAAATTTTGGGGATTTTCCTCAATGTTAAAAACATAATAATCAGGACCAAAATCCTTTTCAACTCTAGCTCTTTTACTCCTTCTAGGTTCCATTTCAAAATTTTCTTGATTTTGTAAATGTGAAGTAGAAGAACTAGGTTGTGACAAAATATTTTCTTCACCCCCACTATTTTTCAATTTAAAAGGAAATTTTTCTTCATGAAAAATTGCATCACCAGATTCAAAAATTATTTTGTTTTCAAGCTCAAAAAATCTATAGGCTGCACTATTAATTGCATAACCAAGAAAAGCACAGGTAGTAGCTCTAATACCCAATTTAGGCATTTTAGGGTCAGTAAGCCTTACATAAGCAAGACAACCCCATACTCTCAAATATCCCAAATTTGGCTTATGTCCTTTCCACATCTCAAAAGGTGTGGTGTGTAACTTTTTATGTGGCACCCTATTCAAAACATGACATGCAGTTAAAATTGCTTCATCCCAAAAAATGTAAAGGTGCACCAGATTCAATTAACATGGCATTTGTTAACTCAATTAAAGTTCTATTTTTTCTTTCAGCCACACCATTAGAAGCAGGTGAATATGGTGTAGTAGTTTCATGGATAATTCCCAAAGACTGAACAAATGAGTTGAATGCACTTGATTCATACTCACGGCCTCTATCACTTCTTATTCTTTTTATTTTTCTACCGAATTGATTTTCAACTTCTTTTAAAAAATCTTGAAATTTTTCAAAAGCATCACTTTTATTTTTCAACAAATAAATAGTTGTATATTTTGAAAAATCATCAATAAAAGTGATAATATATCTATTTCCTCCACGAGTTAAAATTCCCTCAAATTCACATAAATCAGAGTGAATTAACTCAAGCAATTCGGTATTTCTTACAACATTTTTATGAGGCCTTTTTGTAATCTTAGCTTGACTACAAGTTTCACATTTTTCAAAATCTTTTGACAGTCTTGGAATTAATCCTAAACTACTCATGATTCCCACATATCTACTATTTAAATGACACAAACGAGCATGCCAAAAATTAATAGAAGAAAGCATATAAACTGAACTGGTAGATGCTTTATTATTCTCAACATTCAATTTAAACATTCCATCACAAGCATAACCCTTGCCCACAAATAATCCCTTTTTAGTGATTACATAATTATCAGATTCCATGGTTTGCTTGAAGCCAGCCTTGTTAAGCAAAAAACTTGACATCAAATTCTTCCTCATGGACGGAGTATAAAGAACATCTTTCAATGTTAGCACACGTCCAGAAGTGAATTTCAATTCAACCTCACCACTCCCAAGAACCTTGGTTTTGCTAGAGTCACCAAGCATAACAGTTTTTTCTTCTTCAAAAGGAGTGTACAACTTGAACCAATTTTTGTCATAGCAGACGTGCCTATTAGCACCAGAATCTGCCCACCACCCTTCAACATATTGCACCATATTGATGTCTGTAATCATAGCCACTAAAGGCTCTTCGGTTACGTTAGCCTGCGGGACAGATTCACGTTTCCGAAATTTGCAAAATCGAGCAATATGCCCACTCTTGCCACAGACAAAACAGGATCTATTAAATTGATCTTGTGAAGGAGGTCCTTGGTTCTTATTGTAATTTTTATTTGGGTTTCTCCTTCCTTGATGTCTATTATTATTTTTAAAGGCTTTCTTTTTAGGCTTCAATTGACCATTTCTAGGAAAATGATTTTTGGGCATATTATTATTGGCTGAAATAAGGTTTACCTTTGTGGTGGAATTACCATTGCTCTCTTGTGTCATGAGTGCATCTTGTCCTCTAGCCTCCTCCTCCACACGGATGCGTGTGATCAAAGTCTCCAAGGATGTCTCCTTTTGTTTGTGCCGCAAAGTCTTTTGGAACTCCCTCCAAGATTGTGGTAGTTTGTCAATTATGCCAGCTACCACCAAATTGTCTCCAATCTTTATGCCTTCGGATCTCAATTCTGCCACAATCATTTGGAAGTCTTGTGCTTGATCCACCACCGATTTTCCATCCACCATTTGGTAACGGAAAAATTTGCTAGCAGCATACTTCTTTGCACCTGCCTCCTCGGTATCATACTTGCTTTGTAAAGCTTTCCAAATTTTCTTAGCAGAATTGTAAGTGGTATCAGAATAATCATAGAAATGATCGGCAAGACAATTCAATAGATAAGAACGACAATTATACTCATCTTTTGTATACTTATCTATTTTTTCTTGATGGAGAACATATTCTTCGTCACTCATTTCATCGGTAGGAACTTTTGATGGATTCTTTTCAGTAAGGATGTAGGAGACTTTGAGAAGACTCAAGTAGAAGAGGACCTTTCCTTTCCACCTCTTGAAATGGGCTCCCTTAAAGCGAAAGGGCTTGTTAAGATCTCCAACAGGCTCATTTGGTTTCTCTTGTGTAGGCTCCATGTGAATGAATCTCCTTAAAATTGTTGGTGCAAATACAATGATAATGGAAATAACACAAAGAGAAACTGAATAATACACTGAATATTACTAATTTGAAGAGATGAAATTACACAACACTATTCGGACTGAGGAATGGGCTGTCAAGTAGGAGGATACAAGAGGCTGATTCATTTCCAATTTTGATACCTCCACTCTTCACCTCCCCCTTGCGCACGTATCTAGCCCAATATCTGAGTCAATACATTTTAGCCCATTAATCACCACAATTAAAAAGAATAAAAAAGTCTCTCTCCTTTTCAATGTGGGATTAAACATTTTCACTAACTCCTCATCTCCCATATTTACTCCCACATCTTTTCATTTATGTTATTACATTTATTCTTTTTTATTTATTTAAAATTAAAATGCTCCAACAACATACAACATAAACAAACTTCAATAAATTAAACAGAATAATTGCGATAAAGAATCTTTCTTTAAGGTCATTCCAAATCTCCAAAGTCGTATCCATGTAAATAATACTAGCTTGAATCTTGGGTGAAACTGAGTTGATGATCCAAGTACCAACCATGTTATTTGAACGAATCCAAGCTTGGATTGTTGATGGTATTTTCACCAATGGAGAATTTAAAATCAAGGTGCCATTGATGAAACCCAATTTGTTATTGGCAAGCAAAACTTTTCGGATTGACCGAGCCCAATTTGGGTAATTTTCACCAAATAGTGGTTGAGACACAAGCACTGCACCAGGACTTTCTCCATGATGCAAAAACAGAAAATCATGATCTGCCATAGATGAATCTTGTGAGGAAGGAATAGTCTCAAAAGTAGAAGTATTGGCCGTAGTAGCCATTGATGTACTTCAAGCTTCTATGAGAGAAAGATAAAGAAAAAATTTGGGATTTAGTGAACCCTAGAATTTTTGCTCTGATACCATATCAGGATTTAGACTTTGGAAAATCTGATTGTATTAAGTGTGTTGAATAGATACAAGCTCAGGCTAATATATACATAGCAGAGAAGAGTAACAGAACTAACAGGAAAACTAACAATCTATGTACCTAACTGAACAAGCACGTGCCAAGAATGTGGCAACTTATTATAACTACTACATATAATAAGCTACAAGTCGTTTATCAAAATAAACTCTAAACTACAGTCGTTTTGGTCCCTTTTAATTCGTTTTGGTCTTGGAGTTTGTGAGATTAGTATTATTTTTTATTAATTTTTTATTTTATTAATGCGAGAATAGTATTCACTTGACATAAGGAATAAAAATAAATGGTTTTTAACCAAAAAAAAAAAAAATTAAATAAATGGTTAATTAATTGTAACTATCTATCATAGCTTATATGCTCACCACGTTAGTGGCAAGGAAGGTGGGCTGGGTTTTCATGCACTTGCTAATAATTCTGATGTAGAGCGTATTGGGCCTATGGACTGGGATATGGAAATTGAAGTGGTCAATGTGGAAAATTTAAGACCCATGTTCAAGAAGAAAGGTTTAAGCACCTGAAAACATGAAGCGAGGTTGCATGCATGCTCCGATTGCTACTATTTCTTCCCCACAGAATTCCCTTAGCTATGAGAAGAAGCATAAAAAGCTCTGGTGGGAAAGAAGATTGTGTAGCTGGTGAAGACCATTCTCATAAACGACACTTGCATGCTTAATGATATATATATATATATACACACACACACTAAAGGTGGAAGTTTCCCAAGTTTTTTTCTTTCTTTTTAAATCTCAATTTATTTCTAGCAATTTAGAGAGAATTAATGTTAGGATTCGTATCACTTTCTTTTTTAAGACTACCCTTCATTTCTCTTTCCATTGCACAAGATGATATTACTTTGTGTGGGATAATTTGCCTTTTGATTGGGGGAAGTTTTCAAAATTACCATCCCTTTAAGATCTAACTATGGGTCTGTTTGGATACCGCTTATTTTACTAAAACTGAAAACTTATTAATGAAAGTACCGTAAATAAAAGTAAAAATTAGTTAAAATAGTACAGTGGGGCCCATAAAAAGTACCAAAGAGTGCAGTGAAACCCATAAATAGTAACAAAAATAAAATGAATAGTGAAATAATTTATAATTTTAATCTAAGTCCAAACACACACTAAATCTCCCATAATCTTCCTCCACAAGTTGCCAAATGTGAGTCAAAACTTCCGACCTTGTTGTCCGTTGCAACTTCGAGTCGAAGATCTGATCTCTCCAAACCAGTGGTAGTCACGACAATGCCTTTGAAACTCTCTAACTTTTTTTTTTTTTTTTTACAAGACCTCTCTGTTTTGTTTGATAAAGTTGTAGTAGCCTAGTAAAACATGCCTTAACTGTCTCGCCCATCGTTTACCACCAACATCAGATCACATAAGTATTGATATATTTATTTTTTCATTTTGTTTTATGAGATTGATACATTTATTCATGCATTAGTGAATTACAGTACCAGTGTCCCACAATAGCACTACTACCACAGTAGCTTAAGCTTTCTCAACTGTCCTCTTTAATATTTTAAAAATATTTTGTAAAGTTGTAATTTACGACTTTGTATTTTGTTGGCTTTTATTCCGTGCCAAATTTGATTGTAATTATTATCAATCGCTTATACCCTGTATTTGTTATGGGATTTGTTGTAAGGGGTGTGTGATAGAGAGAGTGTATGAAGACTCAAGCATTTGAAGATTGAAGGATTCTCGCGGGTGTCTCGCGACCTAGCATCCCGCGAAGTGAAATATGTGCCAGGCACATGCTAGAATGTGAAGAGTCAGGCTAGGTGGAGACAGCTGTGTTTCGCCAGTATCTCACGGGTAAGGCCTTCCCGCGAGACACCCGCGAGGCAATTTGTTCTGCCAACCTGTACTGATTGAGTCACACTTTCTGCACCTATCCTATATATACCCTCATTACCCACAAATGTTGAGGAATGCTTCAAAGAGAAAACCCTAGCCAAACACATTGAGAATTAGAGATTATCATACCCACTTTTCTCTATACACTTGCTTGTGGTATTTTCCTTAACCCTTCCCTCTCCATTTTTCATATCTATGAGAGGTTGATAGCCCAAACACTTACCACACCTTTGAGAGTGTTGAGTGACGTTTTGGTGCTGCTGGGAAGCATTGGAAGGAGCCTGGAATAGCAGATGCAACATGGAGCTTGTTGCGGGATCCGGATAACTAAGATAAGACACGGTTCCGAGAAGTCTTGTTGGAGTAGGAGCTTGGAGGGTTTAGGCACATCGGGTAGACTAGGCTTGGAGGGTCTCTTGCTAACCCATGTATCCCAACTGATTGTCTAGTGGATCGATTTCCGCTTGGAGGACGGCGGAGAGGTTTTTCGCCGAGTTCTTCGGTTTCCTCTTCGATAACACGTCTCGGTGTTATCTGTGTTTGCATCCTTCTTCCCTACTCTTGTTCATTTCTTTTTTACTGCTGTGTTGCTTTAAATATGGATTAGAGTAGTTGTATTGCTTATACGCTTGTGTTTACATTATTCCGCACTTATCATTAAGTTAGTGTAAAATCAACCAAACCGTAATTTTAATTTGGAGGTCTAAACCGCTCGTGTGTTTTCAACACATTTTCGAGCTTTCATATTTTATATTAGATTTAAAATTGATAACAATGAACCATAAAAATAAAAAATAAAATAAAAAATTGATAACAATGGTTTACTATTTGGTTTGGTTAGTGATTTAAATAAATCAACTATGTTTTTTTATAATCAGTAAATTAACCTTGACATTGTTATGCATTTAATTATGTAAGTATTTGTTTATTTTTTTATGTTTGCTTTGAATTTAATTTTTTATTTATATTATGAAAGTTATTATATAAAAAATACATTTGAAATATAGATTTTTATATTTATTTAGGGATTATTTTAGTCAAATTTTGTATTTATATTAATTTAATATATTTAAATAATTATTAAATTAATTATGATATTATTGAGGTTCGACCTTAGTTTGACTTTGGTCTGACTTTAAAAACTTTAAACCTCTCTCTTTTACGGTTCATTGAGCAGTCCGGGTCTGAAAACCTTAATTAAAAATGCGGGATCAAAACTTTGTTTAATTGACTTATAGAATTTTTTGCTTTCCAAAGTGAAAAAGGTAATTTCTAGCAACCAAAAATGCAATTGGCTTATTTATTTTGTGTGAAAAGTTAATTAATTTGTTAAAGATTGAAAAAAGTATAATTATATTCAGGCTAAAATGTAAATTGCATTTTATAAGTTTGACTGAAATTCATTTTAAGTTTTTAACTTTATTTTCGTTTAATTAAATCATTTAAGTTTCAAATTTATTCAATTCAAACATTCTATCTAATTTTGTAAAAAAATTTCTATTAGGTAGCTTGTATGGTAGACCCAAATTTTAACAGAATTATATGGTAGACCTAAATTTTATGATACCCTTTTATTTATATTAGGGAACTTGTTTATTAGACTTAATTTTAATTAAAAATTTTGGCATGCCATTTTTTAAATTTTCATACTTAATAATTTTACAACTTCTCATACTTCTTTTTATATTTATATAAATTAATTTAACAATGCGGTTCAATTGGTAGCTCTCGTAATTATCTTTGTAAGGATTCTTAAACTGCATAGGATTGGTGTGTTCCCACTTAGTACTTGTGAGTTGCGAATCTTGCGATGCTTTGTGTATCTATGTTTTTTTATTTTTTATTACCATTACTGAATAAAGTTCCCATATTTAATGAGATGAAAAGTGTTTTTATTTGATCATAGCTCTCAATCTTTAAAAGATGGGGAACAATGTTTTTGGACAAATAGTTGAAAGTAGATATGCACTAAAACTTGCTGCCATATATGGTTTATGGTTAATTTATATGGTTGGGAAATTTGCTGCCAAAGTGCCAATAAGCGTTGTGTGAGTATCATTAGACAGCTATAATTTGACGTACGCACGGTGCCTGGTAAGCCATTGAAAGAGACTAGAGAAATAACATATAGCATTTTACTCTCACATCTTTACGTTTATGTTGTAATATTTATTTATTTTAATTAATTAATATTAAAATGCTCCAACACATATGGTTCTCAAAAGTTGGAAACATAGGATATATGTACTTCAAGTCAGGAACTTATATAAAGTACCACAAATTCAAGCTGTTCTTAATCGTGATTTGTCGATTTTTTTTTTCCTTGTTTTCTGTGAGTGGTGTATTATATTATATGTGTGATAGTTTGTGTGATAATATTTTCCCTTTTCAGTGCGTATGCGTACATCAGGGAAAACAAATACTACTTAATTTGTTAGGTGTATTGTCTCTGGCTCTCTCCTAGATTGTTCTTTGAATAATCACGTTAAGACAAAAAAGGAAACATAATGAGTGAAAAATAGTAGCTTGGATTGTCCGAGCTTTTGATCTCAGACATTGCTCGTCGCGTATTTGCTCTTTGTGCATCACATAATTTGGGAAGAAATACGCCTAAATTGACAATCAAAAAAAAGAAAAAAGTTGAATGAGTACCTAAATATAGCAATATAAAATATCTCGTAACTTTTTTTCTAAAACCATTGAATTGACTTTCATTTTTGTACCATAAATTTAATTGGGGTCATAACTCATAAGTAAACCCATAAATTAATGTTATAGTAATCACAATTTATCTTCTTAATAATTTATTAAAAGAGAAATGCTACGTCTACAACAATTTTACAACATTTTTACAACAAATCACATATGGTTAGTTGTTATTGGTTCAAATTTGAAACTAACACTAAGATTACTTTTTTGCCCCAACAATAACAACCAGTAACAACCTGTCACTTAGGATTTGTTGTAAAAATGTTGTAGACATATCATTCTTCTTATTAAAAAGGTTGTGAAATATGTTAACCCGAGCATTCCTCAAACACAGAGGTAGCAATATGGCTTGCATGCACGAAGGTTGTAGAGTAAATAATTGAAATAAAAATTCTTTATTACATTCTAAGCGTTCCACTTTATATATTACCAACTGTAATGTGTCTTTTTTTTTTTTCTTCTCTTTTCTTTTAAACTTTAGTTATTTTATAACAAAAAAAATGGCACGGGATACACTTACATTGGTTGACTATAAAATGAATATACTCATGGTGAGAAGTATTTTTATTTAAATGGTTGGTCTTTTGATAATTTAAAACGATATGTTTATACCTTCACCAGCGGCAAGATTGAAGTATAAGTAAATGATCTTTCCTTTTGCTATTTGGAATGTTTGGAAAAGCAGAAACAATTTTGTTTTTAACAGGAAGTCTCAAAATCCAGGGCTGGCTGCCGAGATAATCAGCCAAACTGAAGAGTTTTTGTATTGCGTTCACTCTCCTAGAGGCCCAACCCGGAATGTTATTAAGAGAATTCGGTGGGAAAGACCTCCAGAGGGATGGGCGAAGCTGAACACAGACGGAGCTCTCTGTACTCTCTCGGGTTTAGCAGGGTGTGGAGGAGTTGTTAGAGATGAGCGGGGCGAATGGATGGCTGGGTTCTCGAGGCGTATTGGTGCAACAAACAGCTTTATGGCTGAATTATGGGGTCTAAGGGATGGCTTAATTCTCTGCCATAATCTACAGCTTCCTTCTTTGATTGTAGAGCTTGATGCGAAAGCAATTGTGGATGTCTTTCTTAATTTAAGGTATGAGAATAACGTCATATCTCCTATTTTGGATGACTGCAAGCAGTTGGTGGCTCAATTCCACCGGATTCAGTTTAAACATTGCTATCGTCAAGCTAACCGGTGTGCGGATGTTATTGCTAGAAGGGGCGCTGATCAAGACATTGATTTTCTTTCTTTTCTTAGTCCGCCTGAGGACATTTTGTCTGTAGTTAGGGATGATTTTTCTGGCATGTTCTTTTCCAGGATTTTCCCTGAACTTGTTGTCTTGTTTTAGTTTGTATTATGAATCGTCTGTTTACCAAAAAAAAAAAAAGAAGTATAAGTAAATAATGTTGGGGCAGCTTCAATAGCACTGAGGTGAGCAAAACTTTTCTGTGAAACGAGTTTCAAGGAGAGAGTCAGATGAGATTCCAGGTGTTTTACGGTCAAGCCCACATCCTTTGATGCACCGGTCAGTCTCAATCAAGTCTTGTAGTTTGTCTGCCTCAATTTCTGATGTACGGCATGTGTAAGCTTCCTCTCCGCTCCTTTTTACGTGCTTCTCAAGCACACAGCGTTTGCCGGAGGATGACACTGCGAATGTGCATGTGTTCTCGTCTAGATTCTTACATGTTATTGCACCTGCAACCACCAACATAAATAACAGGATGGATTGCTATGGTTTTTGGAAGTACATGAATTATGAAACCTAATTTTTAAAGCATTTTTAAAATAATATATACCATGACCACCTATATATAGTCGCAGTAAATATGGAAGAGTCCATTTCACAATTTAAGATTTTATTTTTTGAATCTGAATGTGCGTAATTGTATTATATAAAATTTAATTGACGTGGCGCTAAATATAACTTAGTAACATTTAGCACCAAATGGATCCATTTCGAATAATAAGTATATGTAAGGTTGCAGTGTAAGGATAAAAGAATCTCAAATGGTTTCTTTTCATGAAAAAAAAAAAATGCATGTAAAGAAGGAAAAATACTAATATTTGTACCTTCGAGAAAAAAGAAGATGGTCGAATAATCTAAGGCATGAAAAATAGAAAATGGAGGTTTGCTAGCTAGTCGGTTTTAGTAATGGAAATAATTGTGTTCATACTTCACACCTAGAGTGCCTCGAACATACAGGGCAATTGCAAGAACCAAGACTACCAGGGTCTTCAAGCTAATATGTGAGGCCATTGCACAGTTCTAATGTAAAACAGAAGAGACTGGTGCTGAGGCCAAATTAGCTATAGGGCTTTCTTAAAGCTAGTAAAACTTTGTGTTTCTACTTGGAGGAATGCTGTGAAGTTTCATATATGGTTCGTTAGGACCATTTATAGCAGCTTCAACGCACTGTAGATTTCAAAAAATGTGGCCACGTAGAATGGAATTTCAATCATAAGAAATGTGATAAGTCTTGGTGAACCTTAGTTTAGAAACTAGTGAAGCTATGGTCCATTTTGTGTGATCCCACCATGAAGAACTTGAGTATGTCAAGTTTTTATTTTTTATTTATTTATTTTTATTTGGTCGGAACTGTTCATTGTAGGTTGCTTATTTGAAAATCTTTTACAAGATCGATGCTGATTTTTTGTTCTCGCATGTGCCTTGCAAGAATAAAATAAAAACAAAGTTTGGCTACATGCTTTGTTGTAACCTAAAGTTATAAATTTATTTAATATTTTTTATCAGATTTGAATTTTAACAAATCTACCAATAAATCACATTATCTTCCTATTTCACCATACTTGCAAAAATTTTAAGAGATTAAAAATTAATAGATATATCATCAATCAATTATTTAAATTGTAAATTTTTGTACTCTAAAATTATGCATAAAAAGTAAGTTTATGGACATACAGTAAATAATATTCGATTGACGAAAAATTAAACATGTGTATTAAGATTATAAAGAACATGCAATTCAACAGTTAGATTTTCAAAATATATAGCAATGCTAATTTTTTTAAAAGAGCATTTGTAGCCTTAGGTTACAATTAAGTTTGTAGCCAATCTTTGTCTATAAAATAATAAAGAATGTAAACTCTTCAACCGATTTGACTTCCTCTTGCAAAATGAGAATGAAAAAAATGCAATCTCAATACGAGAATACATCATTACATTATTTAGAAAGGTGATGAGATTATAATGATGTGATATATTTTATAATTTTAAATTATAGTAATGTTAAAAAAAAATAAAATAAACTAAAAATTTTAATATTATATCGTAATGTGCATCACATTAAAGGTATATCATAACGAATCAAACGCTCCCTTAATATTGATAAGAAAAAAATTAAGATCTCTCGAGAAGGATTAAGTTAACCAGAGTTGATCTTAGCACATGTCCGAGTCAGATTTATTGATGGATGTGATCGAGTTTTCCATTCTTAACTTCCTAAAGTGAAGTACTTGCACTCTAGTTGATTTTGTCAAACTCGTTAGCACAGTCTGCGTCATTCTTAAAGCTTTCGTAATATTTTGGAAGATGAAAAAACTGAATTGATTTCTGCCTTCTATCAAATTATTAATAATTAGAAATATATACTAAGAAAATTAACGATAGTTTATGGCTTGATTGGTGCATGAAAAGCTAGCCTTGGGTCGCTGCCAATAGGTGTCAAGGTGTGTTGCGATGTGCTTGGCGATCATGGCGTCTTGCCAGCAAGCCATGCTAGCATAGCCAATTACCGTGGCCTGCAGAGTGGTCTGGTTAGCTAGCTATGGCGTCCTAGCAAGCCACGGTTGAAATTGAAAGAGACTAAAGAAATTAACTAAGTACTAAATATCGCATAAGCTCATGTAGTTTTACTGCTGAAGCTAGCAAAAGAATATATAACATCTGTTTTTCCAAGAGCTTGAAACGAAACAATATTTACAGGCAATAATGAAAATAAATGTATATAGTTTGGTTCTTTTTTACATGCACCAACAGGAAATTTTTCACCACTACTCATATAAATCAGGGGTTGCGAATTGCATCATGGGAGGTTGGATTAGGGGCTGAAGGTGGGACTGGAACTTTATCAAGTGGAACATATTGGTCACCACCATGAACCCTCGGACCTGCACTCATCTTATTGTTTCCGATGTGGGAAGGAGGAGAATACAAGACTGGTGGACCTCTTGAATTCTCTCCTTTATTGGCTACGTATTGGTCTTTGACCAATGATGAAAATGATGATGGATTCTTTCTCCCCTCCATCTTCATGTTTAGATTCAAAGGTCGAGATTCAGATCTACAAAAACAAAAATGTAACATTTGGATGAAGCCCACTTCAAATAGAAAGTTTGTTGGAGTATATACAAAAAAATAGTAAACTAAAATAGAATTTTACTGTATATGTTATTAGCTACAATTAATTCCATTAAAATTTAAATAGAAAGGAAAACCAATGATGAAATTGACTTTGTTTCATAAATTGTTGAATAGGTAAACTGTTACTAATGAAAAAATGATGGTAACAATGAACTCATATTCCCTCGAATCAATACCTGCCCCTAATCACATTGTAAAAAGATTTTATTTTTTATTTTTTTTATATATAGAATAAAAAGTTGATATTATTTCCCACATATCACACACTACACGAAATATATGCAATCTTAGAAAATTATTTAAATAAAAAAGATTAAAAAAAAAAAAAAAAAAAAAAAGAAGAAGAAGAAGAAGAAGAAAGAAACTCTCTAATGGGAATTGAAGGGCAACAGAAACAAGATATATCTTATGTTGGATACATGTATTTTTTTTCCCCTCATAATGAATCCACACAGCTGTAGAATGCACCCAAAGAGAGGATACATATAAGGAATTTATGATATAATTAATATCGAACAAGAAGAAGTAGAATTTAAAAAAAAAAAAAAAAAAAATCAAAGAACAAGCAGCTGAGAAACACCATTTGTTTGAAGTATTTTTTTTTTATATATATAAAAAACTCCATTAAAGAAATTAAAAGTTCATTATCCATTAATTTATCCCTAAATATTTATTTCTCTTTACCTTTACCCATATTTTCCCACCGGCCAAAGGATCTAAAAAATGAACCTACAAAGTTACATTTTTTTTTTTTTAATTATAAAACAAAACAATATTCCCAATATTTAAAAAACAATTAAATGCATGTTTAGGTAGCTGAATGAAAACTCATCTTCCTTCACATTCTAGAGACCAGAATAGCATAAAACCTAAAACCCACAACGTTAATCTAAACCCACATTTCCTTTCTCCACTTTCCATCTTCTTTTCCCACATTTTTCCATAATCGGTCCAAAAAGGCAGTAATAGCCAATATCACACTATAAAAGCAATTTTCTTCAAATATAAAAGCATCTAGAGAGAATTGTACGGACAACCTAGATTGCCATTTGTTCATATTTTTCATCAAATCTCAAACCCAAAACTGCAAAAAACCAAAAACCCTACCCTGCTTTACGTTTTCCCATAATCCAAACAGACACTACCCGCCAAAACCATAATCAGAATTAAACCACCAAAAAAAAAAAAAAAAAAAAAAAGAAACAAAAACAAAAACAAACAAACAAACATACAAACGAACAAACAAAATGAAAACCCTAACGAGATATGCATTGAGAGGCAAGAGAGAGAAGGCCAAATGCAACGGAGGTGAAATTAAAGTATATTTGAGATTCATATCCTATTAGAACCAAGAAAAAAAAATATAAAAAATAAATAAATAAATAAAACCAAAGGAATCTTTTAGATGAACTTTTAGGGTATATGGCATATCTAATATCTAGCTATATTGGTTATATTGAAACCCAAATTAGAAAAATGTTAAACATATCTTTTATCATGCTTCTTTATGAGAAGAATTTGAAACAAGATTGTGGAGCTATGCTTCAATAATGGATAAGAATGTTGAAGATGCAAAATTTCAAATATACTCCATTGCAGACTAGTTACTAGCCTAGGCAACATCTATCACATCGGACTTCAAAGGAACTTTGTTTGTAGCTGATGTAAATTATAGTTCCATGGCACTGATGAGCTTGTTTCTTTTGTTTTAGGACTTGGGTTTTTATGTTGTAGTTGTTGAGTCTGGAGTTCTTGTATTTTGGTCCCAACAAAAATCGTTCATTCATATAAAAATAACAACAAGAAAACAGAGAAAGGGTGTTGAAGAAACTCACTTTTGAACAGTGAAACCAAGAAGATGAGTGAGAATCACAACCAAGAATATGAGGGACAACCATTGAAGATGTGGCTGAGACCTATACATTTTTCTCCGTACGTAATTAAGAAGAACTAACCTGGACATCAATAGGTAAAGACATTTAAGCAAAATTCACAGCGCATGCAAGCAAAAACATTTAAAGAAAATAATAAAAATTCACAAAGCAGCAGAGATTTTAAGCTCACCTTGCCGACTTTAACCTTGAAACTTTGCTTGAGAGAGAGAGAGAGAGAGAATATCAAGAATGAGAATTTGTGACAAAAAGAAGGGCGAATATCTGAGTGTTTTTATAGAAGTAACCGGAAAACGACGAAGTAGCGTATGAAACAGCGAGGAATTTGTTAAATATATTTACAGACGTGAATTATCCGTGGAGCATAGCAGATAAGATTTGTGAAAAGCAAGTTCTTGGAAACTATGGTTTCAGTAGCTTCATTGTTAAGAGTTGGACCTTTAATTTTTGTGTTTATTGGATCAAAAAGACTGTTGGTTTCAGTAGCTTACCACAGCATTTCCAACTTTTATTTTTTTTATTCTTATCTTTGACAATTATTTTGCAGCGATGTTGTTTGTTGTTACTAATAAAAAATAAAAAATTCTCCTTTGGCTTAAGATTAATATAGGTATAAGATTAATTATAAGATCTCCACTATTTATCAAAAAATATAATCTTCACTATAAAATATAAGTTCAAACAAAAATTATATATATATATTGATAATCTCAAAGCAGTATATTGATTTTATTTAAATGAAATCAGATCCAAAACTTCCACCTAGAAGAAAAAAAAAAAAAAAAAAAAAAAAAAAAAAAAAAAAAAAAACGGTAAGTATAGTCCCTATCCATCTAAACTCGTCACATAACCACATAAGCTTTGTTAGATTTTCTTTACTGTCATTGAATCTCTCTTTTGAGAAATGAAAAGAATTTTGCAGTTATTAGAAACAAAGAAGGAAGGCTGGCCAACTACTACAGTGAAGACATGTATAGCCAGTTGGTTGCTCTTTTACACAGAGGGAGTGGGGGTGGTAATTCTTAAGAGTAAATGTATGTACATTTTTAATTTGTTGAAGAGGTAAATTGTAAGATTGTAAATGAACAATGTTTTTTTTATGAATAGTTCGAGGTTGGTTTGAAAAAGAAAGTTTCTTTTTGTTCGTTTGTTTAGTAAAGAAGCCATACTTAAGCCTAAGTTTCAGTTTAATTAGTAAACAAGTGTATATCATATAAACATAATAATGTATTCGTGACTAATTTCATGAACACAAGGGCTTGATTTAATTATATATAATACTATATATATATATATATATATATACACTTGTTTAAGAATATATTTATATAGGCTGGAAATTGAATTGTATAAACTTGTAAATAAGTTTATATGATATAAAATTATTATTTGTAGTTTACTGATATTATAAACCATCATTTTAAAATATAAACCATCATATTATTGTTATTATTTGTACTTTACTGATAATATAAACCGTTATTTTACGATATAAATTAACCATCATATTATGGTTATTATTGGTAGTTTACTGATAATATTAACAAATTAATTATGACTTTCTTTTACACTTAAGGAGCACCTGCATTCTAACTAATGTTTAATTGTTAAAAAAAGAAAAAAGAAAAGAGTGAAAAGCTAGTGATATGAGACAAGAACAAGATTGTATATAAGCTAGACAAAGAAGTCTATAGCCAGACAGCCGTCATTTGGAAGCACTATCAAGAATTTATTAGTTATAAATTGTTTGAAACCAATAAATCTCTGGCTTTACTCAAAAGAAATCTTTCAAATCAATTAAAAAAATAATAATTTTAGCGAGGAAGAATTTTGGGCTCTTAAAACTAGAACGGAATAATGGATTATTTTAGGAGAGATTAATACCAATTTCTTTCATGGTTTCTTTCACCCCTGATAGAAAACAAAATAAGACTTGGTGCTTAAAGGATAGTTTGTGTGGTTCTAATGCGTGGTTGTGACCATAATATGGTAAACTTTCACATACACAAAAATCCCACTTGATAGATGGTATTGCTTCATACGATAGTTTTCCTATAGAGAATTAAAAAACAAAATGGAACTTGGGTTAGGATGTGAATCTTATACTAACTATATTTGTTTGTAACCGAAATGTGTATTTCCAAAGAGGTATATACTTGCCTATAAATACCCTTGGACATTCAGTTTGACACATACAATTTTCTCTCTATAGGCTCCGCTTGTATTTTATAATCACCATCCTAATAGGACTACCATCCACATTAAGGACCAACGTGGTACTAGGGTTACATTTACCTCGAGATTAGAGACCTGGTGCATAATCACTTTGACAACCTCCAAACCTCAGAATTTGAACATTGCCTCCTACTCCCTCCCCAACCACTTTCTTTCCCTTGTTTAGCCTCTGATATAATAACCTCCATTCAAGCAGCGCTAACCAAAGCAGAAGTCGAGAAAGCAATTATATTTTTTAAGCCTTATAAAGCAATTGGACTTGATGGTTTCCACCCAATCTTCTTCCAAAAATTTTAGGACAATATACAACCTTGTCCTAAAGGTCTTTAGCTAGAAAAAAGTCCCAAAGGAACTGAATTCCACCCTTTTGTACCTCATCCCGAAAGTGGGTAGACCAGAAATAGTTAACCAATTTAGACCAGCCGGGTTATGCAACACCTTGTACACGACCATCACCAATTTTTTTGTGAATAGACTTAGACTGTACGTACCTTAGTGATTTGATCCACCCCTTCAGTGAGTTTCATCCTTGGTGAAAAGCCGTGACAACACCATGTCGGTTTAAGAAATAATCCGTTCCATAACTACTTTAAAAATTAAACTTAGCGGCATGGCCATGAAATTTGACCTAGAAATGGTTTGTAATAAACTCAAATGGAGTTTCACCAGACAAACATTGATGTTTTTCGAATTTTCCTTTGTTGGATTGAATTCACTGAATAAATATAAGTAATATTATAGGCACAAACTATTTTATAAGATTCTTACAAAATATTGTTGTGACCAACTTCTTACTGATTTTTATCTAGACCCACAATTAACATCACTTTTTTATTTACCAATAACCATTTACCACATCAACAGTTTTGTAAAGTTATTATTTACAACTATGTTTTTGTTGGCTTTTATTCCGTGCTAAATTTGATTGTAATTGTTTTCAATCTTTTATACCCTGTATTGTTGTGGGATTTCATTGTAAGGGTTGTGTGATAGAGAGAGAGTGTGAAGACTCAAGCATTTGAAGACTGAAGATTTCTCGCAGGTATGTCGCAATTTAGCTTCCCGCGAAGTGACACATGTGCCTTGCAAATGCTGGAATGCGAAGAGTCAGGCCAGGTGGAGATAGCTGTGTCTCACAAATATCTTGCGGGTAAGGCCTTCCCCTAAGACACCCGCGAGACATTCTGTTCTGCCAACCTGTCCAGCCTGAGTCATACTTTCTGTGCCTACACTATATATACCCTTATTACCCACATATGTTGAAGAGGCTATTCAGAGAGAAAAACCCTAAATAGGTTTTCTACAACACACACACCCATCTTTTGAGAGAGAGCTACTCATCCTTAGTGAGAAATTATTGTAGCCTCTTCTCTACCCCTCTCCCATTGTCATACCTTGAAAGGAGATTTATACCCAAACACAACCACACCTATTCAGAGTGTAGAGAGTGTTTTGGAGTTGCTGGGAAGTATTGGAAGAAGCCAAGGATGACAAAAGTAACATGGAGCTTGTTGGGGGATCCGGAGAGCTAGACAAGACAGGGTTCTGAGAAGCCTTGTTGGAGTAGGAGCTTAAAGGGCTTAGGTACATCGGGTAGATTAGGCTTGAAGGGTCTCTTGCTAACCCATGTATCCCAACTAATTGTCTAGTGGATTGATTACCGCTTGGAGGGCGGCGAAGAGGTTTTTCGCCAAGTTCTTCGGTTTCCTCTTTGATAACACATCGGCATGTTATCTTGTGTTTGCATCCTTCTTCCCTACTCTTTTACATTATGTTATACTACTGTGTTGCTTAGATTATGTATTAGAATAGCGTGTTTGCTTATCCGCTCGCTTTTACCATATTCTACACTTAGTATTAAGTAGGTGTAAAATCCATCGAGCCGTATTTTTTGTTTGGGGGTCTAAACAGCTTTTGTGTTTTCAACATATTTTAGAACTTTCAATTGATATCAGAGCGGGTACATTTGTTGTGGTTTAAATACTTAAGTGTGATTCTTGACCCCTTGTGTTCATTTGCCATGGATTGTGCTATATATGCCTCTTTGTATGATTTGGTGGGTGATAAATGTAACATGCCACGCGTTTGTGAAAATGCCTCTATGAGTGATAATCCTCATGATTGTGATGCCATGTTACATGAATCTTTGGGTGTTGTTGATATTCCTAACATCAAATTCTTGAAGAAAAATGCTAAGAAGTTTCATAAGGATTTGAGCAAGTTATTTTGTGAGAATGATTTGATTGCTTAGCTCAATGAATCCAACAAATTGGTTGAGAAATATAAAAAACTTGCTGAATTTTCTCTTGAAAAGCTAAAAGAGTTTGAATATTTAAATATGGACTTGGATGCTAAACTTGTTTTGTCTAACAAACTTGTTGATGATCTTAAATGTGAAAATAAATCTCCTAAGATGCATGCCAAGTGTTTGATTACTGAATCTATTGTTAAAAATGATGAAAATATTTGTTGCAATCATGTTGTGCTGAATTTTCTCTTGAAAAGCTGAAAGAGTTTGAATGTTTGAATATGGACTTGGATGCTAAACTTGTTTTGTCTAACAAACTTGTTGATGATCTTAAATGTGAAAATGAATCTCTTAAGATGCATACCAAGTGTTTGATTACTGAACCTACTGTTAAGAATGATGAAAATATTTGTTGCAATCAGGTTGTGATACCCGATATTGTGTCTATTGTGTGTTCTACCTCAAAAGACAAATCGATGTACATTCCTCCACATAAAAGAAATCAAAAGGTGGAGAGAAAGGCTCTTAAGCCTAAGCCTCTGCTTAGGTCCCATTCTAGGGAATTGAGTGGATCTAAGTTTGTTCCAACTTCCCACCATTGCGGTGTGATTGGTCATATAAGGCCTCAATGTTCTAAGTTGAAGAGAAAACAAAACCAAGTTGTTAGATCCATTCTTAAAAGCCTAATGGACCTAAACACATTGTTTGTCACCATTGTGGTGCTTTTGGTCATCTAAGACCTCATTGCTCTAAATTTCATGCTCTTAAAAGAATTAAAAGAAAAGAGAAACTTGAACCTCTTGGAAGTTGTGCTTTGCATAATAAACCGGATTTGAGTGAAAATAACATGTTGTTAAAGAAAATATTTAATGCTCTTAACTCCTTGACTAAGTGCATCTCCGGTTCTCATTCTTCCAACCCTCATCTCACTTCTCTTGAGACACTCATTCCAAACAATCATTCCGTTTGGATGAGGAAGGGTTCCTATGGTTGAGCTTATGCTCTTTTGGTCCTTGATTTAATTCTTTCGATCTTTATAGGACCCTTCATGCATTAGATACTTCATTGTCATGCATTTGTACATCTTGCATTTCGTTATATGCATTGTTTTGTTTTGATCTTACTTTTATGTTTTAGTTTTGTATGAGTAAAAATCCAAAACCACATAAAAAGTAAAAAATTCAAAAAGTTTGATCATATATGTTTGAGCACATTTCACATGTGAGTTTGGCCTAGTACCTTCATACTAATGGCGTAGTGCATTTACGAGCTTAGCTTGTTTTGTATGCACATTTATCTTTGTGAAAGAAATCTTGAAAACTATGTGTAATTGTTGTAAATAGATCTTCAAGCTTGTCATGAATGATTGGTCAATAGTCTTGATGGTCTTAATACTTGCATAAACTTGTGCTTATATCTCTTCCCACTTTGTTTTTATGTTTTTGCTTATAGAACTCAACAAATGTAAATCTCAAAATGAAAAGAGATAATGAGCTGCAAAAACCGTCGCACATACTAGTATTTGACTAGAAAAAAGGGAAATCGACATTTTAAATTGAATTGTATGGTGCTCAAAAAGCCAAAGGCTAACTCTCAATTTTGAAATATTAAAAATTTCAAGTACCGATCTCAAAAATGAGATGTATTGTCCAAAAGGGATCAAATGTTATAATTTATGCAAAAGCCAAATGAATAAGTTGTATAATCATTCTCTTGTAGGAGGTCATATATACTTATTTTTATAATGGAGATTGCCCACTTGATTTCATATCAGCTGTGTATGACTCGATTGAATTGATCATTGTAGTTTCGCTCTGGTCTAAGGACTATTTCACACTTGATCCTCACACACAACACACAAGACTTTTGTTTAATGAATGTCTATTTCATTTGTGTGATTGTATATGTTCAAATGTGACGTGTGTGTGCTCAACCATATGTAGATCAAACCAAAAAGATTTTTGTTCTTTTTGTTTACTTTTGGAAGTGATTTGTATCACCCTTGTTTTTCAAAGTTTTCAAATTGTTTTTGTGTGAAAAATATGTTTTCTAGGTGTTTTTGTGACTTATTTCATGTTTAAGTTCAATCATGAGTGAAAAGGTCCAATTCTCAAGTTTTTCAGCTTTAGATAGAAAGTTTCGCGACAGTTTCGCGGCTATTTCGCAAGTGAGGCTTACATGCAACATATCAGCGAGATACCAGTGAAATTTTTGCGGAATTCTAACCAGCGAGATACCAGCGAAAATTTCCAAATCAGCTTTTAAAGGGCATTTCGTGGGTCTTTTGTTTTAAACTTCTCCCATCTTCTCCCGAACTCCTGTTTTAATGCTTCAACATCAAAACCTAACTAATTTCAAGTGTTTTACATTCCATAAACATCTCTAAAGTAATTTTTAACTATTTTCATTGATTTTGATCCTTAGATTACGTTTTTAGGGGGTTTTATGTTCATAATTGGGATTTTCTCAAATGGGAGTTGGAAAACTTATTTTCTATCAATCTTTTTTATTAGGTTTTGTTTTAAATGGTGATTTGGTTTGGTTGTTGGCCCCTTGTGGCAAAAATAACATGTATTTAGGCAAGATTTTCATATGTTCTTACATTGTTTAACATACATATATAATGTGTGCACTCTAAGTGTTTGATAAAATGCCCAAATGACATTTTCTCGTTGTTTTGGACTCCGATGAGTACCAAATTTTGGGGATCACCATAATTATTCATGTTTATCATGTTTTGATCATTGGTGGTATGTTTTGTACACTATACCCCTTGAGTGCCTTGCTCATGCATTAGTCATGCATCACACATGCACACTAAATGCACATTTGATGCAATTTGCTGCACACACTCTAACACTTGACATGTTTTGCATTCACTCATACTAGTTAAGTCTTTTTAGACCTTTTAGAACATTTAACATGTTCTTGTATTCTTGTCATGCCTAGGTTTATATCATTTTCCATCATCCTTAGCATGTCATGTTTACTTTATGCTTTGTAACAATTTTTGTTGTCTTATGTTTGAGCTTCATTTTCTCATTCATCTTGCACTCCTCATGCATCATCTTCATATCTTCTTTTCTTTCCCTCTTTCCTCTTGATTAATTTGTCTATTCGTGACAAAAATGGGGAGAGTATCGTCATTTCTATATGACTCATGTGCACACTCTTAGGGGGAGAAATTCTATCTTGTGCACATTCGTAAGGGGAGAAAGTCAAAGGGGAGATGCATATACCAAGAGGGAGAAATCATTCTTTTTGAGAAAACCTTGATTTACTTTATGCTTGTTTTCTTGTTGCTTTATGATACTTTGAAATGCTTTGTTGCTCTCATTGCATCTTGTTTATGTGTTGGACATGCTTTTATCCTTATGCTATTGTGCTTTATTGGTTGCATGTTCGGATGATCATTTGCTTTGCTATATGATCATTGTTGTCATTTCCATATGACTGCTTTGTGTATGATCAAGTTGCTCATATGTTTCACAACATGTTTACTTGATCGCATTTTACTTGTTACACTATACTTGTCCTTTTATTACTTGCTCTACTGTGAGGGTTTAATGTGTTTTGTGCAAGTGTTTCAGGTTACAAGTATATACATTCCAAGTGCATCACAGCTTCTCATTATTTTGAAGGGGATAAACTTTAAGCACTTTTAGTTTATATTGTGTATTTTCTTTAGTACATTATTTGTATGGTACACTTATACCCATAATGCTTATGTAAACTGTTAAGAGTTTGTTTCCATGCATAATTTGTAGGCTTTTATGGTTTATACCATGCTTAGACAGTACCTTGCTTATGCAACCTTTATGCTTATGTAGTTGATGTTAAATGTCATGCATTTTTCTTTAGTGCATCACTCTTGTGCCCATGTAAGATTGTTCCTAGGTGCAAATACTTCGTATATTTTGCATTGGTTAAGTGTTAGATTTGCAAATGATACTCTTCAAATAAGCTCATCATCTTGCATGTCCAGATGTTCATTTCCTGTGTGAATGAGCATAGTGATCACTTCTGTATAGTGATTGCTTGTTTGGTCAAGCCATGGTTTATTCATTTATCACATTTATACTTGATCATTTTTTACTTGTTCATGTACGTACCTTGTGTTCATCTTGTCATAAGTTTAATGAAAGTTTTGTTTGTGTACGAGTGTTTCAGGTTACAGGTATATACGTGTAAGTACTACACAGCTTCTAGATTAGGTGTGAGTGAGTTTTGCCTGTGTTCCCAAACTCACGTTTAAGTCTAGAGTCTGTTTTAGGGGTTTTGTCACGGAATAGCCAAAGGGGGAGATTGTAAAGTTATTATTTACAACTATGTTTTTGTTGGCTTTTATTCCGTGCTAAATTTGATTGTAATTGTTTTCAATCTTTTATACCCTGTATTATTGTGGGATTTCATTGTAAGGGTTGTGTGATAGAGAGAGAGTATGAAGACTCAAGCATTTGAAGACTGAAGATTTCTCGCGGGTATGTCGCGACTTAGCTTCCCGCGAAATAACACATATGCCTTGCACATGCTGGAATACGAAGAGTCAGGCCAGGTGGAGACAGCTGTGTCTCACGAGTATCTCGCGGGTAAAGCCTTCCCGTGAGACACCCGCGAGGCATTCTGTTCTGCCAAGCTGTCCAGCCTGAGTCACACTTTCTGTGCCTACACTGTATATATCACTATTACCCACATATGTTGAAGAGGTCATTCAGAAAAAAAAAAAACCCTAGATAAGTTTTCTACAACACACACACCCATCTTTTGAGAAAGAGCTACTCATCCTTAGTGAGAAATTATTGTTGTCTTTTCTCTATCCCTCTCCTATTGTCATACCCTGAGAGGAGATTTGTACCCAAACACAACCCACACCTATTTAGAGTGTAGAGAGTGTTTTGGAGTTGCTGGGAAGTATTGGAAGAAACCAAGGATGGCAAATGCAACATGAAGCTTGTTGCGGGGTCTGGAAAGCTAGACAAGACAAGGTTCCGAGAAGCCTTGTTGGAGTAGGAGCTTGGAGGGCTTAGGTACATCGGGTAGATTAGGCTTGGGGGGTCTCTTGCTAACCCATGTATCCTAACTGATTGTCTAGTGGATCGATTACCGCTTGGAGGGCGGTGGAGAGGTTTTTCGCCGAGTTCTTCGGTTTCCTCTTCGATAACACATCGGCGTGTTATCTTGTGTTTGCATCCTTCTTCCCTACTCTTTTACATTATGTTATACTGCTGTGTTGCTTAGATTATGTATTAGAGTAGCAAGTTTGCTTATCCGCTCACTTTTACCCTATTCCGTACTTAGTATTAAGTAGGTGTAAAATCTATCGAGCCGTATTTTTTGTTTGGGGGTCTAAACAACTCTTGTGTTTTCAACACATTTTAGAGCTTTCAAGTTTCTAAAAAATTTTATAGAAAAATTTGTGTCTCTAGCATTACTCTATATCTATATTTTGAAAGGAATATGTTTAACCATAGCATTGCTCTACTGTCACACATTTTTAACATTGATTGTAATTTGGAAAGAGCAGAGATCCGATGCCGGGCTGACTGAAAATAAACTTCTTAATGATTTTTTCTTAATCATTGAAAATATTGTTCTGTCGTACTTGTTAATTGTTATAAGAAAAATGAAAAGTTCCATTTATGATTTACTTCATGCTGGTACATGCTATATACTGTGAGAGTTCATTTTTGTCTATAAGATATTTCAAAGTTATATTATGCCACCTTTCGAATGCATCATATTAATGCATTTTAATTAGTTAATTAATGTTTCTAAAACAAAAGGCAAAATGATTAACTAATAAGCTCTCATAAGCTTTATCCTAATACATAACAGTCATTGAATCTGACTCTGGTTATTGTACTGGTAAGAGAAATGAGAATCATAAAGCTTGGCAGTATAGTGGGCTAGCCATATGCTTTTGCAACTTGTTTAATGACCCAATATCAAGGCCCCTTAATCATTGCCTAATAAGTTCGCTTTTCAAATTTGGTTCAAAGGTCCAGCACCTTCGTTCAATAGCATCCAACATTCCAATAAACCTGCAGTAAGTCAGTAGGGTATTACATAATAAAATTTATCATATATCAATCTGTTTTTTTTATTTTTTTATTTTTATTATCATTAATTATATTGGTTTTTCTCTAATTTAATAAATAAGTCAATTATGATTAAAAGAAATTACTCTAGGTTTTTATTAGATAATATTTGTAGGGTCAATTTTTGTTGGGCCAAGTATTTACTTTCTAGACTTGGCCCAATAAAACCCTTAACAATAAATTTGTAGAGAGTGGGTTGAACAACTGGGCTAAAAATGGATTCAACAACGGTTCAAACAGACCAAGCGAGGAGGAAAAGTGATGATTTGGCTGGTAATCAGTAGGGATCCTCTTGAATCCGAAGAGGTTTAAAGTTTACAGAAAGAAATGAAAAATAATCCCCCATCTCCGTGAGACCTACTTCCTTTATATATACACTTTTCCCTCCACCTTCACCGGACACTTGTTCTTCATCTAGGCGTCCCCCGTACTAGTTACATCAGAAGTCTGCTTTAACCTGTAGTGAGTGGTAGTGGTTGAGGTTGTACTGTTCAGGTGTCTTCTCCACATAAATGCGGCCAGGAAAGTTGCTGCAGTGCATTAAATGCGGTGGCAGTAGTTTTACCTTTAAGATATTTCGTGATTTCCTTGCACTTAGGCGTGCCCAAAACTCACTCCTCATTGAGGAATCTTCAGTATATCTACTTGATCAAGTTCTCCGGAGATCCGATGAGTCGAACCTCTTCGGACCAGCCAGGTCGTCTTCGGACACAACATTCGTCCCTTCTTGGTTACACTTTTGTCAGGATGGCAAAGCGCCGGTCACCTTAATTTCTTCGGACAGAAAATGATACCCAAATTGGGCCCCTGACCCAACATATGGCGTTGGGCTTTCTCACCCACAATATTATTTTCAGAAAAGCTATAAGTTAGATTATTTTTTAAAAATAAATTAATAAAATATCTTTTCCTTTTGCCTTTTCCCAAATACTCTCTATAAAGAGTTCGGGAATGGCCCATGGTGCAATGACTAATATAATCTTAATTTTGGAAATGAATCAATATGATTACATGAAGATTAACAAAACACTATCCAATACAAGTTTGGGGTTTAGTGGTTAATTAGTCGCTAACCTGTGCAATGCAAGGGATAGTTAAATTTAAAATCATATATATTTCTAGTAATAGATAAAACAAATGTGTGACTGCTCTTTAAACATCATGCACCTCTAAATTCTAATTAACATGGAATATGAGCTTAAAGGAAATCACATTTCAAATTTTCAATAAGAGCCTAAACCCTAAATTAATTTTAGGGGTTTTCAGTATTTCTGTAAATAGGAAAAAATTATAAATACCCATGGAATCAGAACGTTGTATTTTGTAATTTAGTATAATCAATTGGTTTTTAAGAACCAGGCTAGCTTTTAAGGAAATCCACCCTCTAAAGATACTCCCACACAGATTAGAAGAAGAAGAAAGAAAAACTAATTTCAACCACAAATTTAAGACTATCTTAATATTTAAAAAAAAAAAAAAAAAAAAAAAACAACAACAACAACAACAACAGTAATTCATAAACAACACACTTGGTTATATCCTCATAAAATGATACAATTAGAAGACAGAGTTTTGATTGAATATATTATATCCAAATAGAAAATTTTAGCAAATAGAAAAGGCCTAACCTTGATTTGATTTCTCAAATGTAGCAATCAGAGAAGGAGTGCTAAAGAAGGAGAAAGTATGAACAACTAAAACCATGGCTTGAGAAGGAGAAGTGCGGCTAGTATGAATGGCTTGAAAAACAAATGTGCGTTATGTAGTTAAAAAAAAAAGTTAAATAAAAAATCATAATAACTATAAGGATTGCGAATGAAAGAATTTTTTTTTTTTTTTTTTTTTAACTTTCTTGTTTATATTGATTCAAAATTTCTTCAAACTCTTTTTTTCACTATTTCTTGTTCTTATACAACCAAACAAACTTTTTTAACTTTCGTATTAAAAAATACTTATAATAAATAAAATAATAAATAAAACTTCTTTACTTGATCAAATCCTGATCCGACTACCTAACTCATCATATTTATATTTATAACATGAGGAACTTTATTGTAGCCTAGTCTACAGGTATTAAATATAAATAAAAAGAGAAAAAAAAAAATCTATTACTTGAATTTATGTCTTGTTGAATATGGGGCTAATGTGTCTTTGACTCTTTTTAGAGCTCCCACATTTTTACACATCAACATTATTTAAATAAATAAATAATTTTTTATTAGAAATTAAAATTAAAAAAAAAAAACACTCTCCTTCTCCCTAAAAAAAAAAACCTGATCAAAAACTCTCTTTCTAACACAGTCCCATCTCTTCTAATACAACATCAACTACCAAAGAATTGCTTCTCAAAAAAAAAAAAAAAAACTACCAAAGATTAAAGAAAATCACTGCATAAACAATATACCAAGGATGGAAGAAAATCAACCACCAAAGATTAAAGAAAATTGGCCAACCCCCACCGCATATACCAATGTCAACCATGATTAAACCATTATCAATATCATCCATATGATCTAACTATAGATCCCAATAACTTAACCATCACAATATAAGAAACTTACATCAGAAACCCCATTGAAAACC
The DNA here is from genome assembly GCA_023736055.1 of Quercus glauca. NCBI lineage: Eukaryota > Viridiplantae > Streptophyta > Magnoliopsida > Fagales > Fagaceae > Quercus > Quercus glauca. The sequence goes on from CM043317.1 coordinate 76,268,255, forward strand.
TGTATCAAAATCCACGATCAAACTAGAGATCCAAGCCCATATCAAAATCTCCACTAAAAGTCCAGATCTGATTTGCGAGGAAGACTTGGACAAAGATGAATCGTTAGCGCGATTTCATGTTATCTACTTAATAGTTGCTGATAAAATAAAGCATATAAACAAAGAAGGTCACGTGAAGGAAGTACTGCCTGAACCTTACTAATCAAATTGTGAATACATATATTCGAAAGGTCAAAAGAGGAAACACTCTCCAATTGATGGTCACCCTCATGGATACTGCCTGGATTATCCTGTCCGTACACTCCTCCAGCACTAAATTTAGCGGTGAAACACGAGTTGTAAATTTCAAGTCTTTATATATAGCTGGGAGAGGAAGGCAGGGAAGAGCATCGAGCTTTAGAAAAGTTTTATAATGTTTCTTGTTTTTTTTTTTTTTTTTTTTTTTTTAAATTGTGCTGACATGGAAAATTGTGGGAGTTTCAGAGGCTTTGGTTATATAGATTAGGTCTTGATGTGAGCTGGACATTGTGCTCAAAATCTAGAAGGCAACTATGTAACGTTGGTTTAGTTTGACTAAGATAAGTGATCATATGTGGATCTCCACTTGGGTCCTCTCTTATGGGTCCTTATAAGTCTAAAAGATTAGGACACTGGTTCCTTAATAAGCTTAGTCTCCATTTGGATTGGGAGTTTTGCGTTTCACGTTTCACGTTTTCCCCTTTTTTTTTTTTTTTCACGCGTTCCAGCCATGTTTTTACTGTGCCCGTACTGTAGCGGCTACTGTTCATTGAACAGTAGCCGCAAAGATGGACTTTTCAGCCATATTTTTACTGTGCCCGTACTGTAGCGACTACTGTTCATTGAACAGTAGCAGCAAAGATTGACTTTTCAACAAAAAATTACTGTTTACGGACCCACAAATTTAACTTTTCAGCAACTTTTTCATTAAAAATGGGTCCCACGGTACTATTCACATATTTAAAAATTATTTTGCTACAGTGTTTTCAGTTTTCAGTTTTCAGTTTTCAGCTGTATCCAAACGGAGCCTTAATATAAAACGAGTCTTTGCCAAAAGGAATCATTTTCACTACATTGATGGCCGGCTTGCTGACTTCATGACTTACAATAGGCCTAACAATTAAACATCTACTAGATTATGAGGGTGCTGCAATGCACACACTAAACTATGAGATTATTTACAATGGGTAGCACTAATTTGAACTCTAATTAAAATGGCGGGTGCATATCATGTTATCATAAACTATTCTTGAGTTAGAGTGTTAATTTAAATTTTGAAATATATCACATTATAAATACCCTTATAATTTATGATGGATAACTACAATTAACTCTCTCTCCTTTTTGGAGGAGGGTTTAAATTTAACAAATTGTTTATTTTTTTCACACAATGAATACTATATATATATAACTGGAGAATGATGATTTAAACTCTAGATATTTTCGATAAAAATACTAAAAAGTACTATCAACTAGTTGAATTATAAGATTATAGGCGTGAATATTAATCAATACTATTCTCACAAATGTCTACAGTTGGATATCCTAATTTCTCAGACCAATTTTATTTTGATGGTTTGAATTAGTCAAAGTTTAACATGCCCAAGTTCAAATTTGATAAGGCCCAATTTAAAGAAATATGGACAGATAAATTTGCCGCCGCCGGGCCCAATTCCAAATTTGTAAGAACTGGAAGTTGCACGCGCAGCTAAGTTGAGCGGTGAAGAAAATCACGCGTAACTGCAAAACCCAAAAAAAGTTACCAAAGATAAACGGTTGTGAAAAAGAGTAAAAGTAAAAAGTGGATGGTGAATTTCATAAAAATAGGTTTTAGGTTTTATTTGTTTTGATGGAAATTCTTTGTTTTTTATATAATTAAAATTCTAAAAGTATTTGATTGTGTTTAAGAAAATGTTTTGAACAATACTTTTGAGAATTAAGTTGCACTCTTGAAAATGTTGAGAAAAATAAATGTTGAGAAAAATGTTGAAAATGTTGAGAAAAATATATATAATAATAATAATAATAATAAAATGAAAAGTTTAGATGACAAAATAAATAAAAAATGACCAGCAGTGGTGGCAGCGGCCGAAGATCAAAAATGTTAGTGGGGGTAATAGTTGGGCTGTTGACAATTGGGGTTAGGGATAGAAGTTGGGCTAATGAGTTTTTGGTGAGGAGTAAAATGTTACTATTTCAAATAAAAGCGTAAATCACTTTACGCCCAAATTATTGCTTCTATTTTATGGTTAATCAGAAATTATTTTCAGGTTGACAAACAATTTCAATAACCTTAAACACCCACAAATGTATAAAGCATTTTTTAGAAACTAACTTCTATCTAAACAATAGTTACACACTAAATTGCTAATTTTGACTCTAGTTTAGATGTTATAATGGACACTGAAAATTAGCATTGAATTATGGTGTTATTGAAATTTTTTGAAATTTCACATAGTTCCTATAGTACTTCAGGATTGATGATTGCATTAACCCAAGAACCATACTTCAAAGTTTGAACAACTATACATATTGGAGGCAAATTACCGCCTACATGTTTCTTAGCATTCGTTTGGGTGAGTTTAATTTAATCTAAAGTACAACTTCAATATCCTGCTGTGTGACACTAGTCTTTGTGTTGATGCCGGCCGGCTGTTCCAGCAAGATTTTGAAGTCTTTCTATAGATAATGACTTGCTGTAGTAATTTCTTTGATATAAAATTGTTCATTCATCGAGAAAAGAATACAAAACTTTTTTAAAACATCACCTTTATTAAATTATAATTTTATTTTGTCCACCAGTGGAGTGGCTGGCCATTGCTATCGGACATGCATCAATATTCAATATTTTGATCTTGCGTAGTTGCATTCCTATATTTACTCAATATTTGTAGGGAAAAATTAAGATCTCTCAAACTTACACAGTCAGAGTTTTCAATCTTTCGGATCTATCTTCCATTCTTAAGTTTCTAAAGTGAACAAAATGGGCACATGCATGATTAACCTAATCACCACTAATTGATTTTGTCAAAAACTTAGAATATTCCGCGTCTTTCTTGAGCTTTAGACTATTAATTTGGAAGAACTATGTTTCGTCTTCATATGTTCTCCGAATAATATAACTAGGGTTAAATTTTAACTTCAATCTTTTTAACAAAATGGAAAAAGAAAAAGGCCGTTCTTGCTCATAACCACATCTTAAAATAAATAAATAAAGCACAACAGTTGAAGATGACCTTAGTGAATTGCTTTCTGCGTTGCTGTCAAATTACTAATTAAAATAGCAAGAAAACAGTGAGTTCCTAGGTATTAATTAACCACTAGTTGATTTGTCAAACTTAACATAGTCTACGTCAATTTTAAGCATCAGTAATTGAAAGAACGTATGTTTTGTCCCCATATGTTCTCCAAATATAACTATGGGTTAACTTTAACATCAATGTTTTTAACGAAAGATAGAAACCAAAATGGAAAATAGAAGAAGAAGAAGAAAAAGAAAAAAAAAGACGGTTCTTGCTCAACCTTGTACTTTTTCTACAACACACAATTATTATTATTATTTTGGGTGAAAAGAACAAACAAAAGTTGAAAATGAACATGATGACTTGCTTTCTGCTGTGCTATCAAATCATTAAATAAAATTTATATGGCTTTTGCAACTCTTTTTTAATTATCCAATGCCTAAGAGAGCAGTCACCAAAGCTGTCAATTGTTGTTGAACCTGATATTCTCACTGTTTTACTGCCGGAGATCATGCTAGTTGAAAAAGATCAAAGGAACTATGTATTAAAAGTAACGGTTATTACACTCACATCTAATTACATATACACCATATAAACACATGTATAAAAATTATTTTTCATCTATTAAAGGAGAAAGAATCTCTAAAGACAGTCTCATAAAAATTAATGTCTCACTAACATGTGAGTCTCACAGTGAAATATTAGTTTCATGAAACTTTCTTATACAAGATTTTTCTCTATTAAAGTCACAATTTTAGATAAAAACTTGCATGCGTGCACCATGTATATAAAAGTTATTTCCCATTTACTAAATATCATTCAAGCTCATATAGTTTTATTGCTGAAGCTAGCAAAAACATACATAATTTAAGAAATATAAAATTTTTCATCACGATTGATGTGTTCTAGCATAATTAGTACATGATAAAGTGATAGATCCGTGAGTTAATAATCTTGATCATGCCATGTTTATTTTCTTAACAAGTTGTGAAAAAGATTATACTAGAGGACTTTCATACTAAAATAAGAACTAGGTATTGGGATACTATAGGGAACACTTTCATGGGTTTTTATCAAAAGCATTGGGTAGAGAGTTGTTCAAGATAGCAACAGCAACAGCAACAATGTTAAATGTTTCATGCACCAACAGGACATTTTCCAATGTCACTCATCTTATGGTTATCAATGCCACCAATGGTGCATGGAGAAGGGGCCGAAGGTGGGACTGGACCTTTATTGAGTGGAACAACTGCTGCACCATGAACCCTTGGACCTCCTGGATTAATCTCTCCTTTGGGTTCATATTGTTCTTTGAACAATAGGGTTTGGTTCTTCTTCCCTTTCATGTTTGGATTAAGAGGGCGAGCTTCGGATCTAGAAAACAAAACCAATATGATCAGTACAAGACACAAGAAAAATCTCAACCTATCCATTATTTCTATAAACTCTCTTAGCTTTCAAAAGGTATATTATCAATATGCTGCTAGACTTTAGCAATGTACTAATGTTATAAGGTGCAGACTGTGGAGCGAGGAATGAAGCTTGTTGATTTGGTGGGTTTTATAGTGAAGAAACTAGCTTTTAGATGATGTCACGTAGCATGCCCTGTCAGGTGGGACCAATTGCATGGCCAATTGGAAAATAAAGATTTGTGCGTGTGTCGGTGTAGTGTTTGGGACATGGTTGGCCACGGCACTAGAGATGTTCGAAAATGAGGCGGGCGTGTGGGGTTTAAGTGTCCGCCATATCAACGGAGCTAGAACATGCAAAAAGACTAAACCCAATTTCTTTGGGACGGTTGATGCATGAAAAAGTACGCCGCCTAGATCATGGTACAATTTTTTCATAAGTTAATCAAGTGGTAATTCATGTTTGATGGATGAAAAAGTAAGATAATGATGGGTTTATACTTTATACTCCTCACAATCATAGAATATCCTTTTAACTAATGCAGTAGAAATGGGATAATGCTAAAATTATTTAGCATTTTTTTTTATTGATAACTACTTCAATAACACAGTGAATATATTTTGAATTACCTGTAGTATATATATCGATATATGTTAAATTATCGATTCGTCCAAAAGTTTAAGCTATTATGATATAGTAAATTTAATCACATTACCTTTTATGTAAGGTTTAACATGTGAGATTTTAAATAGGAGGTAAAGTGGAGGAGATTGTTAGGAAATTTAGATTCCGGTTGATAGAATTAATAAGATTTAAACCCAAGTTGTTAATTAGATTTATTATGAATAAACCTTGTTAAAAAAAACAGACATCAATATCATGTCAATATCATACACAGCGGAAAAGTAAATAAGACAAGATATGATGATTTAAGAAAACTAATGAAACAAATTAGTTTTACAGTAAAAAACCTGGGAGGAAACCTTCTCGAAAAACAATTCACTATAGTAAAGAGAAGTTTTAGATTTAGTACAAAACCTTTGTCCCTAGACTTTACAATTCCCGTAGATGAACTTACAATAAAAACCTTCTACCGCTTCAGAACCTCTGAATTCTTTAATATATAAATGCCACCCTTTTGCACGAATCTCTGTACGTGACTAACCAATGATGCACAAATCCCAGTACGTGGCTAACTCCAGCAACTTGAAAAAGTTTGTTGGCTGCAAAGTTCTTCACTTCATCAACAATGAAGATTAAGAAGCACTTTGTTAAAAAACTCTAAGGTGCAAAAATACAGTAACTTCTTGCAGAAAAAATAAAATACTAGGTCACTTTCTGCATGTATTCTCCATGTATAACGGCCTTTAAAATAAGTCTTATATATGTCTAGGATTGTGAGAAAAGAAACCCTACACATTCTTAAATCTCAATATATACTTGTTAGGACCTGTGTGGAACATATTATGAACATATGTAATTTAGAATTGGCTTATCTTTTGACAAAACGCACTTTACTTGTAATTGAGTAAATCTAAGATGTGTTTAATACTTCAAGAAATAAGAGTTCATGTCCAAATCCAAGTATTGAGGCCATGTAAATCTATCTAAGAATCAAGTGAAGAAGTGTTGTTTATTAAAACTCGATAGATGTATCTATCGAGATTTAAAATGTGAAACTCGATAAATAACTCGACAGTTTTATCTATCGAGAATTACGAAAATCAAATTTTTAGATATGTTTTTCATGCATATCCAAGCTGTGTGTTTAGGTTTTCTTCACTCACAACCCTAGACATATATAAAGACTATTTTAAGGGCTGTCATAAGGTGGTTGCACTAGTTATTGCATGCATATTGTGACCGGAGACAATTTGCCATAGTTCATCTTTCTCTTGAAAAAGCTGCTATGTTTGTACACCGTAGGGTTTTGTAACCAAGGAGCTTCTTGATCTTTATCGTGTGGATGATCTGAAAAACTTTGCAGCCAACATCCTTCTCAAGTTGGTTTGTCAATCACGTACTTGGATCCATGCATCGATTAGTTAGTGACGTACTTGGACCTGTGCATTAAAATGAGAGATTATCACTACATTACAAGTCCAATTGTGTATTGGGGTAAGAGTTCAACTGTAGGTTGGTATAAGATACCGAGATTCCTTTATTTGTAACTACTTATTTTGATAATAGTGGATTCTGGAGAGTGTTGATCTTAAATTCACCCGGTGGGGTTTTGCCTCAATAGTTTTCCCAATTCGTAAACAAATCACCCATATCAAATTTATTTTCCGCTACATTTAACTTAGTTGGTGACTTGTTTGTGCTACCACGTGTATTGCATGTTAATTGACTTAATTAATTCACTTGACTAATTAATTGGTTAATTTACCCGAGGGGTCAATACATTCTTGGCTTATCAAGTGGTATCAGAGCTGGCATACTCTGATTAGGGTAAATCTTTGTTGTGTGATCCATTGACCCCTGTTTGTTATGGATAGAGGACAATCTCTAATTTACCTCATTTATTTGATGGCACTAACTATGCATACTAGAAAGTACACATTAGAGTTTTCTTGCAGTCTTTAGATGAAAATATGTGGCAAGTTGGAGAGATTGGTTTGACTAAACCAAAAGAAGCACCGGCTGATTGGGATGATGCAAAGATCAAAGCGGCTAGCTTCAACAGCAGAGTATTGAATACCTTATTCAGTGCGGTCACAAATGAGGAGTTCAAGAAGATATCTTTCACTAAAATTGCAAAGGAAGCATAGATCATCCTCCAGACAACCTATGAAGGAACCAAGGCTGTCAAGGATTCAAAGTTTCAGAGGCTTACCACGAGCTTTGAAGAGATTAGATGGAGGAGAATGAGTCGTTCGATGAGTTCTATGCCAAGCTCAAGGACATAGTAAACTCTACCTTTAATCTTGGAGAAACCATTCCCAAGCCCAAGTTTGTTAGAAATATGCTTAGATCTCTTCCTGAGAGATTTCATGCCAAGATCACCACCATTGAGGGATCAAAGGACATTGATTAAATTCCTTTGACAGAGTAGGTTGGCAACTTGCAAGCCTATGAATTGGGTTTGTCTAGGATTGAAAAATCGAGCAAGAGCATGGCACTGAAGGCCAAAAGTAGTGATACTGATAAGTCTTCTAATGATGAAGATTCTAAGATAAAATCCTATATCACAAGGCAGTTTAAAAAGTTCATGAAGAATGCTAATACAAAAGGATTTGATAAAGATCGCAAGGAGACCAATTCATCTCAGTTCAAGAACCAAGACAGAGGAAAGAAGGATGCTAAGAAAGGTGGTCAACACACTGTTCCTTCAGGACCAAAGTGCTTTGAATGTCAAGGTTTTGGACACATGAAACAAGAATGTCCAACCTATCTCAAGACCATTAGGAAAAGCAAAGCCCTAACTGCTACCTTGAGTGATACTGAACCTGAGGATGATTCAAATAATGATGACGAGGGAGTTTTGAATGCCTCCACTACCACTGTGAATCCTACTGAGGGGATTGTTGAAGAAGTGGATGAAGAAAAGGACTTGGTGGAGTCTAAGTTTGAGAAGATAGATGAACAAGATGACATTCATACAGCCTATGCAAAATTGTACAATGGCTTTGAAAAGCATAAGAAATTGTATAGGCTAGCCACCACGAAGCTCAGTGATGTGGAACTTAAACGAGAAGAAATCTTCACAAAGTTTGATAAAGATAATCAGACCATTGCAGCACTGCAATTTGAGAATAATTTCTTGGCTGAGAGCTCAGTTGGAGAAGACTTCAAGTGCAAAGCTGGATGAGATGCTTAGCTTTCAGAAATCTGCTTTTGATCGAATTGATTTGGGGTATGATTTCTCTTCCTCTAATATTGCTTCTTCTAGTACTATTATGTTTGTTTCACTTGCTAATAATGTTGATTCCGAGAATAATGATGTGAAAACTATTTTAGCTAATGAGAACATAAATAAGGGTAAATCTATCTTAGGAGCATCTCCTAAACTTAAAAAGAAAGAGACTAAAACCCTAGGGCTAAGAAGGGTAATAACCAAAAGTCTAAACAGAAGAAGCAGCATCTCTGTCATCACTGTGGATCGACTAGACATACTCAACCTAATTGCTACAAGTTGTTAGCTACTCAACAAAGCAACAGTATGATCTCATCTGGAAACTAGAATCAATTTCCATCCTCTTTTGCTCCTCTTGGAGATCTTCCTAAGGCCCTCATATTCTTTTCGAATTTGAACAGTTTCAATTCTTCCCCCTCACCGCCGGATCAAAGGTTCACTAAAAGGAAAAGTTCTTTCAAGGTGTGGAAGGAAAAGAGCTCAAAGTGATTTAGTCACTTTTTCTCTCTCCCTCTCTTTTTTGTTTATGCATTACTTATGTTTTTTGCTTTCTTGTTTTTGTGTCAGTCTAGTTTTTATGCTATGCTTTGTTTTAATATGTTTTTGTTTGTTTGTTTTCAGTTTTTCTTTATTTTGTTTTTTTTAATTAAAAAAAAAAGAAAAATACAAAAATAGTGTGTGTTTTGTGTACATTGGTACTTGTATACCTTGGATAGCCATTGAAATAAATTTTTTAAAATTTTGTATCTTTTGTAACTTAGATGAGCATCTCTATGCACAACTAAGTAAGTTTTGTGGCTCTGTTTGCGATGAATAAAATTAAGTAATCTCTTGTACTTAACACTCGTATTACTCTTTTTGGTAGGAATGACTAGAAAATTCTAAGAGAAATGTATAAATAACCATCTCACAACTGTTGCTCGCCAATCATGAAATGACATTTGTATGCTCTAGCATAGCAAAAATGCAATGTCAAAGCTTAACATAATTGGGTATTTTCTTCTCTCTCTTATATGCTCATGCATGATATGCTCAAAAGGAAAATATGCAAAGAAAAATAAAAGCAAAAAGAATCAAAATGCTTTATATATGATTGCAAGCGTGTTTCTAGGAGATATGAGAGTTATAGGATGTACCTTAAATGTGATAGTTCCCATCAAGCAGTTATGATTGTGTGTGAGTTAAATTGATTTTCTCATATCTCAAATCGTCATAATATATAGACACTTATGTAATCTTGCGATTTTTTTCACACACAACACTCACAATTCTTTGCTACTTTTGATACATGTGCAGGTACAATGTGATAAGTGTAATTTTTACATGATTTTTATTATCCTCTTATTTATTAAAATTGTTAGTTTTCCTTTTTTTTTTTTTTGATTTGATTTTTATCTATATTTATCTATTCATTCATACTTTGAAGGAATGAGAAGAGCAAGGAATCAAAGGAATTTTGCACCAAATCCAAGTCCAATTCGGATTAGGATTCCAGCCTGCATATTAGTTAGAATTTTCAGCATAACTTTAGGCTCAGATGTTCAATCGAGATGATTCAAGTTGGGATGGAAAGTTAACTTAAAAAGCTACAACTTTGTAGTTTACCAAAAGCCCAAATTCTGAAGTTAAATAGGCCAAAATATTCGGTTAAATGAAGCCTAAAAATCTGGGATTTTCTCCAATCGGGAATTCAACTTGTAATAGGATTCATTTACCTATTTAAAGCCTTTTTAGGGAAAAATTCAGAGAGCCGCATTGAAGTATTATTTTTGGGAGTCTTTCTGAAGAGGAGGATTTGAGGACAAAGGCGAGAGCTTTATATTGATCAACCAATTCCGATGAAAAACATAAGTTTTATTTGTTTTCTTTTCAATTTTATTATGAACTAAATTTTATTCTCTAGAGCGTTGATGTAGTCTAGCAATGAACACACAATTTATATTTTGAGTTATTTTATTTTTAATATTTCCATGATTGAGTATTTAATTCTTATTCTTAATGCTTACTTTTTTTTTTTTTTTTTTTTATGAATTATTGTTTGATCAATTGAATTACAATGAGACCAAGAAGTGATTTGTTATTTTAGTTCTAGAATTAAACATCATTAGTTGAGTGAAAGTAGAGACGCTTTACCGCAACTAGTGTGATTTTTCAGAAAATTCAAAGTACGTAATGAGTCTCCTATTAATTAAATTCGCATAGAGATATGGAATTGTTAGTTGAAGATATTTTTGATATTATTCGAGAGAAGATATTGAATACTTAAGAAGTTTTTAATCATCAACGGGAGATTATTAGAATTTAATAATTAGAAAGAATAAATTGTGTAGGATTTGTTAGGTGAAATCAACCGCTCTAGATCCATTCTTATCATATTTTTACACTTTTAGATTTTTGGGTTTTGTTAATCTTTTATTCATAGATTTATTTTTATTAAATAGTTTAATTTAATTCAGATAGTAGAACGTTCCATTTATTTTCGATTTTCCAAGTAGTAATTGTTTTAGTGAATTTCGGTATTCAATAACATAATTAATCCCTGTGGGTTCGACATTCGTTTTCCAAAAATACTTTACTACTTGTTACGATTCTGTGCACTTGCAGATTATTTTACTTGAACACAATGTGATTTGGCCATCACAAGGAATACATGTGTTAATGTATACTCACTAAACTGTCTTGACTTATTTTTGAAATATAAAATTGGTTAGACTTGTTTAGTGTGTGTGTGTGTGTGTGTGTGATTTGGATCTAAATGCTTGACATTTTTCTTGATGAGAGATGTTTTTGAAAGCTTAAAATGTTGTCTGGATCTTTGGTTGAGTAGCTTGCTTGATTGCATACATTTTTATGTTTTTCTCTTCTTTGAAAAGACTGTTTTATTAAGCTCAATAGCTTCTCGACAGATCTCGACAGATAGCCATCTATCGAGAACATCGGACTGCTTGTTCTTGACAGATCTTATCGCAATTTCGATCCATCAAAGCTTTCTAGAATTTGTCTCGTTAGCTTCTCGACAGATTCTCGATCCATCGAGAAAGTTTCTTTCTGCTCAATAGCTGTTCGATCCATCGAGGTTCTTTTGCCGTCAACAGATTCTCGACAACACCTCAACAGATTTATCTGTTGGGAATTAGTTGTTGATAGATCTCGACAGATCCTCGATCCATCGAGCTGCGATTTCTTTAAATAGTTTCAACGCAAAATAAAATTTCATTTCTCTAGTTCTTTCTCGACAGAAATTGTCTTTTCACCTCCCCAAACACTTTTCTCTCTCTCTAAACCTCAAACCCAGTTGATTTTCGGCCTAGAGTGATCTTCTTTTCATTATTATGATCTTGTTTTCACTCTTTCTTCATGCATTTCATGCATTTAGACCTAGGTTTTGGTTTTTTGAAAGTTTTTTTTTTTGGGGTTTTCAAAATTGATGAAATTTTTGTGAAATTTTTGGGTTGGGTTTTGTTTAAATGATCCTATATGCTCATGCATTGCATCACATTTGCATTTTCACAATATTTCATGCATTATAGATGTGTGATTTCTTTGTTGGAACCTTGTGTGCTAGTAGGTTTGGATTGAGCTAAGCCCATGATTTTTTTTCTTTGTTGCACGTCACATGATCATGCATTTTTCATGCATATGTACCATTCTTTTCTTTATTTTTGGTATATCTATTGATTGGTGCTTTTCTGCTTCTTTCTCTCTCTCTCCCTCAGATAGTTTGCACATGGCAACCAAGAGCAAATCCAATCCGTCCCGAAACCCTCTTCATTCTGGGGAATCTTCTTCTTCTGATTCTACTCATCTTCACATTCGGTTCTATGATAAAAAAGCCCGTTTGGACTTTTCGAAGAACTTCTCCAAACGTGGCATTCATTTGGAACGCCACGTTATCCTTTCGGATTTCTTCGATACTGATCTACCGACTATCATTAACAGTCGGGATTGGGAATCTTTTTGTGAGATCCCGGTTAGTTGTCCCTCCATCATCATACAGGAGTTTTACTTCAATATGCATGGATTCGATTATTTCATACCTTGTTTCCTTACTTCTGTTTGAGGAATCCGTATAGTAGTCACTCTGAAGCTTATCTTCGAAATGCTAGACGTTTCGAGGGTATCGCATCTTGATTACCCTAGATGTCCTTGTCTAAAGACTGTGTCTAAAGACGAGCTTCTGTCTCTCTTTTGTGAGATACCTTCATCATGGGGTGACTGTCAAAACACCTCATGCTCGGGTTTTGCAAAAAGTCCAAGGTTCCTGAATATAGTGATAATATTTGTTTTACATCCCTTGTCTCACTATAATTCTATTACTGAGCCTTGTGTATGATTTTTGTTATCCCTCCTTGAGGGGCTTACCATTGACTTTCCATCTCACTTCATACTTTCCCTTATAGATGTCTATAAGGATACGGCGACTCGTGATAGACTTATCTTCCCTTCTGCTATCATGAGGATCCTTCGCCATGCTTCTGTCTCCTATCCAGAGTCTCCTCATTTCACTATCATGGGTGCCATTAGCGCAGCGTCCGTTAGATGGAGCAAGGCCTAACTTCGACCGAAGCGGCCACAGACCGAGACGGTGACTCCTCCAACCTCTTCCGCTCCATCCACCTCTGCTTCTTCTTCTTCCACGGGTGGTGTGACTCTCGAGGCCATCATGGCATAGTTTGAGCGCATGGATGCTCGCCTTGACACTCTCAGTGATGAGTTGTGTCAGGTGAACACCCGTGTTGGTCATATCGCACGATGACAGGCTGTCATAGGTGGCTTCACCGAGTCTCCATGTCCATCTCCACAGGCTTTAGAGGATGAGGGCGATGATGATGGCTCCGATGATGATAATGATGAGGATGAGGATGCTAGCTCTTTCGGTGACGAGGAGATGACTGCTTCTCAGTGACTTACCCTTTGTCATTCGTGACAAAAAGGAGAAATAGTTTTGGATATGAGAGTAGTCACATACTTAGGGTGAGGGTTAGCATATGATATATTTGTTAAGGGGAGTGTTTTGTTTTTTTTTTTTGTTTTTTTTTTTTGGGATGTAATGAGGATTTTTGTATCTTTTTTTTTTCTTTCTCTTTTAGATACTGAACGGTTTAAGACCCCTTAAATACAACCAGATTGCGTAGCCTAGATTAATTAGCCAAGTTGTTACTTAGTCAAATTAAACAATTTTAGGTTAAAACAATCAAATAATCATATCATGCATATAAAACATATAAAGCAGCAGAAATAATAAAGAACACAAGATATGATCACCCAGGAAACCACATAGAAAAACCTGGGGAGGATTTTACCCACCGATCCTCAAGGCAAACCAGAATTCACTATGAAAGAATTGAAGTTCTTACAAAAGGACTACAAGCTCCCCGCTCGACTTTCTAATGCTACCCACCAGTAGAACTTACTGATACGACCACATGTAAGCTCCGAATCCACGGACTCCTTCTTTCTTGAATTCCTCAATCAGCTACAAGCACCCCCACTTGTGTATCTTTAAGTTCTTGAATCTGCAACTGAATGATTACTAAGTTCTTGACATAATCTTGAATCTTGGAAACCCTAAGTATATGTGAAGGAAAGCTCCTCAATGATCTCACAAGAGATTCACATAAACAGCAATGTTTGAGCAACAAAGACTTAGAGAGGTTTAGGTACAAAACCCTAAAAATAAAAGGAGGCACAAGAGGCACTCTAATCTCTCTCTCTACAAAGTCCCAAAAACGTTCTAGGGTTTCCCTTATATATAGGAGTGTTTTACTTGAACCCCAAGACGTTTAAATAGAGTTTGGGCTGAGCTGGAACTCTGCAGAAAAGGCATCTGACCCGAGATTCGATCGATCGAGTCTATCCTTCGATCGATCGAGCCAGGCAGAAATGCTCCAATACATCTGCAGCCACTCGATTCCAACTTTACAATATTTAATCAACTTTTAGCAAGCCTAAACAAGACTAAACATATTGTTTTGATCATGGTTTGCCAATATTACACATTAGAGTTCTAAATACATAAAATACTGAATCTTTAGAACCTAACAAACTCCCCCTTTGGCAATCCGTGACAAAACACAAATTCAAAACTCAAAGTTTACAAGTAAAAGCCCATTACAAAAAGGTAATGCTCATAAACCAAATTCAATCCTAACTACTATCCATCAGTTGCAAGTGTAGACAGCAGCTCAATTGAATCAACCTGTATAATCCTGAAACACTCAACAAACACATCACCGCATGTGTGGAAAGAAAGACATTTAAACAATAATATGAAACAGAATATATAAAAAAAATTCTAACTCTCCCCCTAAGTTAGATACATAAAAAAATATATTTTCTCCCCTTATCAAAAATAGAATTAACTCTCCCTAAACAAAACAAACATGATTCCCATAAATCAATAATTTCTCCCCCTTTTTGTCACGTATTGACAAAGACAACTCATACAAAGAGTAAACAGTCAACATACGCAATAAAGGATAAGAGAAAATAGAGAATCAAGGGGACAAAAAATTCAGCTCTATAGAAAATAGAGACAACTCCCCCTACGAAGAGCAACAACTCCCCCTAAGAACCATAAAGGTTAAAAAAAATTCCCGCCTATAAAAATAGGAAAAACAAAATATGTTTTGGGAAACAGATTTGGGGAAACAAAAAGGGGTGGGGAACAGTAGTAGCAGCAGCACCAGCAAGATCAGGAACATCCTCACCAGCAGGACCAAAGTTAAAAACATACAAACCAAAGTTAAAAACTAAGGTGAGGATACACATGAAGAAAAAATATTCTCTCTTTCAATAAAATGCAAACATGGCATTATGTGACCCATAAACAGTTGCATGAGTAGAGAAAATATTTGCACATTGATTATCCATCATATCTCTTAAGAAAAATATTTTCTATAGTTCACACATAAAAAAGGCATATACTAGAAAGTACATAACTCAAAAATTAATCAATCAATTTTTTGATCAAGTTGAGTACCCAATGTAACAAAGTGTATGCATGCTATGTCTGAAAACAATGAGAGATATGACTGCAAAACTGCAAGATGGATACAGAAATCAATGCAATGCATGTGAATCTTAAACACAAACCAAGGGTAGACTGTAAATTAGCATAAAAACAGTATAGAATAAAAATCTATATGATGCATGAACAATTACAATGCCATGATGCATGTACTAATGCAGTAAAAAAAATTAAGTTCAATTGAGATCAAATTGACAAAATTGACTTGAACAGGGAATTTCTACCAAAAACCCCAAAAATTGAAAACCACTTGTTGAAATTTTTAAACAAATTGATGAATTAAGCTTTACAAAACACAACTCACAGAGTATAATGCTTAATTACATCCAAACAACAAGCCAATTTATCAAATTCAACTCAATTTCACAAAAGCCCCGATTCAGATCAAGAACAAACTCTTTTTAAAAACCTGATTCGCGACTTTTGATTGATCGAAAAATACATTCAATCAATCAAATGAAACAGTCATTTTTAAACAAATTAAAGCTTTTTTTTCGATCGATCGAAAATCAAAATGGATCGATCGAACTGGGCGGAGGCTCACAAAATTTTTGAGAAAAAACACAGTTTTGAAAAACACAAACCTAATTTTAAAAACAACTCCTCAAAGCATTAAACAATGAAAACAAAATGCATGAATATGAGATGGAATGCTTTTTCAAAAACACAAATTTTAAACCCAATTTTCTCAAAAAAAAGTTTCAATCATTTTCCCATTGAATTTTCTTAAGCAACAAATATGTTGTGCACAAATCTCAAGATATTTTCAAAATTTTCAAACTTAAAACACATTTTGCATTAAAATCAAGGAACTTTTAATCTTGGATGGCCACAACAAAATCACACACAATATAATGTACCAAGTTTAACAAAGAGTAACTTGTGTAGTGTGTGCAACTAGCAAAAACTTGAGATACATGTGAGGTGATATGTGAATAGTAATCAATCACAAAGTCTACAAAATTCATCACATAGAATTTAAAAGAGACTATCACCTAAAGAGTTACATCGTATAACTCTCACATCTCCTAGAACAAAAACTTGCAATCATGTAAGTTTCTTGAATTTTTGCCTCTTAATTATGTGAATTGGCATCAAGCCTAATAGTACACACCGGTTTGAATTAAGTGAATTGGCATCAAGTCTAATAGTACACACCAGTTTTAATTAAATGAATTAATTGAGGCTACACCTTATGTTTTTTTTTTTTTTTTGTGCATGTGCTACACTTTCTCGAGCACAAAATCTTATGATATGCACTAAGGTGTTCATGATTGGCTAGTGAACAGTGGTGAGATAGTTATTTATGCCTTTCTCAAAAGGATCAAGTCCGACAGTCAAATAACATATGACTTCAAGATCAAGACAAAGTGATTAATAACCACAAACATCTTTCCCACACAACATGCATTACAAAACTTCAACTAGTAAAGTGCAATGAATAAGCTCATCCAAGCTAAATAAGGTACATAAACATGTTATATAAAGATAATATGGCCAATCCTTGATTATAAATCCAAGATCTAAAAACAAAATACAAAAATCTTTTTGGTTTTAACAAACTTTATAACCACTTTTTGAGATTTTGGAAAAAATTTATGACCAAAACAAAAAAACACACATTGTGCTAAATGAACAATGCAAATGCAATGCATGACAGTGTTTAACTAAGCTATAGAGGGTACATAAACAAGAAATATCAATTTCTTAATTAACCCATGAGTATATGTACAAACTAGTACATAAAGTCAAAAATAGCTTAGCACATTTATAACACATGCTATTCAAGTTTCACCACAATGTCAAGCATGTTCTAAATCAAGAGAGATATTAAAACTCATGTAATCCTCAAGAAAAATAAAACAAGACAAAAAATAAAATACGTTTGTCTTTTTGAAAATTTTCAATGTTTTTGGATTTTTTTTTATTAATAAAAACAACCTTAAAAAAAACAAAACAACCAAAAACAGAAACAAGACATGTTCTCAAACAATAGAAAGAATTAAAACAGGGACAAGTCAGCAACACTCACCTTAAAGGATCTTTTCTCACCCATATAGCACAGTTTTCGGCTTTGTAGGTGAAAATCCATGAGAAGCAGAGTGTATTTGAGGAATTACACCAATCTTCTGAGACAAACTAAAATCCTGCAAATTCCTTTCACAAGCCAACAAGCTTAAATTTTTCAAAAGCATATGAAACAATTTATATGGACTTATGGCAGGAGAAATATTATCACATATCCTAGATTGACATATAGAATGCTTAGGTTTCAACTTATGACAATTAGGATGAATGTGACCACGAGCACCACAAAAGTGACAAACAGGAACAAATTTAGGAACATCAGTATTCCTAACAGCAAGTCTAGTCTCAAATTTCAGTTTTTGCCTTAACAAAGAACAATTTGGTCTAATATGACCAACAAAACCACAAAGGTGACAGGTAGGTACAAAAACAGATTTATTATGCTCTCTAACAGTAGGTTTAGATTTAGGTTTAAAAACTTCAGCGTTAACATCAGAACTTTTACCATTGTCTAACCTAGCAAAATAAGCATTTTCTTTATTATTCCTCTTGAAATGAGGGATATAAACATTTTCAGTTTTAGGCTTAAGAGAAACAGAAACAATTCTATTATCATCAGCAGGCTTGGTACTAATCAAATTTTCGAGTTTAGCTTTAGACTCAGCTAACTCTTGTTCCAAGCTTTTCATCTTCTCATCTTGAGAGGAAATTTGATTTCTCAAAAATTCATTCTTTTTATTAGATTCATCTAATCTAACAAGCAATTCCTCTTTTTCAAGATTAGCCAATTTTAACTCTTCTTTAAATTTCTTAGCAATTTTCAAGGATTTAGATAATTCCTTACGAAGAGTTTCAAAAGCATCAAAAAAATCAACAGAAAAAATAGTGTCCTTTTTATTCAAAACATCACAGGTATCAACAAAATCAGCAGAAACATGATCAGAAAGACACTTCAAATTATCCATGACAACAGGGGTCAAGGATCAGCTCAGAGATTAAAAGATCTACAACAAGAAGAGCTACCTGCTCTGATACCACTTGAACGGTTTAAGACCCCTTAAACACAACCAGATTGTGTAGCCTAGATTAATTAGCCAAGTTGTTACTTAGTCAAATTAAACAATTCTAGGTTAAAACAATCAAATAATCATATCATGAATATAAAACATATAAAGCAGCGAAAATAATAAAGAATACAAGATATGATCACCCAAGAAACCACACAGAAAAACCTGAGGAGGATTTTACCCACCGATCCTCAAGGCAAACTAGAATTCACTATGAAAGAATTGAAGTTCTTACAAAAGGACTACAAGCTCCCCGCTCGACTTTCTAATGCTATCCACCAGTAGAACTTACTGACACGACCACATGCAAGCTCCGAATCCACGGACTCCTTCTTTCTTGAATTCCTCAATCAGCTACAAGCACCCCCACTTGTGTATCTTTAAGTTCTTGAATCTGCAACTAAATGATTACCAAGTTCTTGACATAATCTTGAATCTTGGAAACCCTAAGTATATGTGAAGGAAAGCTCCTCAATGATCTCACAAGAGATTCACATAAACAGCAATGTTTGAGCAACAAAGACTTAGAGAGGTTTAGGTACAAAACCCTAAAAATAAAAGGAGGCACAAGAGGCACTCTAATCTCTCTCTCTACAAAGTCCCAAAAACGTTCTAGGGTTTCCCTTATATATAGGAATGTTTTACTTGAACCCCAAGACGTTTAAATAGAGTTTGGGCTGAGCTGGAACTCTGAAGAAAACGCATTTGACCCGAGATTCGATCGATCGAGTCTATCCTTCGATCAATCGAACCAGGCAGAAATGCTCCAATACATCTGCAGCCACTCGATTCCAACTTTACAATATTTAATCAACTTTGAGCAAGCCTTTTTGATCATGGTTTGCTAATATTACACATTAGAGTTTTAAATACATAAAATCCTAAATCTTTAGAACCTAACAGATACATTGTCTTCTGTACATAGGTCTTGTGACCACTTAGTGATAGCAAACATTGTATTTATCATTAATATATATATATATATATATATATTTTGATGATGTTGTTATCACATTTCATCTATCTCTCCATGTGTTGTTTCTTTTCTCTCTTTATATACATGTTTCTTATTATTATATGCAATCTTTTATTTCTATTTCACGCTAAGATGGTTTGATGAGTTTTGTTTAAAGTGTTTCAGAAATTGTCAAAGTCTATCATGCCATGAACTCTCTTCTTACAAAGTTTTTCAAGAGTTTGTGTTAGGATTAGATTTTATTGTATTCCACAATTGATTATGAGCTGAGTGATTTATAACTTCTCTCATATTTCATTTTTGTGTTGTGGTTTTGTCATGAATTGCCAAATGGGAAGATTGTTAGGATATATTTGGAACATGTTATAAACATATGTCATTTAGAATTGGCTTATCCTTTGACAAAACGTACTTGTAATTGGGTAGACCTAGGATGTGTTTAATACTTCAAGAAACAAGAGTTCAAGTCCAAGTATTGAAGCCATGCAAATTTATCCAAGAATCAAGTGAAGAAGTGTTGTTCATTAAAGCCCGACATATATCTTAATAGATGTATATACCAAGATTTAAAATGTGAAGTTCGACAGATAACTCGACAACTATATTTATCAAGAATTACGAAAATCATATTTTCAGATCTGTTTTTTGCGCATATCCAAGCTATTTGTTTAGGTTTTCTTTTCTCACAACCTTAGATATATATAAGGATTATTTTAAGGGCCATCATAAGGTGGTTGCACTAGTTGTTGCATGCATATTGTGACCGGAGACAATTTGCCCTAATTCATCTTTCTTTTGAAGAAGTTGTTGCGTTTGTACGCCGTAAGGTTTTGTAACTAAAGAGCTTCTTGATCTTCATCGTGTGAATGAACTAAAAAACTTTGTAGCCAACATCTTTCTCAAGTTGGTGTGTCAGTCATGTGCTTAGATCCGTGCATCGATTGGTTAGTCACATACTTGAAGCTGTGCATTGAAAGGAGAGATTGTCATTACATTACAAGTCTAATTGTGTATTGGCATAAGGGTTCAACTGTACTTTGGTATAAGGTACTGAGATTTCTTAATTTGTAACCGCTTGTTTTGATAATAGTGGATTCTTAGGAGTTATGACCTTAAATTCACCCAGTGGGGTTTTGCCTTAATAGTTTTCCCCATTCGTAAACAAATCACCCGTGTCAAATGTATTTTCTGCTGCATTTAATTTAGTTAGTGATTTGTTTGTGCTACTACGTGTATTACATGTTAATTGACTTAATTAATTCACTTGGCTAATTAATTGGTTAATTTACCCGAAAGCTCAATACATTTTTTGCCTATCAATACTGTTTCTGTTGAGGTATCTGTCAAGCTTTAATGATTAGTTTTTCTTCACTTGTTTTTTGGTCCAATCTTCATGACTTTAATACTTGACTTGAACTCTTATTTCTTGAAGTACTAAACATATCCTAGATATACCCAATTACAAGTAAAGTGCATTTTGTCAAAAGATTTGCCAATTACATAAAATATGTCATTAACAGAAATAATGGTCGAACATAGGATTTCTTGCCTTAATTCTATATTAAATTACTGATTTTTTCAAAATCTTATATGTTTTTTCCAAAGTACAAAGATTCTATAATTATATAGGATCCATAGCATATGTGTGTGTGTGTGTATATATATATATATATAGTTCTCTCTCTCTCTCTCTCTCTTAGTATCCTTATCGTCATCCTCTTTTTTCATAATATTCTAGATGTAAGAAATATAATGAATTCATGAGAGAAAGATTTCTAAGTAAGAGATGAGTGCGAGGTGGCCTCAAAACCTCCCATGCGCTCACTTAAAAAGTAGTAACCTGACATTATTGGAGGACAAAAGAGAAAAAGAAGGGGTGTGTGAATCTTACATAATTTTATAGCATATATTATCAAATTTAAAGGAGGGTTACATGAACAGCTTTTTCTAACTTATGTGGGACTGTAAGGAGGAAAGCTAGATGATATCAGATCAAATTGTATGCAAGACCATAATATGACTTTCTTTTGATTTACCCAAAAACAAAAAAACAAAATTTAAAATTGAGCTTTACCCACCGACCTTTTTTATTAAAAATGAAAAGGTTACAGAACTCAATGATAGTTGGATTATTATTAGCTAGCCGTGGTCGGCTATGTAATGTTGGAAACCAATAGAAGAGGAGGGCCATGATGACATTATACCTTTACCGTTCGAATTGGATAACAATGAAATCTACATCATATTCATTGACATAGTGAAGGCAGGTTCAAAGATCAATAAAGTAAAAAAGATGAGAGAAAGCTATGATGTTTTTTTCTTTTTTGAAAGGTATAGCATATATGGTTGTTAACCCTAGCATTGCTCTATTGTCACGTACCATATATGCATGGTAAACCTTGATTATAGTTTGGAAAGAGCATATATGTAGAGAAGAGTGCATTTGGATGAGTCCTGTTGAAGTATTCATTTGCTGAAATTACTATAGAAAATAAAGCTTCTCCTCTAGCGTGAGCAGATCCGTCAAAATCGACTCAAAAAGTTTGAAAAGCACTCACAAAACCCGTAAGGCTGTAACCCAATTAAAGTGATTAGGGTCGCGGGATGGAGTTTCGATAATTCTTATATTCAAACCAAAAAAAGGAATCAATGTATAACAAAATTTGTGAAGATTTCCTCATGTCACTTACATGAGACTGACCCTTTTGCTTTATTTTTCCTCTCCCACTTGCTTTTTAAAGGAACAAATCTTTGATATATGGAGCATAAAAATATCAATAAGTTTATTGACATTGAGCTTTAGTCAGATTTTTTACACCTTGCCTTTTCTTTGTGTTATAATGGGTCCAAATGAGATCTGGGTGATCTATTTGGTGAAAAATTCTGTGTCTATGTCTCTATGACATAATTGGATAAATAAAATATGGCAAAGGTAATACAGCTTAGTGCTTTTATATAAGGAACTAGTAATAAGCAACACACTTTATTTTAGTAGTTAAGTCAAGTATAATTCAAATAATTAATGTCTATTTGTTAGCATTTATTGGAAAAGTAATTCCGAGTCTCAAAATACAATATTAGAATAGGTCTTGCTAATAGGTGTTTTGTTACCTTTTTTTTATTCTTCTATTATGTTTTGGGAAATCTCAAAATATGGTTCTTTTTGAAAATTTGATAAACATTAATAATTTTTCTTTTCTTTTTAAAAAAAGAAAAAAAAAGAAAACTATGTATAAAGGAGAGTTGAACCCAAATTCTGCACATGAGAATAGCTAGGTGTTAGGGTTTTTTAGTGTCAGCTATCCACGACAAATATATGTTGTAATTTTGGGTTTTGTGCATTTGTAATTGGTATGGGTATTATTTGGGATGAAGAATGAAGTTTTTGTTCACTATGCTAGTCTGAAGATCTCAGTCTATCGAAATCCTATGATCAGTAGATTGAAACTAGAGTTTGGATAGAAAATCTTGTTAAAGGCCAAAATGAAAATAGACTTTAACTTTAAGAGTGAGATTGCAATAAAATGGAAGATAATTTTTAACAAGCTCTTTGATTTTGCAAGAAGAATTTTAACAAGCTCTTTGATTTTGCAAGAAGAATAATATATCTATATAGTGAGATGATGGGAGACTCAACAAAAGTATTTGGCTTTTGCAACCACAAAATTTGTTGAGAATAAGTTTTGCAATAAAATGAAAAGATGATTTTTTTAGAATTCATAACATGATCAACCATGAATAATTTTTGGGATTCAATTTAACATTGAGTTCCATTTTAATAGGCAATTAGATTGAAATGTATATTTATTGTTCCATTTGAATCTTAGTATATTTCTTATTCTTGAAAGGAAAATTTTGTTATTTCATGCTTTGACCCCTCTTAATATGAAATTCCAATTTCATCATATTGATGACACTCACACTTGTAACATCAATTTCGTTTAATATTATTTTTATCACTAGAAATATATTTTCACATAATATAATCTCAATTTTAGAGATGATAAAATACGACTACATGAAGACACTATCCAAATTTGTAGTTCAATGGTTAGAGTCTTGGTTCAAAATAGCCAGCACTGTGTTCAAATTTAGTAAGCAACTATATATGTATCACTGGTTTGGTTTAATATTATTATTGTCGTCTCTAACTTCTTTGGGTAGGATTGAAGTTAGGCTATAGTTCAACTTACAATCTTACATAAGGGAATCATTTGCACTACAATGACAACAACAAAAAGAAGAAAGAAAAAATCATTTGTACTACTTGCAATGTGCTTAACAATTAAACATCTACTAAAGCCTAAATTAATGGAATTGGACCTCCACTTTTACTTTTTTTAACAACCAAATTTCTCTTTTGTCCTTTTGGTATTTGGATTTTTAGTTGTGCCTCAGGGTGTGTGATTTTTCTCCACCTCTCAACTTAGCACATGCGACATGCAAATTTAGAATTGGGCCTGGAAAAGTTCGGCTGTCCACATTAGTTTAAGTTTAGGCCTTATCAAAGTTGAGCTTGAGTCTGTCAAAATCTGAATCAAACCATCAAACTTTAATTGGCCTTATCGAAATAGGATATCTAAAATAGTCCATACCTAGGACTTTGTGAATATTCACTGTACTGTACGTGTATGGGTTGCTCAACCACGTACTTCCAAGAAAGCACAAACGTTGATGATGATCTTATCACATTGCTTTCTGCGTTATTCTCCAATTATGAATTAAAATACCAAGAATACGATGAGCTCCTAGTCCAAAATATCAATCAACCAAATACCATGTTCAAGGGTTAACTTGAACTTCAATCTCTTAAACAAAATATGGAAATTAAAATGGGAAAAAGAACAATTTAGACCATTCTTACTTAACCACATATGACAAATGTTCAATCAACATAATGACTTGCTTTTTGCCTTGCTATCAAATTATTAAGTAAAATATACTAAGAAAACAAGAGCTTTTCACACCATATTCATGCCTTTGCAACGCTTTGGTGTCCATTGTTGTTGAACTTAATTCTGACTGTTTTATTGCTGAAGCTCATGCTAGTTGAAAGAGACTCAAGTAGAGATCGCTCAAGCTCATGTAGTATAACAAAACATTCCAGAGAACATTTTGAGGGTTTTTATTTTTTATTTTATTTTATTGTTTCCTATTCACGCGCTCTTTTGCATATTGTTTCATATTCACAATTTTTTCACATCCACAATTTTTTCACATCATGTATAAAACGTGAACATTTAATACCAAATTGTGGATATTGTGTGAAATATTTTACGTCTAAGAATACAAAACGATAATTAGCCTTATATTTATTCAAGAGCAAGGGCAGATAGAATAACGACAACAGACTTTTATGCACCAACCGGACATTTTCCACTAATCTTATGGCCACCACTACTGCCATCAATGGTGCACGAAGAAGAGGCAGAAGGTGGAACGGGGCCTCTATTAAGTGGAACAACTTCACCACCATGAACCCTGCTCGGACCACCACTCATCTCATGGTTCCTCTCCATGTTTGGATTAAGAAGGTGAGCTTCAAATCTACAACACAAAAGCAACATGATCAATATAAGCCACACCCAAAATCTCAACCTATCTTCTTCTTCTTCTTCTTCTTTTTTATTTTATTTTTTATTTTTTTAAAGTCTCTAAGCTTTCTAAAGCAATATCAGTATGTGGCGTAGACTGTAGAAGTGTTAATGTAGGAGTGAAGAATGAAGCGTGTTGGTTTGGTGGGTTTTATAGAGTTGAAGAAACTAGCTTTAGATGATGGGGCCAAAGTGATGGCAGGGCCAATTGGTGAATTAAGAATTTTGAGTGTGTCGTTGGACTGTAGGCCACATATGGGATAGAGTTGGCCAACCCATTAGAGATGGTCGGCAATAAGATTTGTATGTGGGGTTAAGTGTCCGTCATGTCAGCAGAGCTAGTCTAGGAAAGAAGACTAAAAACAACTGTGATGTGGCAGTGTGAGTGGTAGAGAAAAACTTGTGGATTTATGTACACCAAAGAATCTAAGAGGAGGATTTATGTCAATCGCCCAGGTAAGTTGTGCCATTATAAATTCCTGCATTTGAATGCAATCTTTCTTTTGTCCCATCATATCGTTCATTTTACAGTCGATGACAAGTTATGGCGCTTGTCTCTCTTTTCTCATTGGTTCTTTCATCAGCTGGCGCATGTTGGCCATTATAGGTAGATTTGTTTCATTTCATACTTACAAAACCAATGGTACTTCCTAATGGTTTCTACACATTTTCATCATCAGGTTGTATTCCATGTCTGTTACTGCTCCTTTGTCTATTTTTCATTCCTGAGTCTCCTAGATGGTTGGTGAGTTAAATCTTGTTAAATTCATCATCTAGTTGTTTATAAAGTTCTCATTGTTTTTAATATATAGGGACATGCAGAGTTAAAACCATGTTAGAGACAAATTTATCAATAAACTTCTAAATAGGTGGTACTGGACCACTGCTTCACATTTAAAGTAGTGCAAGAATGCATCAACATTCTCAACATCAGTGCAAATTTCTGCAGGCAAAAATTGGCAAGGAAAGAGAATTTGAAGCTGCTCTACAGCGGCTTAGGGGACAAAATGTTGATACTTCTCATGAGATAGGCAATCACTCATAATCTACTACATCAAAGCTATGGTATAAAGTTGTGAAATAGTGTGTAGTCTTAGAACTACTCTTCTTATAGGGTGGTAGTTCATACAATCTTTTATGAGTTACTCAAGTGGTAAGTCATGATTGTTGATAGATGAAAAAATTGAAAAGCTAAATAATGATGAGTTTATATTCCTTACAATCATAACTTATCCTTTTAGCTAGCTGCAAAAATGGTCATGCTAAAAAGTGTATTTGTGCACTTGTTAAGCTTGAGTTTTATAACAAAGTCGATTCGAATTTATAAGAATTCAAGTAATTTCCAGTCTAAAGTTTATATTTTTATTAATTTTTGTTATTTTCCAATGCAAGTGAGACTATTTTAAAACATTAAGATAATGGTTGTCTATACCCCCCACAACACAAAAACATAGAGGTAAGTGTGAAAAAATTGGTGAAACTTTTGGTGCTAAGAGACTTTTCTCATAAGAAATTGTTAAAACTATTAAAAATTTTATTACAAGAAAATTTACAAAATGATATGATAATAAACGTCATTGGTGTTATTTTAATAACATAATAAATAAATATTAATTTTTTAAAATAATTTGTGACACATGAATTTGTAATGTTTATATAATACAATTCATAATATGTATTTTTAGCATTATATATTTATCTATAAGTATATATTGGAAGAAATATATGTCAACAGATGCATGTTCCCTTTATGTAAGAGCAATATATAGTTATATAAGAGACATAGAGAGTGTTAGGTTCTAAAGACTTAGGATTTAATGTATTTAGAACTCTAATATGTAATGTTGACAAATCATGATCAAAACAATATGTTTAATCTTATTTAGGCTTGCTCAAAGTTGATTAATTATTGTAAAGTTGGAATTAAGTGGCTGCAGAAGTCTTTGTGACTTTCGGCCTGGCTCGATCGATCGAAAAATAGACTCGATCGATCGAAAGTCAGCCAGATTGTTTTTTCTGCAGAATTTCCAACTCAGCCCTACCTCATTAAATGTTTAGGGTTTTATGTTTTTGCCCTAGGTATATAAGGCAAAACCCTAACCACATTTTTTAGAGTTGCTCCTGTTGTATTATTGCTCATACTTTTCTGTTTTGTGTAAATCTCTTGTGAGATCTAGAGGAGCTTTCATTTACACAAAGCTTAGGGTTTTCAAGGTAGATATTACTTCAACATCTTGATGATCAAATCGGTTACTACCATTGGAGCTTAAAGATAAACAAGCGGGGAGCTTGTAGCTGATTGAAGAATCCAAGAAAGAAGGAGTTCGTAGATTCAAAGTTTGCACGTGGTCGTGTCAGTAAATTCTACTGGTGGGTAGCATTAGGAAGTCAAGCGAGGAGCTTGTAAGTCCTTTTGTATGAACTTTGATTCTTTCATAGTGGATTCAGATTTACCTTGAGAATAGTTAGGTCAAATCATCCCCAAGTTTTTACCGTGTGGTTTCCTGGGTCATCATATCTTATGTTATTTATTTTTTCGCTCATTTATATATTCTTGATATGATTGTGTGATTGTGATAACCTAGATTTGCATGAATTGGACTAAGTTAATCACTTGGCTAATTTACTAAGTTAATCCTATTGTGGTTTAAGGGGTCTAAATTTCCATCAGAGAGATAAGATACACATTTCTTTTTTAATATATAGCACTCAATATTCATGAAATATCTTGAAAATTCTATAAACCGATTATTGTGAAATGAAGATATAATTGAGAGAGAGAGAGAGAGAGAGAGAGAGAGAGGATGAGTGCTATGGGCTCCCTTAAAACCTTCCATGTGCTCAATTTAAAAAATAAATAGACATTAATGGGCAGAGAAAAGGAAGTGTTATGTCAATCATATATAATTTTCTAATATATATTAAAAATTAAAGTGAACAGTGTGTGCAAATCTTCTATCTCTAACTGATGTGGAATTGTTAAAAAGAGGAAAGCTAGATGAGATGACATATTTGACCAAATTTTAAAAGTCATGTGATTGTATGTTACATTCTAAGATAACTTTCTTTTGATTTAAAAAAGAATATATATTGTATCTAGTTTTACGAGGTTCGAGAGAAGTCATGATAGTTAACTTTAACCCTAACTTTGTTTGGAAAGGCTAATTATCATACTCAAATTCACAATCTATCACTTTTAGTAGAAATCACTTAATTGCCATCTCATCAAGGGGAATATATATATATATATATATATGTTTTACGAGGTTTGAGAGAAGTCATGATAGTTAACTTTAACCCTAACTTTGTTTGGAAAGGCTAATTCTCAAACTCAAATTTACAATCTGTCACTTTTAGTAGAAATTACTTAACCCTTTTTGTTTTCACCAAAATTGAAAAGGATATATATATATATATATATATATATAGATGCGTGTGTGGGGGGGGGGGGGGGGGGGGGGGGGGGGGGGGTAGTGTGGACTGGAGTGAAGGCAATCCATAAAACAAAAGTAAAACATACGATATGAGGGAATACATGTTTTTCCTTTTCAAAAGATATATGTTAACCCTAGCATGTAATTTGGAAAAAACATATATATATATATATATATATGTAGGTACTGTAGAGTCTTGTTGAAGCTCTTAATTATTTGCTTAAATTACAATAAAAAAGAATTAAAAAATTATATTTTTTCAAAGTGCACAATCGGTAAAATAAATTTTAGAAGTAAAAAAAATGTTTTTTTTTTTTGGGTCAAGCGTATTAATATGGTGGATGTGCGAGTGCGAAAGTGAGTTTAGGCAATTTGGAATCAAGGAATAAAATTTGGATATTCTATCTCATGTTTAAACCAAAAAAAGGGAATCAATGTATAAAGACAGATTTGTAAAGAATTCCTCGTATCACTTCCTCATAAAAAAAAGAATCTATATATATATATATATATATGATTTTAATTGGTCGTTTAAAAAATATTAGGAAAACTCTTTTTTTTTTTTTTTTTTCTCGGCTGGTAACTGGTAAGTAATGCTAATTTTATGACGAAAAATAAAAAGGAACCAGCCGATTATCCTCTTCAACATGGGACAAGAAGGAATAGAATAAATAGGTTTGGGCCGGGGGCCCAAACCAAACAAAAAGAGTCAGCCCATTTTGAGATTAGGAAAACTCAATTAAAATCTTGATTCTTATGAATTAGACTGCTATTTATATTTAAAAAATTACATAATATTTTTTACAAAAATTAAGTTGATAAATTCTTACTAATTCAAGGTGAGGTTTTGCTAACGAAACTAAACTTCAGGAATGTACTTTGCAATTTACCCTAATTAAAAAGCATTGGATCAGCGGAGAGTCCAAAATCATACAAAAGTACCACACAAGGGGATTGAGCATGCAGAACTCAATCAAGCTAAAAAAAAAAAAAACACTCTCTGTTTCTATTGACCTATCTATTTATATTGAATACTGTTATAATTTAAAATTTTCCTCTCATAATTTATCTAATTTAATTTTAGTTAATAATTCATTATAGGGTATTGAAATAAATAATTTTAATATTAGAGCATGCATCATTATGATCTTCCAAATCTTATTACTTGTTTATTGCCAAAATTTAAGATCTCTGGTCGAGAAGCACTAGGTTACACCCACAAGATAGTCTTTGTCAAACTAGGCACATGTCCGAGTCAAATTTATCAATGGATGAATTTTTAATCCTTCATATTCAAATGAGGCCTCTGGCTAAATATTGTCCATTCTTAAACTTCTAATTAGTGAACAACTTGGGCACAAGCACAATAACCTAATTATCATTAGTCAATATGGTCAAACTTATCATTCTTAAGCTAGCTTCAGTATTTGAAAGAAAGTATGTTTTAACTTTTTTTTTTTTTTTAGGAAATATGTTTTAACCTTAACTTCAAATCTTAAACTTTTCTTTTGCACAATAAAAAAAATAAACTAAAGAAAGTAAGTTCATCCAAATGCATATTTAGAGGTGCAATTCCCAGGAAAAAAAAAAGAGAAAAATTGTTGTATTTTTTTTTTTTTTTTGAAGGAAACTTTTTTGGATTTTTATGCATATACACATTTGGATTTTGGTGTTCGAGCGTAATTTCAAGTGGTTTTTCCACCACTGGAATGGCTACCCATCGTTACAAGTGACAACGGTATTATTATGATCTTCCAAACCTATTACTTAATGTTTATAGGCAAAAAAAAATTATACATAATAATTTAAAATTTAAAATTTATCTACCTTTAAAAAAAAATTTGGGAACATCCTGGATTTTTTTATGCCAATAAAATTAAATTTTGGTCCATAATTTGAGCAACTTAACAATATATTAAGATCTTTCAAACAAAAAGAATCACGTGCTTTTATATTCTTTTAAGTCTATACTACGGCTTTACTTTTAGTTTTTGTTTTACCTGCCACACTGTCATTATACGACTACTTTTCCTCAAAAATATTATAATATATATTATACAACTAATTGGTCAAAGTCACGTAAATTTAGCTTTTTTCATTGTACAATTACTTTTCTTTTTTCTTTTTTCAATAATTTTGATTAGAAAAAAAATAGTATTTTTAGTTAATTAAGTGAATAAACTTAAAAAGTTACTTAATTTTTATATAACACCAATTAATTCATTATATATATATATATAAAATAAACTTTTTATTTTTATTATTATAATTAAACATGTGATTGTCCATTTTAAGGAAATTTGATTAAATTTACGAGAAAAGTGTCACTAAATATTATGTTTTTACATTTTGCTATCATATTATTAGTAATAAACTTATTATATTTTTATTTATATAATTTAAAATTTTATTAATTATATTATTTATGATGTCACTGGTTCAACCATCGGTCAGATCTCGGTCCGACCTAAAAACCAGTAACTAGTCCATTTTTCGGTACTTTCACTGTACTAGTTTATAAAACCATATAAAAAAAAAACCCAAAAAAAAAAAAAAAAAAACTTGAACAAAAATCAGGGAAAATAAAAATTATAATAAAACCACTAATAAGGCCCAAACCAAATGCCAATAGAAAAGCCCAATACAAGATCAATCTCATCTTAGACTAAGACTATCCCTACTCCAACACCAACACAATTACGTTTTCAATTCAACAAATATTAAATTAAAAAAAAAAAATCATCACTGCCTCAGTGCATCGCGGATTCACAAGTCATTAAAAAATTTAAACTAAAACTAAATCAAACCTAAAAGTTAAAAGGAAATAAGAAATTCACTTAATTACTCTCTCCAACCATTGCCGTTCATCCATGTTCAACAACACTAACAACAACCACAATTGAGCTCCACAAGCTTATGTTGTAAAATTTTATGTATTAGCGTGTTTTTTTTATTGTTGTTGTTGTTATTGTTAATATATAAATTTTTTTTTTTATTAGATTGTGTAATTTATGCTTCTTGAGAAACACTTTGAAAAAAATTCGTGGAGCTGCCATTGGAAGGATTAGGTTACAATCAAAGTTGATCTTTGTCAAACTTAGCACGTGTCCGAGTTAGATTTATTGATGGATATGAGTTTTCCATTTCTTAACTTCCTAAAGTGAAGTACTTAGGCACCAATCGACGTGATTAATTTAATCACTCTAGTTGATTTTGTCAAACTTATTAGCACCGTATGCGTCATTCTTAACATTTCGTAATATTTTGGAAGATGAAAAAACTGAATTGATTTCTGCCTTGTTATCAAATTATTAATAATTAGAAATATATACTAAGAAAATTAAGGATAGTTCATGGCTTGATTGGTGCATGAAAAGCTAGCCTTAGGTCGCTGTCAATAGGTGTCAAGGGGTGCTGCAATGTGCTTGGCGATCATGGCGTCTTGCCAGCAAGCCATGCTAGCATAGCCAATTACCGTGGCTTGCAGAGTGGTCTGGTTAGCTAGCTATGGCGTCCTAGCAAGCCACGGTTGAAATTGAAAGAGACTAAAGAAATTAACTAAGTACTAAATATCGCATAAGCTCATGTAGTTTTACTGCTGAAGCTAGCAAAAGAATGTATAACATCTGTTTTTCCAAGAGCTTGAAACGAAACAATATTTACAGGCAATAATGAAATAAATGTTTATAGCTTGGTTCTTTTTTTCATGCACCAACAGGAAATTTTTCACCACTACTCATATAAATCAGGGGTTGCGAATTGCATCACGGGAGATTGGATTAGGGGCTGAAGGTGGGACTGGACCTTTATCAAGTGGAACATATTGATCACCACCATGAACCCTCGGACCTGCACTCATCTTATGGTTTCCGATGTGGGAAGGAGGGGAATACAAAACTGGTGGACCTCTTGAATTCTCTCCTTTATTGGCTACGTATTGGTCTTTGACCAATGATGAAAATGATGATGGATTCTTTCTCCCCTCCACCTCCATGTTTGGATTCAGAGGTCGAGCTTCAGATCTACAAAAACAAATGTAACATTTGGATGAAGCACACCTCAAATAGAAAGTTTGTTAGTGTGTGTATACAAAAAACAGTCAACTAAATCGAATTTTACTGTATATTTTATTAGCTACATCAAATAATTCCATTATAATTTAAATAGAGAGGAAAACCAAAGATGAAATTGACTTTGCTTCATGAATTTTTGAATATATATGTAAACTGTTACTGATGCAAAAATGATGGTAACAATGAACTCATATTCTTTCCGATCCATACTTGCCCCTAATCACATTGTAAAAATAATAATAATAATAGTAATAATATATATATATATATATATTGTTTTGATAGAATAAAAAGTTGATATTTCCCACATATCACACACTACACGACATATATGCAATCTTCGAAAATTATTTAACCAAAAAAAAAAAGAAACTCTCTAACGGGAATTGAAGAACAACAGCAACCAGATATATCTTATGTTGGATGCATGTATTTTTCCCCTCATAATGGATCCACGCGGCTGTAGAATTCACCCAAAGAGGATACATACATATATATATATATATATATATGAAATTATGATACAATTCATATTGAACACGTAGAAGAATTAGAAAAAAATATCTAAAAACAAGAAGCTGAGAAAAACTATTTGTTTTAAGTACTTTTTTTAATTAAAAAAACTCCATTAAAGCAATTAAAATTTCATTATCCATTAATTTATCCCTAAATATTTATTTCTCTTTACCTTTACCCATATTTTCCCACCGGCCAAAGGATCTAAAAAATGAACTTAGTACTATAAAGTTAAAATATTTTTTTAAAGCACAATATTCTCAAAATTTAAAAAATAATTAAATACATGTTTAGATAGCTGAATGAAAAATCATCTTCCTTCACATTCTAGATACCAAAATAGCATAAAACCTAAAACATACAACTTTAATCTAAACCCACATTTCCTTTCTCCACTTTCCATCTTCTTTTCCCACATTTTCCCATCATCGATCCAAAAAGACAGTAAAAGCCAATATTACACTATAAAAGAAATTTTCTTCAAATATAAAAGCATCTAGAGAAAATTGTGCGGACAATCCAGATAGTAATTTATTCATATTTTTCATCACATCTCAAACCCAAAACCGCATAAAACCAAAAACCCTACTTTGCTTTACGTTTTCCCATAATCCAAACAAACACTACCCCGCCATAACCATAATCAGAATTAAACCACAAAAAAAAAAAAAAAAAAAAAAAAAAAAAATGAAAACCCTAAAGAGATATGCACAGAGAGGCAAGAGAGAGAAGGCCAAATGCAAGGGAGGTGAAACTAAAGTATATTTAAGATTCATATCCTTTTAGAACCGAGAGGGAAAAAAAAAAAAAAAAAGGAATCTTTTAGATCAACTTTTAGGGTATATGGCATATCTAATATCTAGCTATATTGGTTATATTGAAACCCAAATTAAAAAAGATGAACATATCTTTTATCATGCTTCTTTATGAGAAGAATTTGAAACAAGATTGTGAAGTTATGCTTCAATAATGGATAAGAATGTTGAAGATGCAAAATTTCAAGTATTCTACATTGCAGACTAGTCACTAGCCTAGGCAACATCTATCACATCGGACTTCAAAGGAACTTTGTTTGTAGCTGATGTAAATTATAGTTCCATAGCACTGATGAGCTTGTTTCTTTTGTTTTAGGACTAGGGTTTTTATGTTGTAGTTGTTGAGTTTGGAGTTCTTGTATTTTGGTCCCATGTTTTAACAA
The DNA here is from genome assembly GCA_023736055.1 of Quercus glauca. NCBI lineage: Eukaryota > Viridiplantae > Streptophyta > Magnoliopsida > Fagales > Fagaceae > Quercus > Quercus glauca. The sequence goes on from CM043317.1 coordinate 76,302,697, forward strand.
AAATCGTTCATTCATATAAAAATAACAAAAAGAAAACAGAGAAAGGGTATTGAAGAAACTCACTTTTGAACAGTGAAACCAAGAAGATGAGGGAGAATCACAACCAAGAAGATGAGGGACAACCATTGAAGATGTGACTGAGACCTATACATTTTTCTCTGTAATTAAGAAGAACTAACCTGGACATCAATAGGTAAAGACATTTAAGCAAAATTCAGAGTCCATGTAAGCAAAAACATTTAAAGAAAATAATAAAAATTCACAAAGCAGCAGAGATTTTAAGCTCACCTTGGCAACTTTAACCTTGAAACTTTGCTTGAGAGAGAGAGAGAGAGAGAGAATATCAAGAATGAGAATTTGTGAGAAAAAGAAGAGCGAATATCTGAGTGTTTATATAGAGGTAACCGTAAAATGACGAAGTAGCGTATGAAACAGCGAGGAATTTGTTAAATATATTTACAGATGTGAATTATCCGCGTTTGGTTTATATTTAAAGACGTGAATTATACGTGGAGCATAACAGATAAGATTTGTGAAAAGCAAGTTCTTGGAAACTATGGTTTCAGTAGCTTCATTGTTAAGAGTTGGACCTTTAATTTTTGTGTTAATCGGATCAAAAGGACTCTGTTGGTTTCAGTAGCTTACCACAGTATTTCCAACTTTTTATTTTTTATTTCTTATATTTGAAAATTATTTTGCAGCGATGTTGTTTGTTGTTACTAATAAAAAATAAAAAACTCTCTTTTGGCTTAAGATTAATATAGGTATAAGATTATAGATCTCCACTATTTATCAAAAAATATAATCTTCACTATAAAATATAAGTTCAAACAAAAATTATATATATATATATATATTTTTTTTTTTTTTTTTTTTTTGATAATCTCAAAGCAGTATATTGATTTTATTTAAATAAAATCAGATCCAAAACTTCGATCTAGAAGAAGAAAAAAAAAAAAGACAAAAAACGGTAAGTATAGTCCCTATCCATCTAAACTCGTCACATAACCACATACGCTTTGTTAGATTTTCTTTACTGTCACTGAATCTCTCTTTTGTGAAATGAATAGAATTTGGCAGTTATTATAAACAAAGAAGGAAGGCTGGCCAACTACTACAGTCTACAGTGAAGACATGTATAGCCAGTTGGTTGCTCTTTTACATAGAGGGAGTGGGAGTGGTAATTCTTAAGAGTAAATCTATGTATATTTTTTAATTTGTTGAAGAGGTAAATTCTAGGATTGTAAATAAACCAAGTTTTTTTTATGAATAGTTTGGGGCTGGTTTGAAAAAAAAAAGTTTCTTTTTGCCCGTTTGTTTAGCAAAGAAGGCACGCTTAAGTCTAAGTTTCGGTTCAATTATTAAACGCGTTAAGGTCAAACATAATAATATATTCGTGAATAATTTCATAAATATGAGAGCTTAATTTAATTATATATAATACTATATTTTTACATATATTGTTTAAGAATATATTTATATAGACTTTAAATTAAATTGTATAAATTTGTAAATAATTTTATATAATATATAATTATTATTTGTAGTTTACTGATATTATAAATCGTCATTTTACAATATAAACCATCATGTTATGGTTATTAATTGTAATTTATTGATAATATTAACAAATTAATTATGACTTTCTTTTACCCTTAAGGAGCTCCTGCATTCTAACTAATGTTGAATTGTTAAAAAAAGAAAATTATATAAGCTAGACAAGGAAGTCTATAGCCATACAGTCGTCATTTGGAAGCACTATCAAGAATTTATTAGTTATAAATTCTTTGAAACCAATAAATCTCTGGCTTTACTCAAAACAAGAAATCTTTCAAATCAATTAATAAAAAAAAAAACATTTAATTTTAGTGAGGAAGAATTTTGGGATCTTAAAATTAGAACGGAATAATGGATTATTTTAGGAGATATTAATACCAATTTCTTTCATGGTTTGTTTCAGCCCTGGTAGAAAACAAAATAAGACTTGGTGCTTAAAATAGGATAGTTTGTGTGGTGTTAATGCGTGGTTGTGACCATAATATAGTAAACTCTTACATACGCAAAAATCCCATTTGATAGATGTTATTGCTTCATAAGATAGTTTTCCTATAGAGAACTAATAACAAAATGGAACTTGGGTAAGGGTATGAATCTTGTACTAACTATATTTGTTTGTAACCGATATGTGTATTGCCAAAGAGGAATATACTTGTCAATAAATACCCTTGGACATTCAGTTGGACGCATACAATTTTCTCTCTATAGGCTCTGCTTGTATATTATAATCACCATCCTAGTGGTACTGGTTACATTCACCTCGAGATTAAAGATTTGGTGCATAATCACTTTGTCAACCTCTAAACCTCGTTTCTCAAAAAAAAATAAAATAAAATAAAAAAATAAAAAACTTCTAAACCTCAGAATTAGAACATTGCCTCCTACACCCTCCCCGACCACTCTCTTTCCCTTGTTTAACCTCTGATATAGTAACTTCCATTTAAGCAGCTCTAACCAAAGCAGAAGTCGAGAAAACAATTATATTATTTAAGCCTTATAAAGCCATTGGACTCGATGATTTCCACCCAATCTTTTTCCAAAAATTTTAGGACAATATACAACCTTGTCCTGAAGGTCTTTAGCTAGAAAAAAGTCCCAAAGGATCTGAATTCCACCCTTTTGTACCTCATCCCGAAAGTGGGTAGACCAGAAATAGTTAACCAATTCAGACCGGCCGGGTTATGCAACACCTTGTACAAGACCATCACCAATTTTTTTTGTGAATAGACTTAGACTGTACGTACCTTAGTAATTTGATCCACCCCTTCAAGTGAGTTTCATCCTTAGTGAAAAGCCGTGACAACACCATGTCGGTTTAAGAAATAATCCATTCCATAATTACTTTAAAAAGTAAACTTAGCAACATGGCCATCAAATTTGACCTAGAAATGGTTTATAATAAACTCGAATGGAGTTTCATCAAACAAGCATTGATGTTTTTCAAATTTTCCTTTGTTGGATTGAATTTACTATATATCTACGAGTAATACTACAGGTACAAACTGTTTTACAACATTTTTACAAAATATTTTTGTGACCAACTTGTTACTGATTTTTATCTAGATCCACAATTAACATCATTTTTTCATTTACCAATAACCACTTATCATATCAACAATTTGTAAAAAATTTTGATAAAAAAATTTGTTGAAAGGAATCATTTTCACTACATTGATCTCCACTTGGGTCCTCTCTTATGGGTCCGAATAAGTCTAAAAGATTAGGACACTGGTTCCTTAATAAGCTTAATATAAAAACGAGTCTTTGATAAATTAAAGGAATTAATCATTTTCACTACATTGTTGGCCGGCTTGCTGACTCCATTACTTACAATAGGCTTAACAATTAAACATCTACTAGATTATAAGGGTGCTGCAATGTACACACTAAACTATGAGATTATTTAAAATGGGTATCACTAATTTGAACTCTAATTAAAATGGTGAGTGGATATCATGTTACCATAAACCATTCTTGAGTTAGAGTGTTAATTTAAAATTTTGAAATATATCACATTATAAATACCCTTATAATTTATGATGGATAGCTACATTAACTCTCTCTCCTTTTTGGAGGGAGGTTTAAATTTAACAAATTGTTTTTTTTTTTTTTTTTACACAGTGAATACTATATATATATATATAGTTAGGGAATAATGATTTAAACTCTATGTCTTCTATAGAAACACCAAAAAGTACTACCAACAAGTTGAATTATAAAATTATGGGTGTGAATATTAATTAATACTAATCTCACAAATGCCTAAATTTGGATATCCTAATTTCGATATGACCAATTTAATTTTGATGGTTGGAATAGTCAAATTTTAAGTGCGCGTTTAGATACTACTTATTTTGCTGAAAACTAAAAACAATAAAAAAAATATTTTTTGATTACTGTTCATTAATGAATTTACTATGCTTTGCCTTGATGTACTGGTCATGTCATGTCTCATGAACAGTACATCAAGGCAAAGCATAGTAAAAAAAAAAAGGCCGAAAACGCAAACGTGGACGCGCTGGACGTGGACGCAGCTTACCCAAACGGAGCTTAACATGCCCAAGTTCAAATTTGATAAGGCCCAATTTAAAGAAATGTGGACAGGCAAACTTGCCGCCGCCGGGCCCAGTTCCAAATATGTAAAAACCGGAAGTTGCATGTGTGCAGCTACGTTGAGCGGTGAAGAAAATCACGTGCAACTGCAAAACCCAAAAAAAAAAAAAATGACAAAAGATAAACGGTTGTGAAAAAGAGTAAAAGTAAAAAGTGGATGGTGAATTTCATAAAAATAAGTTTTAGGTTTTATTTGTTTTGATGAATTTTTTTTTAATTAAAATTTTAAATGTGTTTGATTGTGTTTAAGAAAATGTTTGGAACAACACTTTTGAGAATTAAAGTGTGTTTGGATACCGCTTATTTTGTTGAAATTGAAAAATTATTGTTGAAAATACTGTAGATAAAAATAAAAGTTAGTTGAAATAATACAATAAGACTCATCTATAGTGCCAAAAAGTGCAATAAAACCTATAAATAGTAGTAAAAATAAGCTGAATAATTAAATAATTTTCATTTTTCATCCTAACCTAAACACACACTTATGTTGCATTCTTGAGAATATTAAGGAAAATATATTTTGTACTAGTTTTTCACATTTTCTTATCTCTCAACACATATATAATAATAATAAAAATGAGAAATTTAGATGGAAAAATAAATAAATAAATAATTGGAGGTAGTAGTTGGGCTGTTGACAATTGGAGGTAGGGATAGAAGTTGGACTAATGAGTTTTTGGTAAGGAGTAAAATGTTACGATCTCAAATAAAAGTGTGAATCACTTTACGCCCAAAGTGCTTCTATTTTACGGTCAATCATAAATTATTTTCAGGTTGACCAACAATTTCAATCACCTTAAACACTCATAAATGCATAAAGCATTTTTTAGAAACTAACTTCTATCAAAACAAGATGTACATTACAAATGCTCTTATGGATTAAGATGAATAGTTACACACTAAATTGCTAATTTTGACTCTAGTTTAGATGTTATAATGGACACTGAAAATTAGCATTGAATTATGGTGTTAGTCGAAAATTTTTGAAATTTTACATCAAACATTCCTATAGTACTTCAGGATTGATGATTGCTTCAACCCTAGAACCATACTTCAAAGTTTGAACAACTATGCATATTAATTGGAGGCATATTACCGCCTACATGTTTCTTAGCATTCGTTTGGGTGAGTTTAATTAAATCTAAAATACAACTTTAATATCCTGCTGTGTGACATTAGTCTTTGTGTTGATGCCGGCTGTTCCAGCAAGATTTTGAAGTCTTTCTATAGATAATGACTTGCTGTGGTAATTTCTTTGATATAAAATTGTTCATTCATCGAGAAAAGAAGATAGAACTTTTTTTAAACATCACTTTTATTAAATTACAATTTTATTTTGTCCACCAGTGGAGTGGCTGGCCATTGCTATCAGACAAGCATCAATATTCAATATGTTAATCTTGCGTAGTTGCATTCCTATATTTACTCAATATTTGTAGGGACAAATTAAGATCTCTCAAACTTACACAGTCAAAGTTTTCAATCTTTCGGATCTATCTTCCATTCTTATGCTTCTAAAGTGAACAAAATGGGCACATGCATGATTATCCTAATCACCACTAGTTGATTTTGTCAAAAACTTAGAATATTCCGCGTCTTTCTTGAGCTTGAGATAGACTATTAATTTGGAAGAATTATGTTTTGTCATCATATGTTCTCCAAATAATATAACTAGGGTTAAATTTTAACAAAATGGAAAAAGAAAAAGGCCGTTCAATAACCACATATTAAAAAAAAAAAAAATGGCACAACAGTTGAAGATGACCTTAGTGAATTGCTTTCTGCGTTGCTGTCAAATTACTAATTAAAATAGCAAGAAAACAGTGAGTTCCTAGATATTAATTAACCACTAGTTGATTTGTCAAACTTAACATAGTCTGCGTCATTTTTAAGCATCAGTACGGGTTACTAGTTGTTTTGTCCCCATATATATGTTCTCCAAATATAACTACGGGTTAACTTTAACTTCAATGTTTTTAACGAAAAAAGAAAAAAAGAAAAAAAAAGACGGTTCTTTCTCAACCTTGTACTTTTTCAACAACACACAATTATTATTATTATTGTTGTTATTATTATGGGTGAAAAGAACAAACAAAAGTTGAAAATGAACATAATGCCTTGCTTTCTGCTGTGCTATCAAATCATTAATTAAAATATATATGGCTTTTGCAACTCTTTTATAATATCCAATGTCCAGGAGAGCAGTCACCAAAGCTGTCAATTGTTGTTGTTGAACCTGATATTCTCACTGTTTTACTGCCGGAGCTCATGGTAGTTGAAAAAGATTAAAGGAACTATGTATTAAAAGTAATGATTATTACACACATATTATTACGTATATACCATATAAATGTATGTATAAAAATTATTTTTCATATATTAAATAAGAAAGTATCTCTTAATTAAGAGTGTCTCATGAGACTAATGTCTCACTAACATGCATGTCTCATGATATATATGTATATTAATATATATACACCGTATACACGCATATATAAAAATTATTTCCAATCTATTAAAGGAGAAAATATCTCCTGAAACGGTCTAATGAAAACTAATGTCTTATTAATATGTCGGTCTCACAGTGAAACATTGGTCTCATAAAACCATCTCAAACCAACGTTTTCTCTATTAAAGTCACAATTTTAGATAAAAACAAGCATGTGTGTACCGTGTGTATAAAAGTTATTTCCCATCTACTAAATATCATTCAAGCTCATATAGTTTCATTGATGAAGCTAGCAAAAACATACACAGTTTTAGAAATATAAAATTTTTCATCATCACGGTTGACGTGTTCAAGCATAATTATTACATGATGAAGTGATAGATCCATGGGTTAATAATCTTGATCACACCACGTTTATCGTCTTAACAAGTTGTGAAAAAGATTATACTAGAGGACTTTCATACGAAAATAAGAACTAGGTATTGGAATACTATAGGGAACACTTTCATCGGTTTTTATCAAAAGCATTGGGCAGAGAGTTGTTCAAGATAGCAACAGCAACAGCAACAAGGTTAAATGTTTCATGCACCAACAGGACATTTTCCAATACCACTCATCTTATGGTTATCAATGCCACCAATGGTGCATGGAGAAGGGGCTGAAGGTGGGACTGGACCTTTATTGAGTGGAACAACTACTGCACCATGAACCCTTGGACCTCCTGGATTAATCTCTCCTTTGGGTTCATATTGGTCTTTGAACAATAGGGCTTGGTTCTTCTTCCCCTTCATTTTTGGATTAAGAGGGCGAGCATCGGATCTAGAAAACAAAAACGATATGATCAGTACAAGACACAAGAAAAATCTCAACCTATCCATTATTTCTATAAACTCTCTTAGCTTTCAAAAGGTATATTATCAATATGTTGCGTAGACTTCAGCAATGTACTAATGTTATAAGGTGCAGACTGTGGAGCGAGGAATGAAGCTTGTTGATTTGGTGGGTTTTATAGTGAAGAAACTAGCTTTTAGATGATTTCACGTAGCATGCCACGTCAGGTGGGACCAATTGCATGGCCAATTGGAAAATAAAGATTTGTGTGTGTGTCGGTGTAGTGTTTGGGACATGGTTGGCCACAGCACTAGAGATGTTCGAAAATGAGGCGGGCGTGTGGGGTTTAAGTGTCCGCCATATCAACGGAGCTATGCAAAAAGACAATCAATTTCTTTGGGCTGGTTCATGTACACCACCTAGATCATGTAGTACAATTTTTTCATAAGTGGTAAGTCATGTTTGATGAATGAAAAAGTAAGATAATGATGGGTTTATTCTCCTCACAATCATAGATTATCCTTTTAGCTAATGCAGTAGATATGGGATAATGCTGAAGTTATTAACATTTAAAAAAAAAAAATGATAACCACGCTTCAATAACACATTGAATAAGTGCCAAATTACCTGTAAGCTGTAGTATATATATCGATATATGTTAAATTATCGATTTTTCTATAAGTTTAAATTATTAGGATATAATAAATTTAATCATATCATCTTTTAATAGGTAAGGCCCAATATATGGGAATTTAAATAGGAGGTAGAGTAGAAAAGATAATTATTAAATATAGGACATTTTGTTCTGATACCATGTTAATTACCGATTCTTCCAAAAAAACACGTCTTTTCCAAAGTACAAAAATTTTATAATTATATAAGATCTATAAAAGAAAGATACATATAGGGATGGTTAAAACATTTCCATCTCGTTTAACCTATCTTGTCTTGTTTCTTTGATTTCGTCTTATCTCATCCCAAGCATATATATATATATATATATATATATATCTTTAACATATGTAGTTGTCTCTTTCTATCTTAGTATCCTTATCGTCATCCTCTTTTTTCATACATATTCTAGATGTAAGAAATATAATAGATTCATAAGAGAGGAAGGTGCATAAGTGTGAGATGAGTACGAAGCGGGCCTCAAAACCTTCCATGCGCTCACTTAAAAAGTAGTAATCAGACATTAATGGAGGCAAGAGAAAAAGAAGGGGTGTGTGAATCTTATGTAATTTTATAGCATATATTAACTAACTAAAAGGAGGGTTGCATGGAACAACTTTTTCTAACTTATGTGGGACTGTAAGGAGGAGAGCTAGATGATATCAGATCAGATTGTATGCCAGACCATAATATGAATTTCTTTTGATTTACCCAAAAAGACAAAAATTAAAATTTGAGCTTTACCCACCAACCTTTTTTTTATTAAAAAATGAAAAAAGTTACAGAACTCAATGATAGTTGGATGATTATTAGCCCGTCGTGGTCGGCTATGTAAAGTTGGAAACCAATAGAAGAGGAGGGCCAGATGACATTAGACCTTTACCGTTCGAAGTGGATAACAATGAAATCAACATCATATTCATTGACATAGTGAAGGCAGGTTCAAAGATCAATAAAGTTAAAAAGATGAGAGAAAGCTATGATGTTTTTTTTCTTTTTTGAAAGGTATATCATATATGCATGTTAACCCTAGCATTGCTCTATTGTCACGTATCATATATGCATGTTAAACCTTGATTGCAATTTGGAAAGAGCATATATATATGTAAAGAAGAGTGCATTTGGATGAGTCCTGTTGAAGTATTCATTTGCAGAAATTACTATAGAATATAAAGCTTCTCCTCTAGCGTAAGCAGATCCGTCAAAATAGACTCAAACAGTTTGAAAAGCACTCACAAAACCTGTAAGGCTGTAACCCAATTGAAGTGATTAGGGTCGCGGGATGGACTTTTGATAATTCTCATATTCAAACCAAAAAAAGGAATCAATGTATAACAAAATTTGTGAAGACTTCCTCATGTCACTTCCATGAGACTGTGACCCTTAATTTTGCTTTATTTTTCCTCTCCTACTTGCTTTTTAAAGGAACAAATCTTTGAGATATGGAGCATAAAAAATATCAATAAGTTTATAGACATTGAGTTTTTAGTCAGATTTTTTACACCTTGCCTTTGATTTGTGTTATAATGGGTCCAAATGAGACCTGGCGGGTGATCTATTTGGTGAAAAATTGTGTCTACTATGACATAACTGGATAAATAAAATATGGTAAAGGTAATACAGCTTAGTACTTTTATACAAGGAACTAGTAATAAGCAACATACTTCTTTTGAGTAGTTAAGTCAAGTCAAGCATAATTCAAAAATTAATGTCTATTTGTTAGCATTTATTGGAAAAGTAATTCCGAGTCTCAAAATACAATATTAGAATAGGTCTTGCTAATAGGTGTTTTGTTACCTTTTGCTATTCTTCTTTTATGTTTTGGGAAATCTCAAAGCATGGTTCTTTTTTGAAAATTTGATAAACATTAATAATTTTCTATTTTTTTTTATATATATAAAAAAAAAAAACTAGTGTATAAGGGGGAGTTGAACCCAAATTTTGCACATGAGAATAGCTGGGTGTTAGGTTTTTTTAGTGTCGGCTTTCCACGACAAATATATGTTGTAATTTTGGGTTATGAGCATTTGTAATTGGTATGGGTATTATTTGGGTTGAAGAATGAAGTTTTTGTTCACTACGCAAGTCTGAAGATCCCAGTCTATCGAAATCCTATGATCAGTAGATTGAAACTAGAGTTTGGATAGAAAATCTTGTTAAAGGCTAAAATGAAAATAGACTTTAACTTTAAGAGGGAGATTGCATTAAAATAGAAGATGATTTTTTAACAAGCTCTTTGATTTTGCAAGAAGAAGAATATATCTATATAACGAGATGATGGGAGAATCAACTAAAGTATTTGGCTTTTGCAACCACAAAATTGTTGAGAATAAGTTTCGCAATAAAATGCAAAGATGATTTTTTTTAGGATTCATAACATGATCAACCATAAATAATTTTTGGGATTCAAAATAACATCGAGTTCCATTTTAATAGGCAATTAGATTGAAACGTATATTTATTGTTCCATTTGAATCTTAGTATATTTCTTATTTTTGATAGGAAAAATTTTGTTATTTCATGCTTTGACCCCTCTTAATATGAAATTTCAGTTTCATCATTTTGACGATGCTCACGTGTAACATCAGTTTCATTTAATATTATTTTTATCACTAGAAATATATTTTCACATAATATAATCTTAATTTTAGAGATGATTAAATACGACTACACGAAGACACTATCCAAATTTGTAGCTCAATGATTGGAGTCTTGGTATAAAATTGCCAGCACTGTGTTCAAATTTAGTAAGCAACTATATATGTATTACTGGTTTGGTTTAATATTATTGTTGTTGTCTCTAACTTCTTTGGGTAGGATTGAAGTTACGCTATAGTTCAACTTACAATCTTACATAAAGGAATCATTTGCACTACAATGACAACAACAAAATAAAAGACGAAGAAAGAAAAAATCATTTGCACTGCTTGCAATGTGCTTAACAATTAAACATCTACTAAAGCCTAAATTAATGGAATTGGACCTCCACTTTTACTCTTTTTAACAACCAAATTTCTCTTTTGTCTCTTCTCAAACAAAAAAAAAAAAAAAAATTCTCTTTTGTCCTTTTGGTATGTGTGATTTTTCTCCACCTCTCAACTTAGCACATGCAAAATGCAATTCTTCCAAATTTGGAATTGGGCTTAGCAAAGTTCGGCTGTCCACATTAGTTTAAGTTAGGCCTTTTCAAAGTTGAGCTTGAGTCTGTCAAAATCTGACTAATCAAACCAACAAACTTTAACTGGGCTTTTTCGAAATTAGGATATCTAAAATAGTACATACCTAGGAGTTTCTGAGTAATCACTGTACTGTACGTGTATGGGTTGCTCAACCACGTACTTTCAAGAAAGCACAAACGTAGATGATGAACATATTAATAATTGCTTTCTGCGTTGCTATCCAATTATGAATTAAAATACCAAGAAAATAATGAGCTCCTAGTCCAAGATATCAATCAACCACTAACTGATTTTTTTTAAAACTTAACATAGTCGGCTTCAATATAATTGGAAGAACTTATGTTATGTTCCCTCATGTTCAAGGGTTTAACTTGAAGTTCTATTTCTTAAACAAAATATGGAAACTAAAATGGGAAAAAGAGCAATTTGGACCGTTCTTGCTTAACTAATAACCACGTATGACATGTGTTCAAGAAAACGTACAAAAGTTAAACATCAACATAATGACTTGCTTTCTGCCTTGCTATCAATTTATTAATTAAAACATATATACTAAGAAAACATGAGCTTATCTCACCATATATATGCCTTTGCAACGCTTTGATGTCCATTGTTGTTGAACTTGATTCTCACTGTTTTATTGCTGAAGCTCAAGCTAGTTGAAAGAGACTCAAGTAGAGACCGCTCAAGCTCATGTAGTATGGCAAAACATTATGGAGAAAATTTTGAGGGTTTTTATTTTATTGTTTCATATTCACGCTCTTTCATATTGTTTCATATTCAAATATTTTTCATATCATGGGTAAAATGTGAACATTTACTACGAAAATTTGGATATTGTGTGAAATATTTTACGTACAAAAATATGAAATGATAATAGCCTTATTTTTATTCAAAAGCAAGGGCAGATAGAACAACAACAACAAACTTTTATGCACAAACCGGACATTTTCCAGTTTCCACTACTCATCTTATGGCCACCACTACTGCCATCAATGGTGCACGAAGAAGGGGCAGAAGGTGGAACGGGACCTCTATTAAGTGGAACAACTTCACCACCATGAACACTGCTCGGACCACCACTCATCTCATGTTTCCTCTCCATGTTAGGATTAAAGGGCGAGCTTCAAATCTAAAACACAAAAGCAACATGATCAATATAAGCCACACCCAAAATCTCAACCTACCCTTTTTTTTTTAAATGTCTCTATTTAAGCTTTCAAAAGCAATATTAGTATGTGGCGTAGACTGTAGAAATGTTAATGTAGGAGTGAAGAATGAAGCGTGTTGGTTCGGTGGGTTTTATAGAGTTGAAGAAACTAGCTTTTAGATGATGGGGGCCAAATTAATTACAGGGCCAACTGGTGAATTAAGAATTTTGTGTGCGTCGTTGGACTGTAGGCCACATATGGGATAGGGTTGGCCAACCCACTAGAGATGGTCGGCAATAAGGTGGGCATGTAGGGTTTAGTGTCCCCATGTCAGTAGAGCTAGTCTAGGAAAGAAGACTAAAAACAAGAAAAAGTCCGATGCCACAACTTGTGCCACAATTTGTACCACAACTCGCCCGGCCATGTGATAAGTTGTGGTTGGTAGAGGAGTAATGGTAGGTTCATGTAGAGACACCCCTCCACCAACCATAACTCGCCACATGGGCAAGTTGTGGTGTAACGTTTATATAATACATTTCATAATATATATTTTTAGCATTATATATTTATCTATAATTGTAGGATGCACATATTATTGGAAGAAATATACATCAATAGATGCATGTTCCCTTTATGTAAGAGCAATATATAGTTATATAAGAGACATAGAGAGAAAAGATACACATTTCTTTTTTAATATATAGCACTCGATGTTCATGAGACATTGTTAAAATTCCATAAACCGATTATGGTGGAATGAAGATATAAGAGAGAGAGAGAGAGAGAGAGAGAGAGTCCCTTAAAACCTTCCATGTGCTCAATTTACACTACAAAAAAAAGGGCCTATTGCGGCGGGGCCAAAACCGCCGCAAAAGCCCAAAAAACCGCCGCTAAAGGTCCATTTGGCCTGTTGCGGCGGGGGCTATTGCGGCGGTTCTACCTGCCGGCCTTGCGGTGCCACAATAGCTCTATTGCGGCGGTAACCAAAAACGCCGCAATAGATCGTCCATTTGGCGGCGCTTTTGGGCTATTGCGGCGGGCAGAAAACCGCCGCCATATGAGGTTACCATTCGAATCAAGTGACCTTTTAGTGGCGGGATAGACCCGCCGCTATAGGTGACAACCTTTAGCGGCGGGCAATAAACGCCGCTATAGGGTTTATTAAACAACAGACCTACGCACCTTTTAGCGGCGGTTACACCCGCCGCTATATGTTTGAAGCTTTAACGGCGGGCTATAAACGCCGCTATAGGGCTTCGATTATAACATAATTTTAGACCTTTAGCGGCGCTTTTGCCCGCCACTATAGGTTACATTTAAAAAAATTAAAATAAACTAGTCCCATTACAAACAGCCTGTAATAATTTTAATTCTACTAAAACAATACAATACTACAAATGTAACTAATTAACAACACTACAAATATCTCCAAACTAACATTATATTAACATAGAAATATATTATCAAATACATAACATTGTCCTATAACCATCATCAAAGTTTCAAGCTAATACCACAATCAGAGTTCCAAAGTGTTTGAAAATATCCTTCAACACTTCCAAAAAAATGCAGTAAAACTAGAAATTCAATGCAATACACACACTAAGTGACCCTATTGTAGCCAACTAGTTCAACATAAAAGAAAAATATCCTACATAAGCATACCTCAAATTTCATAGTCTCCACCAAAAACAATAAAATAACTTCTGCGAAAAATCAGTTGACTCCACCACTAGTTGACTCCTAATGTGAGCCTATTTATGTAAGATTTTTACAAATCAGTGAATTGCAAAGCAAAGCACAAATAAGTATTACTTTTATAACCAAGTTTGCAACTTTATTCACAAAGCTACAATTTTGTAACATAAAACCAGCTTAGCAATCAAATTTATGGATATAACTAAGAGATCCTTACTTGTGTTTTCTCCTTTGAAGCACTATTTATCGTAATCGAAACCTGTAATTACAGTTTAGGAACTCAAAATTTCAACTTCATTTCCATAAACCTCTCAATTCAATAACAAACACTGAAACACACTCACACACATGTACATGTACAAGCATGCTACACCAAATAATGTATACCTTCATAATGTTTGAACTAACACTGTCAAGTTCATATAGAACTCATCTCTATAATCTGCATAAAAATATATGCAACTTGAATCAGTCACAAATATCTCCGTCAAATTATAGGTACTAAAATCCAAAAAACCTTACATTGAAAGGTGAATCAATTACCTTAAGTAGTACTTGATTATTTTGAATAGGTTGCTTGCTCAATAAAATCTCTAGCAAACCCATTCCCTGCTTTATGCATGATGCCAAATAAATTGGAGCTATCTGAAGACATAGGAGCATCAAACTTTATGAGGATTACTTAAGATGAGCACATACACTAGTTCAAATAAAAAACAAAAAAAAAAAAGCACCTAAAAAGAGATACTGATAGACATGTTGATTAATAGCCAACCACAAGTCAACTTTTACAGTTGATACACACACATGCGTGCAAAAACTAAAATGATATGATATTTTACAAGGTGCAATCTAGAATATGTTAGTGAAGATTACTCGATATAAGCATATAGGAGCACAAAACTTTATGAGCATTACTTGAGATGAGAAAAACACACATTAGTTCAAATATCAAAAAGTGCCTAAGTAGAGATACTGATAGACCTGTTGATTAATAGCTAGGCACAAGTCAACTTCCAACAGTTATATGCACACAAAAAAGAAAAAGAACTTCATATTTTACAAGGCACAGTCTAGAATAAGAAAGTGACCCTTAGAGATGGCACTAAAAATCTATTGAAACTACTGAACACTGGGTAGCACAAAGGCAATGATGGTTAAAAATTATGTTATGATACAATTCAACTGGCAAACTAAGCAATAATACGATTGAAATCCATGGGATATATAGAATAGAGATTTAAATAACTAGTGTGTGCCATTTAGTAGCATTCAGTTTCATCACTTTGAGCAACTGGATCAAAAAATAATTAATAAATTATAGATACTAAGCACGTATTCAGATGCATTTGCTCTTGGCAATGGATGAAGCATGATAAAACTATTCACAAATCTTAATCCCAAGTCAGCCTTAGGAACCCTCCACTTATAGGCCCTGTTTGTTTCAGCATAAACCTTTTGCACAAAATGTTCCACTTTCATGCATTTGGGGTGCTTGACAGTATTAGTCACCTTGAAAACATTTTGGTTGACCACGGAAAAGCAATCAAAGAGTCAAGATAAGTCATCCAAGGCGGGGGGAAAAAAGTCCCTCAGAGATGGTCTTGTGTACTCCTCCTCCCCACCCCCCCCCCCCCCCCCACTCTCCAATTTTGCCTAACCCCCTCTCTATGCCGCCTCACTTTTTTTCCCAGATATCTCTGTCATTTTTTCTTTGGGTTTCTCTTAATATTTTTATTTTGCTATGCATTTCTTGATTATTTTTCTTTCTTAAGTAACCAAGATATATTGAGATCTACAAATTCCTTGGTTATGCCTGATGTATGTATCTCTTCTTAAAAATAATTTTTAAGTTGATTTTTTACTTCTTTCATATTGATATTTAAGTAGTGAATAAAAGTTGTTATAATTATATTATCAAATCATTAATAAAAAAAAAAAAAAAAAAGAGATTTTCCATATGAAGAAAATGCTGGAAAATGTTTCCAAAGTATTACCAAACTCTAGTAGAAAAGAAAAAGGCTCTTAATAATTTTTTTGATTATACATAATTATATAATTGCCAATACAAATTTAGCTATAACAAAAATTGAAAAAATATTTCCTTTTAATTGGAGACTATCATGTAATTGAACCAATGGTATAGATAAATTCCAATAATGTGAAAGTAATTAAGGGTAAGTAATTATTATAGTCCTTGAAAAATTCATATCATTTCAATCTGGTCATTAAATCTTGAAAATTGCAACCAAGTACTTCAATAATTTAAAACCAATGACATGATAGTTTTTTTTTTTTTTTTTTTTTGGTTGACATAGGTATGCCACTTTGATAACAATCAAAGTGGCATATCCCATGTCCTCCAAAATTGCCTTGTTGATACTGTTCAAATCTAACTGACAAAGGGCAAAATTGCAACTTTCTAAACTTAAGGGACCAAATAGGAGGGATAAGTTGAAGACAAAATTTAAACTACACATACGCTTGGATCAACTAATTAGCATAAAATCGAGAAGCAATGAGTTATACCTTCAATGATAAATGAACCAAGACAAAAGATACATATTCATCATTAAATTGAAAATGCATTTACTAAAGCAACACAAAAATATTAGGAATTAATAACAGAAAAGATCTAGGATTCTGGATAATAAAATTTTCTAAGTAAAGATTCACTTGGACAAGTACCTGTGATGTCCACAAGTTTTGAAACCCATGAACAATTGTAGCACCAGAACCAAGACAAAAGATACCAACAGCAGATATCAAAGACCAAACAAATCTTTCCTTGGAATAGCCATAACTGTAATACAATTAAATAATAATTTCAGCACATACATTAAACAAAAAGAATTAGAATTCGAATTTGGGTTTGGGTTAGGGTTTCCACTCTACATGTAAATGTGAACCTGTGCACATATGAGTGAAACTTTGAAATAAAAAACAAAAGTCACTGGCCACTCCATGCAATAATGTTTGAGGCTGTGTTAAAAAATAAGCCATTGGAATTAATAACATAAAAGATGTTCATTACTGTGTTCACTATTCTAGTCTCTACAGAATTCTATCCAATTTGATCAATTATTGAACTCAAATATTCTAGTTAAGTGTTTTTGCTTTAAAAAAATAAAAAAGTGATGACTAGTTCTAGATGGAGATCTAAAGAAATATATGTAAAATTTTCGTGTAACATTGCAAAACTAATGACATGACAAAATGACCATCATTAATTTTATTCATATCAATGTAGTACTTCTATAAAATAAAAAAAATAATAATAAAAAAAATAAAAAAAACATGCAAATATAAATCTGAGACTAAATTAAAATATAATAATAATAAAATAAAATAAAACTTCTTGTTCAGTCATTCAATTTACCTTGAAATTTCCAAGTGTCCTTTACTTCTAGAAAAATGGACAAAGACAACAATAAACCACAAAACCATTCCACCACCAATTATTACAAGAAAATAATCTAGGTATTATCCCCATGCCTTATTCCAAAGTCGATGCTCACAAGCCAACCTCTTGTTTTCTCCACTAAGCATTAGTAGCTTTTTTCCCCTTCTATAACTTCCATTACTCTCTATATGATTTTTCCAGGTTTGACATTAATAAAAACCGTAGAACAAGTCTACTACTAGTACTACTACACCTTCTTGTCACTCGCATCTTTCACCCCTAAATAAATATATATGTTTACAATTAACACTAGATCTAATCTAAGATCTAGAAGTAATAAATTTTAAAAATTTTAAAAAAAAAATTTTTGAGTGAGTTGAAAAGGGTTACCGGCGAGGACGTGGTTGAGGGAGATGCCAGTGGAGGAGAGAGCCTGTTGGATGGCGGAGTTGATGATGGCAGTTATTTATATATTATAAAGTCCATATCAACCCAGTATACCATGACATAGGACTCGTCACATACTCAACTAATTCAAAATCAATTTTTGGGGATATCACAAGAATAATTCACCACCTAATGAACATTGAATAAATTAAAAAACGAAAATAATACACAATTATTTAAAATTTCCGGAAAGTTCAAGTCAAATAAAGAACCGACCAGCAAATAATAATTAGTAATAAAGAATTATTTTTTACACACTGTTTTCACAAAATGACAAACTTAAGGTAAGTCTTCCACTTCTATTAAAATACACGTTTTTTCCAAAGTTGACTTCGCCTAATAGTTAAAAATCAAAAACAGCAAATTACATTTCGCTTGCTCTTTTTCCTTGTTCATTTTTTCTAAGCAGCCAAACAGTCAAACATCAAATACTATTACGGTCTTACTCGGTGTAAAATCAAAGAAATTCCTCTAAATTCAACTAATTGAATCAATAAATCTAACCAGAAATTCAGAAAAATAGAAAAAAAAAAAAAAAAAAAAAAAAAGAAGATTCGAACGATTCGAAAAAATGAATGAAAGATTAGGATTACGACGAGTACCTGAGCGATCATCTTGTGCTTGAGAATCTTTTCTTTGTCGAGAATCTTGATAGCGACGTTCTCACCGGTGTCGACATTCCGATCAAACTTGACCTTTGCGAAATTGCCCTCGCCTAGGGTTCGACCAAGCTCGTACTTCCCCACACGCGTCCTGCCGTGATTGCTGGCTGCCGCCGCCGACGACAACGATGACTTCGACGCCATCTCCTTTCTCTCAATCTCTCTAAAAATTTTCTCTCTCTCCAAACAAATAAAAAACACACTCAGTTCTTCCAAATCGAAATGATTTCTCTCTCTCTCTCTTTTTCAGAGGTAATGGATCAAGACCTCTTCTTCTTGCAAGGTTGCCACACCTGAGACTTTGCCACCCTCATTTTTTATGGTTGGTGTCTCTTGAAGAGAGAAAAAAAATTTGGGGAGGGCAACGGCTCTGGAGGAAGAGAAAAGAATTTGGGGAAGGAGGCGGCTGGGAGAAAAGAAAAGACATATTTATTTGATGCTATTGCTAGGGTTTTAAAAGCTGAAATAAGAGTTTTAAAATTTTAAATAAATTATAACCAAGTCAATATATATATATATATTGACTTGGTTATAATTTATTTAAAATTTTAAAACTCTTATTTCAGCTTTTAACACCACTGAGCTAGTCATGCAAGTACACATTAATGTTACATAAATATATATATATATATATATATAATAGTTTCTCAAAAAAAAATTTATATATAATAAATATATTTTATTACATTATAATAAATTATATATATTTTATTACATTATAATAAATTATATATATTTTATTACATTATAATAAATTATATATATTTTATTACATTATAATAAATTATATATATTTTATTACATTATAATAAATTATATATATTTTATTACATTATAATAAATTATATATATTTTATTACATTATAATAAATTATATATATTTTATTACATTATAATAAATTATATATATTTTATTACATTTTAATAAATTATATATATTTTATTACATTTTAAATATATATAATTATTACTATATAAATTATATATACTATAATAATTTATATAAATTATATATTTTTTAATTTATATAAAATATAATAATAAATATATAAATTATTATAGTAAATAAATTACCATTTTTGACTGGCAATTACCATTTTGTCATGCATTTTGTAATTGTACATGAATCAAACACATCTATATATCTAAGTGAATTAATGAGTGCAAAATATTAAAAATTTAATATTAATGAGATATGAAATAAAATTTAAAAACAAAAAACAATCACATATACTCAATAAAAATCACCACACAACAAAATTATCACACATTCTATCTTATTAAAAATTAAAAAAAAATGATCATAGCTATTATATATTAAATTTATATAAGAATTTTAATATGTGACTAACTATGTTTACTTTTCCCATAAGAAAAAAAACTATGATTACTTTAAAAAAAATATATGACTAATTGGATGGTCAGATTGAGGGAATATATATAGCCATATAAGTACACAACACATGTCTATCACGTGCCATTCTTAGATTTGAAATCTAACAATTGGATTTGAAAAGTGTAATGAAAGGTTCATTCTTGTAAGCATGAAAAATATATGAAAATAATGTAATCTAACAGTAGATTTGTCTAAATTCACGTTGAGCTAAGAAATATAAAGTTGGGTTCAAATTACACTTGACATAACTCTAAAAAATGTTACACCAACCAATAACTTATTGTTGAATTCATATTTTGAAAATCCAACCGTTGGATCACATTTTCTATATGTTTTTAATATGCATTCCAATTTTCATGCCAATCGGATGTGATTTACCAATTGATATTTAAACTCATCTTTTATGCGTTATTTTAAACTACAAAAACTTGAATTTAAATAATTGATTGATAACATGACTATTAATCTTTGATCATCTTGAAATTTTGTAATGATGAAAAATATATGAAGATAATGTAATCTAATGGTAGATTTGTCAAAATTCACATCGAATTAAGAAATATATGGTTGGGTTCAAGTTACACTTGATGTAACTCTAAAAAATGTTACATCAATCAATAACTTATTGTTAAATTCTTATTTTGAAAATCCAACTGTTGGATCATATTTTTTATCTGTTCTTAACATGCATGCCAATTTTCATGCCAATCGGATGTAATTTACCATTTGATCTTTAAACTCATCTTTATGCATTATTTTAAACTACAAAAACTTGAATTTAAACAATTAATTGATGACATGACTATTAATCTTTGATCATCTTGAAATTTTGTAAGCATGAAAAATATATGAAGATAATGTAATCTAACGGTAGATTTGTCAAAATTCACATTGAATTAAGAAATATATGGTTGGGTTCAAGTTACACTTGATGTAACTCTAAAAAATGTTACACCAATCAATAACTTCTTGTTGAATTCTTATTTTGAAAATCCAACCGTTGGATCACATTTTCTATCTGTTCTTAACATGCATGCCAATTTTCATGCCAAGCGGATGTAATTTACCATTTGATCTTTAAACTCATCTTTATGCGTTATTTTAAACTACAAAAACTTGAATTTAAACAATTGATTGATGACATGATTATTAATCTTTGATCACCTTGAAATTTTGTAAGCATGAAAAATATATGAAGATAATGTAATCTAATGGTAGATTTGTCAAAATTCACATTGAATTAAGAAATATATGGTTGGGTTTAATTTATACTTGATGTAACTCTAAAAAATATTATGCCAACCAATAACTTATTGTGGAATTCATATTTTGAAAATCCAACCGTTGGATCACATTTTCTATATGTTCTTAACATGCATACCAATTTCATGCCAATCGGATGTAATTTACCATTTGATCTTTAAACTCATCTTTATGCGTTATTTTAAACTACGAAAACTTAAATTTAAACAATTGATTGATGACATGACTATTGATCTTTGATCACCTTTAAATTTTGTAAGCATGAAAAATATCTAAAGATAATGTAATCTAACGGTAGATTTGTCAAAATTCACATCGAATTAAGAAATATATGGTTGGGTTCAAGTTACACTTGATGTAACTCTAAAAATGTTACACCAATCAATAACTTATTGTTGAATTCTTATTTTGAAAATTCAACCGTTGGTTCACATTTTTTATCTGTTTTTAACATGTATGCCAATTTTCATGCCAATCTGATGTAATTTACCATTTGATCTTCAAACTCATCTTTATGCGTTATTTTAAACTACAAAAACTTGAATTTAAACAATTGATTGATGACATGACTATTAATCTTTGATTACCTTGAAATTTTGTAAGCATGAAAAATATATGAAGATAATGTAATCTAATGGTAGATTTGTCAAAATTCACATTGAATTAAGAAATATATCGTTGGGTTCAATTTATACTTGATGTAACTCTAAAAAATATTACGCCAACCAATAACTTATTGTGGAGTTCATATTTTGAAAATCGAACCATTGGATCACATTTTCTATATGTTCTTAACATGCATGCCAATTTTCATGCCAATCGGATGTAATTTACCATTTGATCTTTAAACTCATCTTCTTTATGCGTTATTTTAAACTACGAAAACTTAAATTTAAACAATTGATTGATGACATGACTATTAATCTTTGATTACCTTGAAATTTTGTAAGCATGAAAAATATATGAAGATAATGTAATCTAACGGTAGATTTGTCAAAATTCACATTGAATTAAGAAATATAGGGTTGAATTCAATTTACACTTGATGTAACTCTAAAAATTGTTACACCACCCGATAACTTATTATCAAATTCATATTTTGAAAATCCAACCGTTGGATTACATTTTCTGAATGTTCTTAACATGCATACAAATTTTCATGCCAATCCGATGTAATTTACAATTTGATCTTTATACTCATCTTTTATGCTTTACTTTAAACTACAAAAACTTGAATTTAAATAATTGATTGATGACATGACTATTAATCTTTGATCACCTTGAAATTTTGCAAGCATGAAAAATATATAAAGATAATGTAATCTAACGGTAGATTTGTCAAAATTCACATTGAATTAAGAAATATACGGTTGGGTTCAATTTACACTTAATGTAACTTTTAAAAATTTTACAACAACCAATAACTTATTGTGGAATTTATATTTTGAAAATCCAATCGTTGGATCACGTTTTCTATATGTTCTTAACATGCATGCCAATTTTCATGCTAATCGGATGTAGTTTACCATTTGATCTTTAAGTGGGAAGACAAAAAAAATAGTGGAAAATTTAAAGGTCTATTGCGGCGGTCCAACCCGCCGCAAAAAGGAGTACATATTGCGGCGGGTCATTGACCCGCCGCTATATCTAAGCTTAACGCCGCTAAAACAGGTTTATTTGCGGCGGGTAATTGCCTCGCCGCTATATCTAAGCTTAACGTCGCTAAAACAGGTCTATTGCGGCGGGTAATTGCCCCGCCGCTATAGTACGCCGCAAAATACTAGAACTATTGCGGCGGGCATATAAAACGCCGCAATAGATCTCATGTACAGTGGCAGGCCAAAAAAGCGCCGCAATAGGCTACATATAGCGGCAGTTTTTGCACCCGCCGCAATAGCTCGTTTTTCTTGTAGTGTTAAAAAATAAATAGACATTAATGGGAAGAGAAAAAGAAGTGATATGTAAATCATATATAATTTTCTAATATATATTAACAAATTAAAGTGAACAGTGTGTGTGTGAATCTTCTATCTCTAACTGACGTGGAATTGTTAAAAAAAGAAAAGCTAGATGAGATGACATATTTGACCAAATTGTAAAAGTCATGTGATTGTATGCTACATTCTAAGACAACTTTCTTTTGATTTAAAAAAAAAAAAAAAAAAATGCAACCAGTTTTACGAGGGTTGAGAGAAGTCATGATAGTTAACTTTAACCCTAACTTTGTCTGGAAAGGCTAATTTTCATACTCAAATTCACAATCTACCACTTTTAGTAGAAATCACTTAATTGCCATCTCATCAATGGGGATATATATATATAAACTAGATGATGTTAACCCTTTTTGTTTTCACCAAAAAGGAAAAGGCTGCAGCAGTTGGAAACCAATAGAAGCAAAGGGCCATGTTGAAATTGGATTTTTACTATCTGAATAGAATAACAATCAAATCAACATCATAAACATGTTGAAGGCAGATTCATAGATCAGCTCAATATGCAAGATATGTAGATGACTATGTTATGTGGATGGAGGAAACTCTAGATTTGATTGCACATGACATTTGCATGATGTTACTTTTGCCTCAGTTTGATAAAACTTCCAGAATTTAGACAAAACCCAATATGTGTGAGTGTGTGTGAAGGCAATTCATAAAACAAAAGTAAAATATATGATACGAGGGAATATATGTTTTTCCTTTACAAAGGTATATGTTAACCCTAGCATGTATTTTGGAAAGAACAAATATGTAGGTATTGTATAGTCTTGTTGAAGTTCTTAATTATTTGTCCAAAGTACTATAAAAAAGAAAAGAGAATTTTATTTTAATTTTTTTTTTCAAAGTGTGCAATAGGTAAAATAATTTTTTTTTTAAATGTTTCTTTTGGGGGGGGGGGGGGGGGGGGTCAAACGTATTAACATGGTGGATGTGTGAGTGCGAAAGTGAGTTTAGGCATATTGGAATCAGGAATAAATTTTGGATATTCTATCTTATGTTTAAACCAAAAAAAAAAAGAGAATCAATGTATATAGACAAGTTTGTGAAGAATTCCTCGTATCACTTCCTCATAAAAAAAGAATCATGTAGATGATTTTAATTGGCCCTTTAAAAAAGATGAGGAAAACTCTTCTTCTTCTTCTTCTTCTTCTTTTTTTCTTGGGTGGCAAGTAATGATAATTTTATGAAAAAAAATAAAAAGGAACCAGCTCATATCCTCTTCAACGTACATGGGGCAAGAAGGAATAGAAGAGATAGGTTTGGGCTCCAAACCAAGCAAAAAGAGCCAGCCCATTTTGGGATTGGGAAAATTCAATTAAAATCTTGACTCTTATGGATGAGAATGCTACTTATATATAAAAAAAAATTACATACTATTTTTCACAACAATTAAGTTGATAAATCTTTATTAATTCTTATTTAAACCTAGTATTGATATCATTTTTTTTATGTATCACTCATAATCTACCACATCAACAAGTGTGAAATTTTTTTTCAATTTTTTTTTTTTTTTTTTTTTTACATCTATAAAATTTCCCCTTATAAATAAAAGTGAAAGACAATTATGGTTATATTATATGAAATCATACGAACTTTAAAAGATAATTGTAGATTTATAAATTATAAATTTTTTATTTCTCATCAATTTGGAAAGGTAATTTAACCTACCAATTAAAAAAAGAGTTCAACATAATAAGAAGCCATAGATTTATCTCTTAAAAATACAAAAAAGTTTGGAACAAAATTTGGAAGAAAAAAAGAGACTAAAAAATGGACAATCTTTTTGTCAAAGTGTTAATCAGCTGTCTGCCTGGCAGCTCCCAATTTTATTTTATTTTTTTCTTTTGGCAATTTTTATTGTGAGATTTTTTCAAATCCTTTTGGTGAGATTAAAAGAAATACTTTATCATATAAAAATAAAGCTCTGTAAGGTCCTAGAACTTTAATGATTTTTTTCTATATATAAAATAAAAAAAAAACCTTCACCCACCCTACCGAAACTTAAATTTTGAGTCTTCTTCTCCTACAAACACCCAAAAGAGCTCAAAATTTCCAGAGAATAATCATTCAATTTTAGTCCAAAACAAAACTTCCATCAACCAATAGTCAAAGTCATCAACTTCAATCTTTTTCCCCCCTAAGTGAATGATATTTTTTTTTTTTTTTTGGACTCAATCTATACCAATGAGTCTATGACTACCATATATATCCACCAGTCATATAAAAAACAAATAGTTACCAGTTTGGACGTAACACCCATGTGATGCCATTAGACTAAATAGTAAATATTCAGCAATAGATTTCTATGCGATCTTCACACACACAAATATAGTGTTACAACTTACAAGAAGCTTTAGTGGCATAAATGCACCAATACACACACACATCCTTACTTTTAAATTGTTGAGTATTAAATATTATTGTCCAGTCAAAAATCTTGTAACTTACTCGACATCTCATGACACTTTCAATAGAAATTATGTAAAGTTAAATATCTTTGACTAATATGAATGACTTTTTTTTTTTTTTTTTGGTTCATGTAAATTCGTCTTAAATCATTTAATTGATGCTAGAGTTTTTATTATTACGCAACAATTGGTATCAAAGCAATTGGTTCGAGTTTTTGGCCATGACAAATATAAGGTTTGAGGTGGACCTCTTTTATGGGAGAAATAATTTTTCTTTGACAAAGAACGTCAAAGATATTTTGGTGCAGTAATGATTAAGTAACACGATTCTTGAAAAGTCAAAGGAGCATGCCACCATGTCTAATGGTGAATGAGAAGAGCTTGAGATGAAAGTAGTAGCGGGTACCATTCGTTTAAGTCTTGTGAGAGAGCTTGCAATGAAAGTAGTTATGTAAAATAAAAAAATAAAAAATAAAAAGTAGTTTTTGGTGATGCAATAAAAAAAAAAATTTTGGGGAATCTCACTCTTGTTATCACACTGTTTCGGGGAAAAAGAAATCATCGAGCGTGGTAACATAATGGGCTAGCTATATGCCTTTGCAACTTATTTAATTACCAACAAGGCCCATTACCATCCCAGTAAATCAGTAATAGGTTTGCTTTTCAAATCTTGTTTCAGAGGTCCATCTTCAGAGTTCAATTGCGGCCCCCTTTTTTAAAGTACAGTTTGGACTTTAGAATTTGGGGCTATTTTTTTTTATTTTGAATCCATATTTTTATCTTGATAATTCATGTTTGACTGTTTTTATAATAGCCATGCCGTCTATTTATGTTAGTAATTTGACTGTTAATTGCCTTTCATGGGTAACTATTTCATGAAATACTAACTCTAAAATACGATGGAATGTAGGAATTTTGTCATTGTATGTAGAATAACATATTATGAACAAGTAACTTACTAACAATAATGGAATGCTTGATCAATATGAAAACGAAAAAAAAAAATTATAAACATAAGGGACTAAAATGGAAACCATCCTAAACTTTAATAGTTAAAAGTGCATTTAGTCTAATGATTAATTATATTGGTTTGATTCCTTCTAAGGTCACAACAAAAAAAGAGTCTATGATAATACTTTGACACAACTTAGACACAACTTAGACACATGGCAAATGGTCATTGTATTATTTTCTACTAATTTTCAAAAATAGATCTATGATTGATATAATCCCATCATAAATTAATCAATGTATAAGTTTTGTCAACCAGTGCGTCCATAGAAGAACTTTGCAACACCATTAAATTTGCTTACTATACCACACAGGGTTCAAGAAAAAAAAAATTAAATACCATATTGTGGTGGCCCAAGGGAGAGGTGATATTTCTAAATTTTTCTTCAAAAAAAAAAAATTGAAAGATGTTATGAAATTGTTGTGATCCTAGCTTTATTGTATTGGTTTTGCTCCAAGTTAATGAAGTAAAAGTCAATTACAATTAAAACACTATCTAGATTTTCATTAGATAATACAATTGTTTTGTAGATTTTCACATGCTTTAACACAGCTTAAACACATGGCAAACAATGATTGTATTATTTTTCACCAATTTTTTTTTCATGAACTGGAAAGATTTTATTACTAAACAAGAAAGATACAAGGAGGGGAAGATAGATTCCTCCCAGATTACAATTCAAAACAAGGAGGGCCACAGGCCATAATAAAAGAACCATACACCTTGTTCTTTAAAAACCATTTGGCCTAGTCAAGAGCTGGACCATTTGCCGTTCTAGGAAAGCAAGAAATAAAGCAGTCTGAGACTTGTGACAGCAAAGCAAATATATCATAGTAAATGCTCTTAACTTTTCACCAATTTCCAATAATGGACCCGTAAGTGATATATAATCTAATCGTAAAGTAACCAATGTCTAAGTTTTGTAAAGTGGTCCATAAAAAATAATAAAAATAATAAAAACTTTGCAACAACACTAAATCGGCCTACTTTCCCATAAATGGGCCATCAAAAAAAGAAAATTAAAATACCATATTATGGTGGGCCCGAGTATGAGGTGAGATTCCTAAATTTTTCTTAAAAAAACAGATTGAAAAATGTTGTGATCATAGTTTTATTGTATTGGGTTTGCTTCATGTAAATGAAGTAAAAGTCAGCTCTGATTAAAACACTATCTAGATTTTCATTAGATAATACGATTGTTTTGTAGATATGTGACCTCTGGTTAGAGGGCATGAGCCAAGTTCTTGTTGTAGTTGCACTTGCAATTTTGTTACGGTGCATAACAAAATGAAATTATTGAAAATCCTGGCCAAGCCCGCAACCCAACATGATTCCAGTCATTTTCTTCGAAAATGATATGGTAGCAGTAAGGTAATCAAGACCCAAAAAAGGCAATACATGATTTTTCCTTTTCTTGGGCCAGTCTATCGTAAGTGCGTGTTGATAACTATAACTTGCTGTGGGTCTGTGGTTATGATTAAGCAACAAGTTTTAATGAGAATGAGAACTGCTTTCTAATTAATTAAGAGCAGTTGAAAGTTGAGAAACATGAAATGGATGGAAATCTGACTTCACAAGGTCCTGTTGATTAGAAATGGGGAAAACTAATTTTGTTGGTGACAATGGTGAGTCTGGAATACTGAAAATTGTGATATGTCTAATCAAGTCTAGTGAAAAATGATGATGTCAATTCTCATCTATGAAGAGTTTATTATTTTTCTTTCCTTGTAATTTTTAGATTGGAATTTTCTTATGATTAACGTGATTTTACTTGGGTCTTGCACGATTGACCTTTAATGCACCATTTAGAATAGGCAATACACATGATTCTCAAAAAAAAAGAAAAAAAAAAGAAAAAAAAGAATAGGCAATACACCTAACAAAATGTTTGTTTTAAATTTTTTAAGTGATTAATTAACTGAAATTGTATACTTTTGGTTGTTGACATGTGCCTTAAAAAATAGACAATTTTCCCACCTAATTGGTGGAGTATGATCCACATATAATTACGTCTTTTAATGGAAAATGGGTCACTAAATTCTCGTTAGGAAGACTTGGTGGGTATGATCCACGGAAAATTATTGTGTACTCCCGGAGTACCATAAATGCGTGTTCCCTCCTCTCACATAAATGGTGGGTCCCACTAATTAAATTCATGGTGGGACCCACCATTTATGTGAGAGGAGGGAGCACGCATTTATGGTACTCCGGGAGTACCTAATAATTTTCCATGATCCACATATAATTACGTCTTTTAATGGAAAATGGATCACTAAATTCTCGTTAGGAAGAGGATAGGACACACCCATTCAAGTTTGGACAAAAAATAAAAAATAATAATATGAAAGAAGAAGCAATAATTAAAATAAATAAAATATTTTATGCTAAAGTTCTTGAAACTTTTGGTTTTAGAGTTCTAGTTGGTGTAACATTTGTTTCCTTAAAAAAAAAAAAAGAGTTAATGTAACATTTTAATTTTTTAGAAACTTAAGAGTAAAAATAATTAATTTTAATAAGTTTCATGTTTGTTTGATATTAAAGTTCTGTGGGGCCCTACAATTACAGTAGGCCCTACTACGCTAATCACATTCGGCCCACTACATATGGCCCAAGGCCCGCGCCGAGGACAATGTGAAGGCCGAGGACAACAGGAAAGACCCATGTCATCCAAGGGCCGCGCCGAGGATGACATGTCCTTGGCACGCCGACCTCATTAAAGGGGAAAAATATCCCATTTTCCTTGAATATATCTCACCAACATTCTGACCGCTTTAATGACAAAGTGACCTAAAAGCCCAAGGCATCAATCACTTCAACTAGCATAAAGCCTGCAAAGGCGGCTTTGACCTAACATAAAGCCTGTAAAATACAGGTGATGTGACAAAGTCCTGTACACGACGATCAGATAATTGACAAATGGATGGTCAAGATCAGCGAAAATAAGACTATATAACTAATAAGATTCTAAAGGACGCAAGGGCCTCC
The DNA here is from genome assembly GCA_023736055.1 of Quercus glauca. NCBI lineage: Eukaryota > Viridiplantae > Streptophyta > Magnoliopsida > Fagales > Fagaceae > Quercus > Quercus glauca. The sequence goes on from CM043317.1 coordinate 76,332,420, forward strand.
GGGGAAGGAAAAAGAGATCCTCGGTGAGAGCCGAGGATCAATAAGCCTCACAAACACTTGGCCAAAACGCCAACGGAGTGAGGATCTCTCTTACATAAACATCTAAGTCCAGTTTGTATAGAAGGATCCGCCCCAGAATTCGTTTTCTGCCCGTTATATGCCTAGTCCTTCCTACCCATTCTCTACAAATTTTATTGTCGAGGGTCCACTACATTTTGAGTCCTTACAAGTTCATTTAAAGTAAACTATCTTAATAATTAATGAGTGATTAGACATAAGTCCATTATATGCTATGTAATACATATGTTGTGCTAGTTGATGCAACTACGATTTATATGACTTAGTATTTATTATATAGTATATATGATATGATATTATTTTATAATTGTTGAGTCTCAGTACAATGAAATTTTTTAAATTTATTCTCTTTTAATATTTGCTAGAATAATGTTAATGATTGTCCAACATCAAGGATTGACGGGATAAAGTTTGAGACCTAAGGCAACATTTTAATTGAGATTTTTTCTAAAATATTTAATTTCAATTATATAATATTTTACTAATTTATATATTATATTTTATAGTAAAATTTATTTTTCTTGCATTTTGGTACTCAAAATTATGTATTCAAGTTTTACTTACATCTCACTTTTTAATTGATAATATGAATAATGCTTACTTTTCTCGTGACATAGTCGATTATAGGTAGTGTGGGGCCCTATCGCGCTCACTACGCTGGCCCACTACATGCGGCCCAAGGCCCTCGCCGAGGATGGTGCTGAGGCCGAGGACAATGGGAAAGAACCCAGAACATCCAAAGGCCCGCGCCGAGGATGACCTGTCCTCGGCGCACCGACTTCACTTAAGGGAAAATATCCCACCAACATTCTGGCCGTTTTAATGGTGATGTGACCAGTAAGCCCAGTTGCCTCGATTACTACAACTAATAGAAAGTCTGCAAAGGCGGCTAAGAACTAACATAAAGCCTGCTAATTACAAACGATGGGGCAAACCCCTGTAGATAGAAACCAGATAATTGACAAATGGATGGTGAGGATGAAGCAAAAAAGGACTATATATCAAAGAGGGTTCCCAGCAAAAGGGGGGATGCTCGGCTAGAACCGAGGATCTATCAGCCTTGCAAACACTTGGCAAAAATGGCAACGGAGGTGATCTAAAAGATTTAGCCAAAGTGAGGGTCTTTCTTACCAAAACTTCTAAGTCCAGTTCGTTTAAAATGATCCGCCCTAAAATTCGTTGTTTGCCTGCTACATGCCTAGTCCTTCCTACCCATTCTCTACAAATTTTATTGTCTAGGGTCCATTACATTTTGAGTCCCTACAATCGGCGCCGTCTGTGGGGAGGACTTGTGCGTTAGCGGCACAACGTAAAGAAAACAAAACGACAAATCAATCGGGAAAAGATGCAAATCCATACAGTTCTTAGCAACAATATTCATTCGGCAATTTACAACAACAAGAAACAAGTGCAAAAAAAAAGAGAGTATATACAATACATGAAATAAGTATACTTCTTTTATTGATATATGAAAAAAGATTACATCTCTTACAAGTAATGCCCAGGGGGCTTGTTTTAAAGCTAACTACAAAGGCAGACACATGACGAAGCCGACAGAGGAACAAGGGGTGGAGAGCAACAATGGCAGAAGAACAGAAGATAGAAAAGGAGAGTAGAGGAAGAGATGAAGAAAAGAAGAGATGAAGAACAAATATCAGAAAAAGAAGTGGAGGACGAGAGGAAAAAGGAAGAAAGCGGAAGTGAGAAGAGAGAAGAAGTGAGAAGAGAGAAGGGTGGGGAAGATAGGAAAGCTACATTAAGGGGTGGAAGGGGCCGCGGAACCCAACGGTTGCGCTCTTGGGTTCCGCCTGGTTTCTCTCCGACCCCCACTGTAGCCTGCTTGGGGGGTCAAAGACCCATACCCAAGAGAGGGAGGTTACGTTCTGTCCGGATCCTCCTCCAGGTGGTAAGGAGGGCTGTGTCCCCGGTTAGGTTGAAAAGAAGGAGAATCTTCGGATCTCCCCTACCTCCACACCAGCGTGGCGGCCAGAGTCGGAATGCCATCCTCGGCTCCTGATGGGGGCTGTGCATTCTCTGGAGCGCCCTTTTCCAGGGCCAGTTCATGCGAAGGGGCTCGAATGATTGCGCCTTGAAGAATTTTTGGCGATGTGTTTTTGGGGAGTTTCAGAATGAGTGTTTGTCAAATGTGAAGGGGAGGTTCGCCCTAGGAACGCCTTTTATAGTGGGAGGAACATTGATGAGGGCCGAATCTACAATGAATCCCAGGGAGAGATTTCCGGAGGCAATAATGCCGCCCCAATTTCCAAGGGGCTTGCCAACCGTTAGATCCTCATCAATCCATGGTCAGTATTAATGAGGGGACGCCTCATTAAACAGGAAGACACCGAAGCGTCAGAACGCCTCACCCGGACAGCCCAAAAGACGCCTCGTTATCTGAAGAATCCCACCAAACGAAGAGGCAAAACACGGCAAGGTCTTATCCTCTACCAACTTCAGCATTTATTGTTATTATTATTCTGCTTGAAAATTGTAATTATTTAATGCTTAGTGTAAAACGCGGCAAGAATTAAAACGGCTACGGATACCTAGATAAAATCGATGATTAAAATGGAAAACTAGGTACTGGACAGAACCAAGGCACTGCATGGTCCTCGGACCCAGGCCTCATGGGGAAACCAGATACCTCAGATGATTAAAATGGAAAACTAGGTACTGGACAGAACCAAGGCACTGCATGGTCCTCGGACCCAGGCCTCATGGGGAAACCAGATACCTCAGATGATTAAAATGGAAAACTAGGTACTGGACAGAACCAAGGCACTGCATGGTCCTCGGACCCAGGCCTCATGGGGAAACCAGATACCTCAGATGATTAAAATGGAAAACTAGGTACTAGACAAAACCAAGGCACTGCATGGTCCTCGGACCCAGGCCTCATGGGGAAACCAGATACCTCAGATGATTAAAATGGAAAACTAGGTACTGGACAGAACCAAGGCACTGCATGGTCCTCGGACCCAGGCCTCATGGGGAAACCAGATACCTCAGATGATTAAAATGGAAAACTAGGTACTGGACAGAACCAAGGCACTGCATGGTCCTCGGACCCAGGCCTTATGGGGAAACCAGATACCTCAGATGATTAAAATGGAAAACTAGGTACTGGACAGAACCAAGGCACTGCATGTTCCTCGGACCCAAGCCTCATGGGGAAACCAGATACCTCAGATGATTAAAATGGAAAACTAGGTACTGGACAGAACCAAGGCACTGCATGGTCCTCGGACCCAGGCCTCAGGGGGAAACCAGATACCTCAGATGATTAAAATGGAAAACTAGGTACTGGACAGAACCAAGGCACTGCATGGTCCTCGGACCCAGGCCTCACGGGGAAACCAGATACCTCAGATGATTAAAATGGAAAACTAGGTACTGGACAGAACCAAGGCACTGCATGGTCCTCGGACCCAGGCCTCACGGGGAAACCAGATACCTCAGATGATTAAAATGGAAAACTAGTTACTGGACAGAACCAAGGCACTGCATGGTCCTCGGACCCAGGCCTCATGGGGAAACCAGATACCTCAGATGATTAAAATGGAAAACTAGGTACTGGACAGAACCAAGGCACTGCATGGTCCTCGGACCCAGGCCTCAGGGGGAAAACAGATACTTCAGATAGCTAAATGAGATCGAGAAACTCGATACTTCCAGCAAGAAAAACACGTCATCATGAAAGCTAAACAATAAGCAAAACCAAGGCATCGCATGGTCCTCGGACCCAAGCCCCAGGGAGAACCAAGCATAAAATGAGAAAACCGAGCACAAAGTAAAGCTTAAACGCATTGCATGGTCAAAGACCTCAGGTCAGCGGGAAGAAAATCTCCCCGTAAAAAATAAACGCTAAGGAAAAGCGAGGTCTTGTACAAATTTCAGACCTAAACCTCTATGGAAATCAGTCATTATGAAGCCGCGCAAACGTTGATTGAAACCAGGGCTCATAAGCTAAAAACTAAGGCAAAGCCAACTCCCTTTCGGGCGCCAAATAAATAAGTCCCACTAGGGACGAAAACCATGAGAAATTAAGTGCTATGGCATAAACGACCCAAGCCTAACCATCCTCGAGCGACACTTCGCGCAAAAAGAAAGCTGCAAAAAAAAAAAAAAAAAAAAAAAAAAAACAGCCGAAATAGCAATAATACTATTAGTATAACAAAACCCAAACAGGCCGAGAAAAGGCGCCGAGGAAATCAAAATCCTCCTCCCCGCCCAAGGGGACGTGCAGCAGAATTTTGAGGGGCTATTGTGGGGCCCTATCGCGCTCACTACGCTGGCCCACTACATGCGGCCCAAGGCCCGCGCCGAGGATGGTGCTGAGGCCGAGGACAATGGGAAAGAACCCAGAACATCCAAAGGCCCGCGCCGAGGATGACCTGTCCTCGGCGCACCGACTTCACTTAAGGGAAAATATCCCACCAACATTCTGGCCGTTTTAATGGTGATGTGACCAGCAAGCCCAGTTGCCTCGATTACTACAACTAATAGAAAGTCTGCAAAGGCGGCTAAGAACTAACATAAAGCCTGCTAATTACAGACGATGGGACAAACCCCTGTAGATAGAAACCAGATAATTGACAAATGGATGGTGAGGATGAAGCAAAAAAGGACTATATATCAAAGAGGGTTCCCAGCAAAAGGGGGGATGCTCGGCTAGAACCGAGGATCTATCAGCCTTGCAAACACTTGGCAAAAATGGCAACGGAGGTGATCTAAAAGATTTAGCCAAAGTGAGGGTCTTTCTTACCAAAACTTCTAAGTCCAGTTCGTTTAGAATGATCCGCCCTAAAATTCGTTGTTTGCCTGCTACATGCCTAGTCCTTCCTACCCATTCTCTACAAATTTTATTGTTTAGGGTCCATTACATTTTGAGTCCCTACAGGTAGTATATCAAACATTTTTAATGTTTTAAAACACTTTTTCTACAAAAGAAATTGTAACAATTATTTTTAGTAAAATCATTTTATCCAAAAATACATTTGGGAAAAAAGAAATATAGTCTTTTCATATTTAGTATGTCAATGACTTCACTCTAAACACCCTGAGTTGTACGTGGCGCCGTAATGTGTGATTGTGAAATTTTCTGATCGGCAGGAGGCATCAGGCATTAGGCGTGCTTGTATGTTGAGTGGGGTGGGGGTAGATGGGCACATGGGGCCATGTTGCACATTACACTGCTTTAGTGCTTTAATTATTGTGCTACACATGGGGCTAAACAATATAACAAATTAAAGCAGTATAATTAATGACAAACAAATTAAAGCAATATAGTTTATTGTTAGGCTAAATAAAAATAATTAAAGCAGTATAATTAACCAATACATTATAAAAGACAAACAAATTAAATTATGTTAAGCTAAACAACAATTAATAATTTTATAATTAATGAAACAACAATATAGCAAATTATAGTTTATAAAAGACAAACAAATCAATAAAACAATTAAACAACAATAATTAAAGATGTAGCTTGTAGCATTGATAATGAGACTATCATACAATGATTTCAAAATATGAAAACTCGTAGAAGGCAATTGTAAATTTTATGTATTTGCGTGTTTTTTTATTGTTGTTATTGTTGTTAATATATAAAATTTTCTTTTTATTAGATTGTGTAATTTATGCTTGTTGAGAAACAACCTGGAAAAAATTCCTGGAGCCGCCACTGCTAAAAGACAATTAATATCTCACCAACACCAACACACTAAACACACCAACACCAACGGATAAGATAAACTGATAAAGCCAAATTCAAAAAGTCAAAAACAGACAAAATATTAATAAAGCTAAAGTTCGCCCAATCACAAACTCACAGTTCAAAAGAGAGAGAGTTAGTCTTATTAAAGAAGAGAGAGAGAGAGAGAGAGATTCATTCATTTCATAATTTTCATTTTAATTCAGATAGAGAGAAAGAGAAAGTCAGAGAGAGTCAGAGAGAAAAAAAGAGAGAAGTTAGCTTAGTAAAATGAAATACCTTGAGGGAGTGAGCACCAGAGCAGCCGAGCAGGGAGGCCTGAAGGCTGAGGCCACTAAGGCAATGACGAGGAGACGAGCGATCTGCCGATCTCCGTCCTCCGATGAGGGCGAGCGACGAGCGAAGACAACACGAAGGGGCGAGTGAGCGACGATGACGATCTGGACTGGGCCGATCTCCGACGATGTGACCGATCTCCGTCTGTTGGCTTGAGGCTTAAGTGGCATTGCTCTGAGGGACTGAGACATTGCTCTATCTTTAGGTTTGCTTTAGGCCTTTAGTGATTTCTTTTTCTTTTTCTTTTTCTTTTTTTTTATTTGAGAATCCGTGGGTTTGCTATCTCTGTAATCTGTTGGGCTTGGCTTTGTAACAATTTTTTTTTTTGGGTTTTTTTTTTTTTTTGCTTGAAAGTAGAATAAATATTTTTTTTTCTTACTTTGAGGGTGTTCCAAATTTTGTGATTGAGAGTGTTCCTAATACAAGGCAAATATAAAAAATTTTAATTATTATATATATATATATATATATTTTTTTTTTCAAGTCAGGGTGTTCCTGGGAACACTTTGAGCTGTACGTGGCGTCGTCACTGCTATTATGTGAACATTTTCAGGAGAAGTTCTTTGTAACTTTAGGAAGTTAATAAGAAGTTATTTTATTTTTCAAGGTATGTGAGCAGCACTTTTGGAAGTATCTAAGGAACCATGGAAAAGAAAGAGCATTGTCAAGGGACCTTGATTTAACTTTGCTTTGTCTTGAGGTGAAAAATGAGGCAACACTTTTGGGAGTATCTAAGGACCATGGAAAAGAAAGAATATTGTCAGGAGACCATGATTTAACTTGCTTTGTCTTGAGATGAAAAATGAGACTACATTTTACAAAGATACAAGCTCTTTGCAGAATGTGTAACCATACAAAGATAAAAACATACAAACATAAACAAAATATTTTTGTATTTATTTGTATGTGAGTTTCAGTTGAAATTATTGCAAATTTCACTTGGAAATTGTTTTATAAACCTACAGGGAGTACTCAGGTTACTATCAACCCTTAATTTATTTGTCCATGTCCTCGGTGTGAATTACGACAATGTGTCAAACTAGAGATAACATATATCATATTATATATTTATATCATGATTAAGTTAGAATTCATTGACATTTTATTTATTTGTAATATATAAGAGTAAAAATGCTGAGCTTTCTTATGCATAACACAGGTTAGTGACTAATATTTAATATACTTTTTTTTTTTTGAAAGATGTAATTTAGCAAATGTAGTACTTAATAATTTAATTTCTTGGACACCTTGTACCGTAGCTTGGGCTATGGGGCCCGTTGCCGTCTACAGTCTCACAGCAATGTAATGTGACCTATCATAATATGTGAATTTAGCACAAAATGTTACCTTCTATCACACGATACCTGAACCATACATAACCTCGATCGTTTGATTTTTTTTTTTTTTTTTTTTTTTTTTTTTGTTCTTGTCTCTGTTTATCTATATATAATTATAAAAAGCATGAATGCGCAAACAGTAATTTGCTACAGTGAATTTGGTTTGTTTATCCCGCACTCTTGATTAGCCTTTTTCTTTTTTCACAATAAGCCGGTTTAGTTTGTGCTATTTTTTCTTTTCCTTTCGATATTTATATGTCCATATTCAGTTACACTGACTTAATAAATTCTTACAATATTTTTACAATTATTAACAATCTGCACTGTTCATCAGCTTTTTTTTTTTTTTTTTTTTTCACAATACGCCGGTTTTGTTTGTGCTCTTTTTTCTTTTCTTTTAAATATTTATACATGTATATATAGTTACACTGACACAACAAATTCTTACAATATTTTTACAATTACTGAGATGTCAATTTTTTAAAGGTCAAAATAAAATAATAAAATAAGAGACTGAGATCAATCACAATGGAAAATAAATGTATTATGAAAATATTATAATATCTTTTTCTTGTCACAATATTTTCATAATCAACGAGATCTCAGTTTCTTATAGATCAAAATAAAAAAAAATAAAAAGAAATATTGTATCTACAATATTTTCACAGCAAATTTTATGAGGCAAAGTATTTTTGATGGATAAAAAAGTGATATCAACAGTGGGCTCAACTTAAAACCAATAACAACTTGTCATTTAGAATTTGTTTTAAAAATGTTATGAATGTAGAATTTCTCTCAAATAAAATAAATAATATATTCGGATCCAAAAAATGAAAGCATTGTGAAAATGTTGTGATATTTTGTTGTACTCTTAGACTTTTTTTTAGTATATATAGTTAAATTGGGTGAGCCAAAATTCATGGTTTTACGCACAATTTTCTTGTGTTGTCTTTTTATTTATTTTTTTTTAATGCATAATTTTAAAACCAGTAATAATTTTTCACTTAAGATTTGTTCTAAAAATGTTGTGGACGTAAAAAAATAATAAAAAAAAATATCAAATTGGGGCCTACCCCAGCTGGAAATAAAAAATATTGTGAAAATGTTGTGACATTTTGTTATATTCCTAAACTTTTTTTTTGTGTGACATTTTGTTGTGTTCCTAAGCTTCTTTTTTTTTTTTTTTTTTTTTTGTTTAATAAAATTTGGTAAGCCAAAATTCATTGTTTTAGGCATATTTTTCTTCAATTGGCTTTTTATTTTTTATTTTTTTTTAAATGCATGGTTAAAAGTGGTTAGCCCAATTTAAAACTAGTAACAATTTATCACCCAGGATTTATTATGACAATATTTTGGACGTAGCATTACTCTAAAATAAAATAATAAAATATCAGACCAAGACCCACCATAGTTAGAAATAAAGATATTGTAAGAATATCCTGACATTTTGTTTTGTTCCTAGACTTCTTTATTGGTTTAGTCAATTCGTTAAACCAAAATTCATTGTTTTATACATAGTTCTTTTAGGTTGATTTTTTTTAACACATTATTTCAAGTTAAAAAAAAAAAAAAAAACACATTGTTTTACAAACACACACACACACACACAAATTGACGAAGTAGCACTTTCCTCCTTTATGTTTGGGATAGTTTCATTCTCCTCTAAACAAAAGTTGAATACTTTCCTCCTTATAATTCCTAAAATATTCCAGTGTGCAATGTCTAAATACTCATACTAAATTTTAATGTCCCAAAAAATTTCTTTGTGTATTTTGAATTTTATGTGGTAGACTAGTAGTCATGCTTAGAAAGTTAGAATGATGATACATGGTATTTTATTTGTTACCTAGAGAACACTAATTTATTAGGTTTAAATCTTCTAGACTTATAATTTTATCTAATAGAAACTTTGATGACAAATGTCTTTTGTTCTTTTATTCTTTTTTTAATTTCTTTTCCTGGTTAAAAGGGTGTTCGTTAAAAATAAGTAAGCTAAACATCGTAGTTATATTCATAAAATAAGATAATAAAGAATAAAGTATGAATAACAAAATCTTCATTGTAGATGATTGCAAGTATTTAATTTGATGAAGATCTTCAAAAAAATTGTAGCATATATCATTATTCATTGCGAAAATTTAAATATTATGACATTCATTATCATTCTTTGTAGCATTTTTTGATGAGTAGATATTACATTTAATAAATAGGTTCTAAGAAATTGTTATAGTAAATAGATATTTTAAATTTAAGTACATGACTTCATACTTCTTTTAAAAAAAAAATCTAATTAGGCTGGTGTTTGTTGAGCTGGTGTTTGGCGGTGGATGTTTATTGACTTCATACTTGTCCAAATAGCCATATTAATTTTCACACTAATTGGCCTGGTGTTTGTTAAGCTGGTGTTGGGCGGTGGATGTTTATTGACTTCATACTTATCCAAATAGCTATATTAATTTTCTCACTAATTGGCCTGGTGTTTGTTAAGCTGGTGTTTGGTGGTGGATGTTTATTGACTTAATAAATTCGAATTGGGCCCTTCCCTATAGAAGTTGTGTAGGAGTATTTGTTAGATCTCAGTTTGTTTTCATAGTTTTCCTGTCGGGTCGTGCCAGGAGAAAAAAAAAAAGACTAAAATAGAAAGTAGCGAAATTGAAAGAATAATTTAGAATATTTTATATATTATTTTAGAAGAATATTCTTTATATTTTTATGTTTAGGAGTTTTAATGAAGGGAATGGAAAATTCATTTCCTTATTTGAGAGTTTAAGTAGAATGGAATGAAATATGTATGACAGAACTCTCATTCATTTTTATTCTCTTAAAATCTCAAATTTTCATTTCTCCCAAAATTGAAAAGAATGGGAGGAAATAAAATTAGATTTAATGAATATTTTTGCTAAAACTCTCAAAATACACTTATATATTCAACCATTTTATTTTAAAATAGAAATCTAATAGTAATATTGTCATATAATAATTCAATTATTTTCTCTCTTTGTTATTCCCAAACAAGATTACATACTTTCCATTTCTTATTTCCTTTACTTTAAAAAACTTCCAAATAAGATTACTTAATTGTATTTCATTCATTTTCATTACTTAAATACATTCCATTCATTTCTATTATTTTATGATCATTTCATTACTTTATGAACTCCTGTATGAAGACTAGGTGAAGACATTGCATCAATGGATTAAGGGAGTCAAATAGTTGAGGAACACACATTTGAACACACACTTTGTCACAACTAGTGATTAGAGAGCTTTAAGTAGTGGATTCGTATGTAAATAATATAATCCAATCACCAATTCATACCCAAGTAAGGTGTGACCAAGTGTGCACCCAAGTGTGTAGTACTAGAAGAACTCATGAGGGGCAGAGGATCTCACTCTTTCTTCATAGACCTACAACCGGAAAAATTAATAAAAGATTTGCAAATATCATAAAAATTAAACAATAAAATAGTTCATTAAAAATACCTGAAGTTATATAATAGAAGACCTACCATCGGGTAAGATCAAATTTCTGTCATCTTTATTAACTTTGATAACAAAGTTTCACCAAGAGTAGAATACTTCAATAATTTTTTATATTTAATAGTGTGGTGAGCAGTTTTTTGTTAGTTGTGAAAAAAGGGACAAAACGATTTTCTATCTGGCTTAAGGGAAAAAAAATATTAATAAAAAAGGCAAAATCATTTACTTGGTACACTAACAAGGGTTTGGCTTACCTCCAGTATTATTTTAACTGGAATCTTTTTTTATTTTAATGAGATACTGCTACATTACCTACTAACTAGCTAGATAAAAGATGGAGATTGAAACTCACTACCACTTGTTATTGTGTATTTAAAACAAAATGACACGTCTAGTTAAAAAAGTACTAAAGGTAAGCCAAACCTCAATAACAATTCGTAGGGTATGCATTCTTTTATCATAAAATATATGATTCCAAAAAGGAAGAAGAGAAAGAGATATTTAAACTAGTGGTCTCCACTCTCTTTAAAGCCACCTTCTGAGAATGTAATATCGTGTGTAACAATTGTATGCAGTGGTGTACATGGTCCGGGTTGAGAGTATTTTCAACTCATGAGAAATTGCCAATCCAACTCAACTTTAATGTGAAAAAACTAAAAACTAACTTAACCCAACCTAGATGGGTTGGATCAATGGATTGTTCATATATGTTCTATATATTGTAAAAAATTGAGTTTTCATCAAAATTTAAACTAAAAAAAAAAAAAAAAAAAAATCTTACTATTAATATAATATGCTAAAATTATATTGAAATTTTCCAAATTCATCAAAACTAAATAGCAAAATCAATCCAACTAAAAAAGTCAAATAAGGTAATAAAATAAACTTATGTATATGGTGAGTCAAGTTGGGTTAGATGGATTTAAAAAATTATTAACCCAAACCCTACCCGACCCAAGGTTCAAAATAGAATTCCAACCCATCAACCCACAAAAACCAATCTATGGTGTTGGGTTGGGTTGGGTTGGGTTGGGTCGGTTTTGTTGGGTTGGTGGGTTTGATGCATACCCCCCCCCCCCCCACCCACCCACCCACCTTTTTTTTTAGAGATAATTACAATATGGTGCTAATTCCACAACTTCAACCCTTTCCCCTCTAAACCTCTAAGCACTTTGTGCATGAGGAGGCGCCAATTCAGTTACAAGGCTCTTGGCTATGCATATCTCTAATTATATGTAATCAGTATATCATAATATATGGAGTTTACAAGTGTGTGGTCTCCACACACACACACACACACACACACATATAAGATGTGCTTTTTAACCAACTGTGCCATCCTTAGGGTTTAGAATAATGGAGTAAAAATTTATATACCCACACGGTTGGTGGCTTGATGGAAAACAACTCCGGTTTCCATGCACATTGCATGGGTTCGAGCACACCCATCGGCACTTTGTGGGTGCCCTATCCATTTACACCCTGAGATAAGTTAAGTGTTGTTATGGTAACACCCAAACGGTGTAGCCACGAGAGTTGCCCCCTTAAACTATTTTTTGGTTACCAAAAAAAAAAAAATTATATAAAAATGTGCTTTTTAACCAAATGTGCCATCCCTGGGGTTTAGAGCATTTGTAGCAGTGTAGGTATAATGTTATAATGCTATATTTTAGCTACACTATCGCTAAAATGATGCTCTAGCAGTGGAGCAATAGCTAAAATTTTTAACTGAATTGCTACAGTGCACATCTATCAATAGATGTGCATTGTAGCTTGGAGTAAAAAAAAAAAAAAAAACAATATTTTATTCCAACCTCCTTCTTTTTTTATTCATTCTCTCACTCCAGTCATTCATTCCTTCTCTCTCATTCCTTCTCTCTCATTCCCTCTCTCACTCTCATTCCCTCTCTCTCATTTACTGAAGTTCATCGTCAACGTCAACGTCGCTGATCAGCTCAGACCTACCGCCGATCAACTCTCTTAGCCTTAGACCCACGCCGGCGATCGAAGTGCTTGCTCGCCAACGTTGTGCTTGTTTGTGATTGGTGATTTTTTATTTTGTTTGTGATTGGTGTTTTTGTTTTGTCTGGGTTGAGGAAAAAGATTGGAGATTTGGGTTTTTTTTTTTTTTTTTTTTTTTCCCTGCTGAGGACTGGTGGTGGTGGTGGTGGTGGTGGTTGTGGCTGTGGCTGATGGTAGAGGTGATTGTGGTTGGTGCTGTGGATTTTTTTTGGGAGTGAGATATATTATTTTATTGTAGTGGTTATATTATTTTATTGTGATGTTTATATTATTTTATTGTGTTAAAAGTTAAAATAAATCCACTGCTGCAATATGTATATAGATAAAATAGATAAAGTAACTTTTGGTAAAGTTAAAAAACTAAATTTTTAACTTTACTGCTGTGGATGCTCTTATAATAATGGAGTAAAAATTTATGAACTTGTCAATGGTCTCTTGCCATAATGACATCACCTTAACTCTGCACGGAGGTGGCTAGCGACGGTGCAAAACTGCAAACAGTGTGAACAATATGCTGTAGGTAATTTAACCTATAGGGTAGGTGGGTATCTATAATCATTGTACCGAATTGAGACAAAACCTTAGCTGTAAATTTATTTTCCCTTATAGCATTGCCAATTTGCCCCTCTATTAATCAAATCAAATGGTATCTATAATCACTGTACCAAATTAAGACAACCTTAGCTGCATGTAAATTTATTTCCCCTTGTGGCATTCTCCCTCTCTATAATCAAAGAAAAGGGTTTAAGTTAACATTAATAATTTAATATCATTAGTGCTTCAACTGATCCACATCCATTGAAATCAATAAAAAGGAAATGTGCCCATTTTTTTTAGTTAACATGCAAGATATAAATGTAGGCTCATAATTAGGAGTTTAGATGTAAAATAATCCTTACCATAAAATCATATTGGTACGTTACATGCATGGAATGAACAAATCTGAAAGTGATTGATAGGGTAGAACCTTGCCCAAGTTAGGTTTTTTTTAGAAAATGATAATCATGAAACTCCAAAATTTGTAATTTTATATGTAATATGTTGGGCTAAGAGGCCTGTTAATTAAGTTTATCCATGATTGTGGTGGTTTGCAATTAACTCAATTTTTAAAGTCTTTTGTTGTTGAATAAAGATGTGGACGCCATAATGTCTTGACCTAATGGTAATTAAAAAGAGTAATCATGATGGAGTGGGTGCCATTAGTTTCAAATACTAAAACAAAGAACCAAAGAGGAAACAGAGCTACACCAGAACAGCAACAACAGCAGAACAGCAACAAGCTCTCAAAAAAAAAAAAAAATACTATCCTATTCATCGAAAAAGTTTATCCGTGGTTAGGCTAAGACATGTAAGACACATTTTAGCTATTTAAGGGTTCACAAAAAGAAAACACTAAAAGTAATATGAATTATACTACTAAAAAGTTCACAAACTAACATGACAATCAACTTTATTGGAGTCACATTGACAACATACAATAACAACGGAAAATTATTGTATACTCCCGGAGTACCATAAATGCATGCTCCCTCCTCTCACATGAATGGTGGGTCCCACTAATTAAATTCATGGTAGGACCCACCATTCATGTGAGAGGAGGGAGCACGCATTTATGGTACTCCGGGAGTACCTAATAATTTTCCAATAACAACAACTAAGCTTTGATTCCAAAATTTGGGATTGATTATGAATTCTTAACAAATTAGTCAAGTTCAGCCACATGTATTCTTTTTCCGCCATCCTATTATATCTAAAGTTATACTTCATGTTACTTTCATTATTGACATTTCGTTATTTACTATTTCTATTAATATATTTTTTGGTTTTCCTCTATTATTTTTCGTTTCCTCAACTTGGATCAACTCACTATTTTTACACTAACAACATGATAGTATCCACGTCAAAAAAAAAAAAAAAAAAAAAAAAAGAAAAAAAAAAAAGAAAAGAAGAAGAAGATAATTATAGTATCATTTTCTTGAAAAACATATATAAATAAATTTTAGTACGGACATTGAAATGGCCTTGGTGCTTGTCAAGTTAGATGGTAGAAAGGATGCTTCAAAAGTTAAGCCGAAAGCGAAAAGATAACATTACTCACATTTTCACACACATTTTCAAACATCAATTTTGAAATGGACCGTTTGATAAAGCATTTCAAACACCCATTTTCAGTTTTTAAATAATATTACACACATTTTTACCTACACGTATTTCAAAAAATTACAAACAATATTACTCAAAGGCCCTAATGCTTCAGGATGAAATACAGACTTCCAAAATTAATGTGAAAGAGAGGATATGATTATTACATTAATGTTCTAGAAGGTACAAGTGCAGAAAAACAAAGAGGGAAGCAAAAATATGCAAGAAGAGGGATAGATAGACAAGACAATTAAAAATGTGTTTATCTTAAAAGAAAAATAGATTTTCACTAGCCTCATTACCTCCCATTGGGAAGGGAGTGCAAATACTCCATCTACGATCACTCAATGAGTCAATCATAAACAACATTGTTCACATTTACCCAAGATTACCATAGTGGGAGCTCTACTTCCTTAAAAGTATACATTCATTGGGAAAAATTGTTATTCACCCATAATTTAAAAACTATGTAACAAAATGCTTATATTTTGAGACTATTTAGCAAAATGTCCTTATTTTGAAACTTACTTTTATCAAAATCGAGTTTTGTGTAAAACTCGATATCTTCAAAACCGAGTTCTATGTGTATTTTTAAGTAGAACTCAACATTACTAATGACGAGTGCCACTTAAATTTTCAAAAAAAAATTAAGTGGCAAAATATGCATAGAATTCAACATTGCTAATATCGAGTTTCACGTAACTTGATTTTGTTAAAATTGAGTTCTAAAAATATGAGCATTTTGCTAAATAGTTTCAAAATATGGACATTTTGCTACATAATTTTCAAATTATAGGTAAATACCCATTTTGGCCCATTCATAAATAGATGGAACTTTGAGGTTTACTTTACATTTGTCAATAACATGCAAAGATAAAAAGTAAATCAATAAAATTTAGGTACAAACGGAAAACTTAAAACTGAAAACATTGTAGCAAAATAATTTTTAAATATGTGAATAGTATTATGAGACCCATTTTTAATTAAAATTTTGGTAAAAAAAAGATGTTTGTGGGTTCCGTAAACAGTATACGAGACCCACTGACAGTGTTATTCCAGTGAAATGTGTGGACGTTCAAAGAGTAGTGGGTCTCGTGCACAGTGTATGAGACCCACTGGTAGATCTGTGTCCCACGTGAATGTGCTTCTAGTAAAAAATAAAAGAAACGTGAAACACAAAACACTGAAACATTTTAAGAATAACCTAAGTAATTGAATATAATTGAATAACCTAAGTAATAACATCTAAAGAATAGTATCTAACTTTTTGCCAAAGTAAAAAAAGGGGAAAACTTCAGCTGTAAGCATGTTCAATATGAGTGTTAGCTGGAATTTAAGACTTTGTTAAGATGAATTTAGTACTTTTTAGAATTTCAAAGGAAAGCAATGTTCCGGACATGGACTAATATCTAAGAAGTGGTTAAATGTGGACTTGGATAATTGATTACCATTTAACAGACAGCACCATATAATGTCATTTCTATCATTTAGCCTAGTGTTAAAGTCGTCTTTTCCTCACCATTTCCTAGCAAATGAAGCCTCTATAAAATGCTTATCAATGTTACAAAACAAAACTAAATATATGGCTGGAAAACCTTTCAATATGAAAACTCTTTTCTTCATGTCCAAAACTTTCCTCAGAAAAATAGAGAACCATCTCAACATCCCAGGAAGGCATAGCAATGTCCATGCACCCCACTTAAAATTTCAGAAGTACTCTTATCTAGCCCATAGATCAGAGGAGCTTCAAAACCAGACTTTTTTATTTCATGTGGAGGGAGCACTGTTGAAATCATCATCACTCTTTTCTTACTTCATGCTAGTGGCCTTTGAAGCTGGATGGCTCTTAAGAGCTCTTATTCTGCTTCTTTTGTACCCTCTTGTAAGTTTTCTTTGTTTGGTTTGTGAAGAAGTGGGATTAAAGATTATGGTTTTCGTATGCTTTGTGGGGATTAAAAAGGACAGATTTGTGATTGGAAGATCTGTCTTGCCCAAGTTCTTCCTAGAGGATGTTGGCTATGAATGCTTTGATGTGGTGATGAGATGTGGGAAAAAGGTAGGAGTGACTAATTTGCCTGAAGTGATGGTGGATTGTTTTCTGAGAGATTACATGGGGGTTGAGGCTGTTGTGGGAAGAGAGTTGAAGGTATTTTGTGGGTATTATTTGGGTTTGATGCAGGAAAAGAAGTCAGCCAACGTAGTTTTGAAAGAGATATTTGAGGAGGAAAAAGAAGGTGCTCATGTCATAGGTATTGGTTGCTTCAATGTGTCTTTTGACCATCAACTATTTTCTCACTGCAAGGTTGGAATTATTTTCTTTTTCTCTCTCTCAATCTCTATTAGTTTCTGTGTTTGTATGTGAAAGATGTCAAGTGTTACTACTAACACTTGAATGATTTGTGTTGCTCCAGGAAATTTACTTGGTAAGTGAGGCTGAGAAGAAGAATTGGCAAGTCCTTCCAAGGGAGAAATATGCAAAGCCATTGATCTTCCATGATGGAAGATTGGCTTTCAGGCCAACTCCAGTTGCTACTTTAGTCATGTTAATGTGGGTTCCATTTGGTTTGTTGGTTGCCATTCTCAGAGTGCTTGCTACCTCGTTACTTCCTCTCCATATATGCGTCCCAGTCTTGAGCTGTATTGGAATGCGGGGTTCTGCACCATCGCCAAACTCCCTTCCTACTCCAATCATTTATGGAGAAAAATCAAAGGGCATACTCTATGTTTGCAACCACAAAACTCTTCTAGACCCACTCTATGCTTCAGCGGCTGTCAGGAAACCAGTCACTGCAGTCACATACAGCTTAAGTAAGACTTCTGAGCTGGTTTCACCCGTCAAGACAATTCGATTAGCAAGAAAGAGGGAGGAAGACTCAAAGATGATAGAGAAGCGGCTGAGCCAAGGTAACCTTGTGATTTGTCCAGAGGGAACTACTTGTAGGGAACCATATCTACTCCGCTTCAGTCCTCTATTTGCAGAGACATCTGATGATATAATTCCTATTGCCATAGACTTTCAAGTTAGCATGTTCTATGGAACAACAGCTAGTGGGTTAAAATTTTTAGACCCCCTATTCATAGTTTTGAATCCAATTACAAACTGCGATATCAAGATTCTTGAGAAGTTACCAAAAGAATTTACATGTGGGGTTGGAGGTAAGTCCAAGTTTGAAGTAGCCAACTATGTGCAGGCAAGGATAGCTGAAGCCTTAGGATTTGAGTGCACCAACTTAACAAGGAAAGACAAGTACTTGATGTTGGCAGGCAATGAGGGGAAAGCATAGTTTGGTATATGTTTATTTCATATTTTTATTTCCTGAATATTCTAAAAGAATTGATTACAAATAAGCTTTCTATTGATACTAAACAATCGTTTTGTAATTTCTGTAAAATGATATGATATGAACACTGTGATTTTGAGTATTCTTCTACATTAGTATCCTATTGTCCATGAGAAACCTGCTTTTTTATACGCTTGGTTGGATCTACTCTCTCTCTCTCTGATATGATTCCCAATGTCTTGGAATAGGTAGCCATTTTTACAGTGGGAATTAATTCCCATTGAATCTTTAATGTCTCCAATGAAGCTTAAGTGAGTAATGACTAATTACCATTTCTGATGATAACATGTAGTAGTGTCCATTTTTTTTTTCTAGGGGCTGATTTATGTAAAAGTGAGTATCACCTTTTTGTACATCAAGTATAAGGGTATTTTGGAGGTTGATATAGAAACAAAATGTTTGCATTTCATTTGTGTCATTGGTTTCAATATTTCAAGCAAAATGCCTGTATAATAGGCTGTTGATAACTCTTTTATTGGCCAACACAAGATATTTCTTCCCAGAAGATCAAAAACACCTTCAGTGTTACAGTGTTGAAAATTAATCTTAAGAGGTCAAAGATTCGAGAAACTATTGTATGGTTGATATGCAAAAATACGGGCGACGCTACCTGTAATTTATCTATATTTCTGGAGGAGCTTCTTTTAGAAGTTGGACTGGGTAAATTTGTCTATACCACAGTGTACCTAATCAGTGAGCACTGAAATTCTTGGGGTGCTTTTTATACTTAAATATTAATTAAGCAGTATGTATTCAACTTTCTATATTTAAAATTTTTATTGGCTTTTTGAGATGCAAATTTTCTAATTAGGTCTCTGTATTTAGGTTTTAGCTAACACCTCATTTTCCATTGATAATGTGACTAGCCAACTTAATTATTTTGTGACATAATCAGGTACTGTTAATAAAACTTTGTAATCAGCACATGCATTTCAAAAAAAAAAAGAAAGTCTGGTCTATTTCCAGTCATGTTCTTGTTTCTTTTCATATCATACAAAAAAGTAGGGCCTATCTGCCCAACAGTCCTCTGGATAATGATGCCCTACTCTGTACCCTATAAAAGAAAGGACTCGATTTAAGTGTAGGGTAGTGAGTTGTATCTACCATGTTAGAGTTCCATAATGATTTTACCAAAACTCAAGCCCCTTCAATTAATGGCTGACTCAGACCATGCTTATATAGTGTAGCACATTTTTTGTGCTACCACATCTAAAGCTAGTTTTGCTATCTCAATGCCATGATGTTGAAATGGAAAAGAACTAGTTAAGAATTTTTTTTTTTTTTTTTTGAATTTATAGGGGCTACATCATATATATTTTATATTTATTGAAAAATTAAACCTTTACTATAAAATAGACATTCTCTAGTGAAGTCAACACAAATGCTTGGATGACTCTCAATCTCAAGTTGTGAAAATTTATTTAATTAAACAAAAGTAGGTATAACATGAAAAAATTATCCAGTCCTTTTGTTAAATCATTCACATGCTTCTCCTAACCAATACAGGTAAACCATTGAGGATTTAAGTTAAATGTGTGAATTTCTTGAAGCAGTTTGAGCATGTGTCAGAGTGTGTATAATAAACACCGCCTTAAATTATAAGTTGACAATAATTGTATTATTATTATTAGTCAAGAGGATCGCATAGGCATTCTTGATTCTCCTTTTATACTAAATAATTTCACCACAGCGTGTAACTTTAAAACCCATCTCATGAAAAGCGCAATGAGCCATATTGGTCCCCCCTACAAATAACTGAGGCGCAGTTGAACATAAATACCTTGCCAGTGCCACCAAGCCTTTCATTGCTTTGTACATGGTTGTTGTGCTTGTGCATAATCACTAATCAATAATCATCATGTGCATGTGTGTTTGGTTCGGTTTTTGTTGGGAGTTTATTTAGCTTATTTGTTTCCGTAGTGGGTAAACATTGAGGCTTACTCTAATAAGATAAATATTGGGCTCATTTCAAGTAGTAACCTAAATGCAGGAAACGGATCCAACATGGACCAGATTATTCTAGTAATAGATAAAAAATCTCGAACAATTAATCAGGTCGAATCCTCTTCTTGGCCAACCCTTAAGGTAGTGTCCGAACTACTGAGGTAAGTCCTAGTCTAGTTCAAAGGTAGTGTCCGAGTTATCGAGGTAAGTCCAAACCTAGTTCTGAGGTAATGTCCGAACTACCAAGGTAAGTACTCGAGAAGATCAACTGCACCAAGGAAGCTATATGAGAGTTCCAGATAATTCCATAACAACCCCACATTAAATGAAGGTCACCTGCTTGGCATCACCGCATTTAATGTAGAAGGACAAGCTTGAACAGTAAGAAAAGCCTAGAAGTCTCCATTCATGATGAAAAACCTACAAAATAAGAGCCCAATAAGACCAGAAGTTATCCAAATAAATGCCAGAATAGTAAGGAAGACCTTAGAAATCTCATTTTCATGATGAAAAATCAAGAAAGAAGGGTCCAATAAGGCCAGAAGCTATCCAGGTGGATTAGGACAAAATACAAAGATTGCTCATATAAAAGGAGGAGAAGAATGAGAAAAGCGGACGGCAAGAGAGAAAATAGCAAGGAAAACACTAGAGAGAGATTCATGTAACATATCACCCTTGAACTAATAACCAAGATTTTGGTAGTTTTGCGAGATCTTGTCCAAATTTTCCATTATGAGTTAATATCAACCCATAACACAAATTAATTGTAACACATATTTTTCTTAATATCTTAAACCAGAGAATTAGGGGACACGTTCCTACAGTTTCCGTACTAAAGTCTCAATTTTTATGAGTACAAAAGCATTTTTGTCCACAACAAATAAGTAAAAAGCAATTACAAAAATCTGGATGAACCCGTGCGTCGTGAATAGGCATTTTTGTGGCTGTTAGGGCATATCAAGTACATTAGTCAAAAGCAAAAGGCTATTGTAAATGGGAAATTCTTAGCTAGTCCGGGACTACGAGGTCAGCTTGCTGACCTTGTAGTCCCAGCCAATAGAATTAAGACACCTCACTAAAATTTGCTTACATAGACTTTTGTGCCACATCAGCTAAAAAACACCACCCACCTTAACGTCTGTTAACTCCGTCAAATTCAAAATTTAGAAGTGAATTGGGCGGGTTAATGAAATTTTCCGGTCTCGAAACTCAAAACTCAGAATTCAGAGCTCTCAAATTTCATTTTTCATTGTGCATCAAACTCCAAGAACCTGCTCTATGTCTCCACTCTCCAGTCCACCTCTTGTCTTTCAGCTCTTAGATCGCTCGCTTCAGGCCCAAGCTTGATGAGATCTACGAGGTCAGCAAGCTAAGAATTTCCCCTCTCTCTCACTCTTGTGCAGCAAAAGGGTCTATGCTTGGTTGAGATTCTGTCCCATCTTCTTATTCTCTTTGGATTTGTTCTTATGGTTGTTTGGTCACTTGGGTCATTATTAATCTGTCATTTTTTTTTTCTTCTTCTTTTTTCAATGATTTTGATGGTAATAAATTCTCATATTCACACGGAATAACAAATAAGTACAAAGATGGTTTATGGGTATGCTTTGAAATGGTCTAAGGGTGTGTGATAACTGATAAGTACAAATTGGGTCTCGTATTTGATGTTTATATATAATTTGTTGAATTTGTGTAAATTTGTAAATCAAAGTTTAAATTTATGGGTCTTAGTCCATACGAGCTTCCTATTGAAAGATTGCCTTTAAGGTGTTTGTGAAAATGCTTGTTTCCATAGTTGATGTCACTGAGCCAAGTAGTACCAATTTAGTTTTTATGTTCCAACTGTTGCTCTCATAGTTTCTTCAAAAGAAGATTAGAAAAACATGGTGTTTTTAGCTCTTATTTATTCAAAACACTGTAATTTGAGCATTTTGTCAAATGAACTTGAACTCCGTCGAAAAAAAAAAAAAAACGGTTCCTGGCTCTTCTTTGAGCAATTTGTCTTCTAAGTTTTCTTATCAGTGGCACCCATTAATTGTTAATAGATCTATCATTTTTACTTCAAGATATGTAACTTCAATTTATCATGAAGATGTAAATTCCCATGCCCTCCTTTTTTCTTTTAGTATTGGCTTAAAGTCTCTGCTGGCTTTTTCTAAGGTATTGGCTTGAGAATCCTTTTTAGTTTTTTGCACATGTTTACAAATACTTAGGCTTGAAGACATTAGAGTGTACAAGAATACTTAACCAATTTTAGTTTTTGGGAAATTTACAAGCATAGGCAGTGTGTAGGCCTTGCAACTATTTTCAAGGAATGTGCTTTATATACTTATTGCTCCACTGATTGCTTATCACTTTTTCACCATTCTACTTCTACTATAATTGCAGTAAATAATAGATGAATTGTTAAATTATGGTAGAAATTGTTAGTCTATTTCACTTGAAACCAAATGAACATATAGAATTTTTGCAAGTAAATAGCGGGTTGTCTTCCAAGATGTTACTGTACTAAATGAAATTTCTTTTTCAAAGTTGCAGGATGATAGAGCCCCAGCTAAGCTACATTGCCAAAAAAGGATTTGAAGCATTCATGATGGATTGAAATTATGTATCTTGAAGTTACCAAGACTAATTTTTTAGTTTTACTGAAGTTTTAGATTTGATATTAACTTCTTTTTAGTTTGAAACAAGAGACATGTCATGTACATATTTTTGGTATTTTTTAAGCTATGTTTCTTATAGAGATTGTAATAACTCATTGTTGAGCTTGTGAAAACAATTCTTCACTAACCCCTTTTATTATTATTTTTTGTTGTTGAGGTAACTGGAACTCAAGTTTTAGACCATTTGTTGAATAAATTTTTTTTTTCATGTAAGCTTTGCCTCTTCAAATAATGATGCCTAGAGAAACCAAGCACTACATGCCATATGATGTTCCATGTTTACAGGAGAAACCAAGAAAGAAAAGCAGCAAAGTTGTTCCATGAGTTCCAAATAATAGAAACTTTAATTAGCCCTTATCAATCTCTTCTCCACTTTTCTCAAGTTAGTCACAAAATATGGTCCCAAAGCAAAAGATGACATAAAAAGATAAATCTTCCTCTTAATGCAAGTCTTGAATGGGAAATTGGAAATCATAGAGGTGTTTACTACCAAGAATCTTGTTTGCTATTTATCAAAAAGAAAAAAAAAATCTTGTTTACTAATACGTAAGAAACTCTTATCACTTGTACAAAAGTTGCATAAGTAACTCTTTGCTCAATTTCTCATGGCAGCACGCACAATTACACCATATACAACCTTTCCTTTCTTGACTTTTCCATTTGAATGGGCTTCCTTGACTGATGCAACTATTGTTTCTCCCAATCTTGCACCTTTCTTATTCCCCTTTGAAGCTTGTATGCACATCACCTTTTTTGCCCCCGAGTCGTCCACGGCTTTGAGAATGGCTCTCATCTAAATTAAAGTCCTTTGTTGTTGTAAAATTGCAAAGAACAAACTGAGGCAAAATCCAGAGGAGATAAAACCAGTGGACCTTTAACAAATGGTCACTGACCTTTAACAAATGTTTAACGAATGTCCCATGAATCAAATTTAGCTTTGTCTAAATCACTAAATCTATTCAACCCAATCTTGAATGAGGCAAACCAATGAGTAAGACTCAACTATTGTATTGGTGGTGAGTAACATAAAGAATGCAAGCACAAAGACTAGAAACTAATTTGCTGAAGATTTACTTAACCTGGTTTTGAGCCTTAGTATTCGCATTCTTAATCTTACTACAAATTTTAACATCAAGACTCAACACCCATTTCCAAGCTCAAGCTCCTTTACACACCAAATTCAAACAAAGTTCATTAAAACCTCACGTTTATCTAAATAAATCTATCAGCCTAATGTGATGTACTAGTGTCATTACCACTGAAACATATACTTTAGCAAAAAGTTCTTTGTATTTCTTCCCAAACATTAAATCAAGAACTACTACCAAGGAAAAGAAGGGCTTAACAACCTGTGAAGAAGCATTTCAATCAATTGCACTCATATCATATCATATCAATAAAACCCATATGAACTGCATGACTAAAATCAACATTAAAACAAACCAAAGCATCAAAAGGCACAATATAAACAACTTATGGGCCAAAAATTGAAGCTTTAAGTAAGCAACAGATGTAGAATCACACACCCTTAGACCATTTCAAAGCATACCCATAAGCCATCTTTGTACTTATCTGTTAGTCCATGTGAATATGAGAATATATTACCATCAAAAGCATTCAATTAAATGATTGATCATTGAAAAAAGAAGATAAAAGAAAAAAGAAAAAAAAAATGACGGATTAATAATGACCCAAGTGACCAAACAACCATAAGAACAAATCCAAGGAGAATGAAAAGATGGGACACAGATCGAATCTCAACCAAGCATAGACCCTTTTGCTGCACAAGAGTGAGAGAGAGGGGAAATTCTTAGCTTGTTGACCTCATAGATCTCATCAAGCTTGGGCCTGAAGCGAGCGATCTAAGAGCTGAAGGAGGAGAGGTGGACTGGAGAGTGGAGATAGAGAGCAGGTTCTTGGAGTTTGATGCACAATGAAAAATGAAATTTGAAAGCTCTGAGAGTTTTGAGTTTTAAGTTTTGAGACTGAAAAATTTTACTAACCTGCCAAATTCACTTCCAAATTTTGAATTTGCTCTTCAGGTTTGAGATTTGGTTTTGACGGGGTAAACAGATGTTAAGGTGGGTGGTGTTTTTTAGCTGATGTGGCACAAAAGTCAATGTAAGCAAATTTTAGTGAGGTGTCTTAACTCTATTGGCTGGGACTACAAGGTCAGCTTGCTGACCTTGTAGTCCCGGACTAGCTAAGAATTTCCCATTGTAAATGAGCAATAAATTGATTCTCGAAAAATAAAAAGCACACTAAATTATTATTAAAAATGCACTATAAATTGGTTTTTTTAGGATCATATATTTATTTAGAATTTTATATAACCCTATTGCACTATTTCACTTGCGTACTTGTCACTAGCTCTATCAAAAATTGCCACTGGTTTCACGTCAACAAGTTCATTGCATTTGCATTAGGTGTGCCAAATACTAAATTTTTAGCATTTGACATACCAAATACTTAAAACCAACACTCATGAGAGCATTAACATTGGGGGTATAAAACCTCCCGGATTGCTATCTTAGATTCACACGCCCCCTAAAACCACAATTAGCCGGGTGGCTTTTGCAAAAAAAAATTTAGCAACTATGAACATAGGTTCTTAAATATAGGAATTACTATAGCTTGATGCTAAAACTAAAATATCATATTTTATTTTTGGGTAGAAGAGCGAGAAATAATTTTTATTTTATTTTATTTTATTTTTTTGATTGTGTAATTTATATTATTTTGATTGGGTTATGCGTAAAAATAAGTAATGAGATGCTAGATGTATTGCAAAATGACTTTGTAAAATAGATAAAGTAACTTTTTAAATTGTAAAATATATATTTTTTAGAAACTCAAATATAAATGGTATGAGATGTATCATATGCCAAATTTTGGCATTTTGAGATTAAATTTGCTACAATACAGTTCTATCAATGGCACCATACAAACATATGTTTTATTTATTTTTATACATATGTTCTATTTATTTTTATTGTATTTTTTAATCAAAATTTTATCTCCTCTACAAAAAAAAGGGTAAATGAAAAAAAAAATATTTTAAGTAGGTGACCACAATTTATTGTACAAATTTTGCCATAACTTGCCATTTGATGAGTTGTGAGTAGTAGGAAAAAAAATGGTGTGACCACACCTCCACCACTTACAACTTGACACATGGCAAATTGTGGTAAAAGTTGTGTAATAAATTGTGGTCCTAAACATTGCTCATTGTAAAGTGGTGTGGTAAAAAGTTGTAAAGTGATAAAAAAAAAAAAAAATTAACAAGAATAGAGAAAGAACATTTAAATAAAGTAGTAAAAGAATAGAATATGTGAGGCAGGATGTATTGTAAAAGAGAAATGTTACGTCCACAATATTTTCACAACACTTTCACAACAAATCACATGTGGTAAGTTGATATTAGTTCTAATTTGAATCTACAACTTAAATTACTTTTTCGCCCACTCAAAACAATCTATTACTTAAGATTTGTTATGAAAATATTATAAATATAGTATTTCTCATTGTAAAATGATATCTTAATAGAAAAAAAAATTGTGATGTATCAAAATAGCATGCCTAATGCTCTATTAGCATTTTTTTTTTTTTTTTTAATGGAAGATATAGAATGCTCCACCAGTTGGAGCATTCGCATTTGAGAATTTCATCTTATCTTGTTTTACCATTTCAAAAAACTATTTTATCATTTATATCATACCATTTTACAACATACCCAATATCCCAACTTTTATTTTTCTATTCTACTAATTAAAATAATATATCTACCCAATAAAATAATATATCCCAAAATCACCATCATTTACAATACAACACATTATTTATTCTTTTTCTATCATTCTTTCTATTCAAGAACAACCACAAATTTATTGAAACCACCATCACCACAAGCCCACCACCGCTGCACTACATACACCTGACACCACCACCACCAACAACCCATAATCTACCATCAACACCAAAAAAAAAAAAAAAGTGGAGAGACTATAGCACCAACCCACCATCAACACAATCAACACCAAATGCAGCAACTCACAGTCCCCACCACCGTGAGTAAAACCCAAACCCATAGCAAGCGAAACCCAAACCCATGGCCACAATCAATAAACACCACCAACCA
Organism: Quercus glauca; assembly: GCA_023736055.1. Lineage (NCBI taxonomy): Eukaryota > Viridiplantae > Streptophyta > Magnoliopsida > Fagales > Fagaceae > Quercus > Quercus glauca. The sequence continues at coordinate 76,359,611 of CM043317.1, forward strand.
CAAACCCAAAACAACAAACCCGTCCACCACTCCACCACTCACCACAAACCCATACCACCGAACCAACCAACCAACCACCACCACTGAAAATCAAAAGAACACCACCCTCTCCAACCATCAACACCACCAAAAAAAAAAAAAAAAAAAAATAAGCAACCTACAATTCCCACAACCCGCGACAGCAAACCCAGACCCAGACCCAAACCCAAACCCATGGCAAACCCAAACCATCAAAACCCACCTATAGCAAACCCCATCAAAACCCATTCCAAAAATCCAACACAATCTCACTGAACAAACCCACATGAAAGACACCACCCCGCTGCCACCCACTGGCCTAAAACCCAAACCCACAACCGCACCGATCCATGTCGTTGCCGTTAGCCAAGCTGATCTGCAATGAGAAAGAGGATAAATAATGGTAGTGGTGGCTTGCTGTGGTGTGGTGGCTATGGGTTTTGGGTCTGAAGAGAGAAGGAAGAGAGCAAAGAAAAAGAGAAATAACTAGCAAGAGAGAGAGGAGAGAGAGAGTGTTTGAATTGTTTATAATAAAAAGTAGAAGAGAGAGAATTAAATAATAATAATCAGTTTACCTTTCAGTGACAGTGCAATTCTAAAGTAACAGTGTGGCAAAAAAATTTGACTTTTTACAATTTTTCACTTTTGAATGCTAAGCTCCATTGGGCATAAATGCCAAATTTTTTGTACATTTGGCATTTTGCAGAACCAATGCGAATGCTCTTGTGCTAAACAATGCTAAATATTTAACATTTAGCACGCCAATCATGAAAAACACATAAACATCAGATGTGCCAAATGCTATTTGTTTTATAGCACTTTTTAACTCAACGATTCTCTCTCTCCTCCCTCTCTTCTTCAGACTTTCTCATTCTCTCTCTCAGGTTTCCTCACTCTCTCGGTATTGTTTGTGGGTTTTGGTGGTTCCGGTTGTGACTGTGGGTGTCGGTGGTTTCGGTTGTGGCGGTGGTTTCATCTCGTCACGGTGGTTCTGGCTCTCGGTAAGTGGTTACAATTTTTCTCACCATTAATGGGTTGTGGCTCTCCATTTGGTGGTTTTGTGTCACCATTTGTGGGTTTTGTTGGTTTTTGCATTTGGGTTTGTTATATTTTTTTGCAGAAATCACAGTGGCCAGTGGTTATTGGTGGATTTGGTTATGGGTTCACAATAGAGAGAAAAAAGAGATAGAGGTTTTTGGGTTTTATAGAAATTTAAATGTTTTTTTTTTTATTGGTTGTTTATTTCATCTTAATGTATTGTAATGTTAAAAGTAGCAAAAGTAGATTTTTCATTTTTATGCCATTTGAATGAATCACTCTCAAAACCCCATTTGAGCTCTGAGACTGTTTCTGGGTTTTTGTTGTTTCTGAGTAAACTCTCATTGACACAGGTAGAAAACAGAAGACAATGTCTTGGAGGCAACTAATCTTCAAAACAAGGACAATCTCAATCTCACCACAGCCATATCAAACACCTGGCTTCTCTAAATTCTTCTCCAAATCGTCCTTGTATGTAGGTAAGCTTTATTTTTTATTTTTGAGGTTTAACACTTTCCCATTATTCAATTTTCTCTCTTTGTTTGGTGTCCAAGAAAATAAAAGGGAAAAAAAATATGGGTATTGTAGTTTGTGCTGTTTGAGCTTATATTGCTTTGTAAAGGTTGAAACTTTCGATTGGAAAGGAGAAAGAAATTCTGGGTTTTCTGATTTATGTTGTTGAAGTTCTTGTAAAGAAGAGAGATTTACTGAAAGTTGAGCCAAATGGGTGTTTAAGGCTAAGATTGAAGAGTTTGATTTCTTTTATAGATATATGGTTGCTGAGAAAATTTGAGAGAACTTGGGAATGTGAAAAAAAAAATTCTAGGTTTAATGATTTATGTTACCTGAATTTAGGCTATTGTAATGAAAAACACACTTCAACCAAGATAGATGGCTGTGTGAGGGCAAGGGTCGTTCCTTCTAGTATCCTGGATATTGGAAGAATATTTAGATACAATCATACAACCATTTGATTATTATTATTTTTTTGGCAGCCCAATCTAGCTTTATACTTTGGTTGGTTGCTGAGAAAGTAGGGAAATGAGAAGAGAAGAAAGAAATTTAGTTATTTTTTAATTATTTTTCTTTTTGAGTTGCTGTGAATTGTGATAGGCTCAGTTGAGGAGAGGTCTTGTTGTATCATGCCCTTACTTACAAAGTTACAACTACTTTCATCAAGAAATTGATATATTTTCTTTTATTTCTTTTTGCAATCTAACAGAATATTGAGGGTTTTTAGTAAATCAGATATTGCAATTGAGTTTGAGGTTCTGTTCTTGTTGCAGAGAAGGTTGGCATACCTGAATTTTTGAATGGGATAGGGAAAGGTGTTGAAGCCCATGTGGCTAAGCTTGAAACTGAGATTGGTGACTTTCAGAAGCTACTTGTCACTCGCACTCTCAAGCTTAAGAAACTTGGCATACCATGCCAACAGGTAATCACTAGAAAGTCTCCAGTTATCCTTTTCAAACAATGTGCATGTGTGTGTGGATTTCATCATAATTGTGGTTAGTGATATATTTGTTCAAATAACTAAGTTTTAGGATTTGGGAGAGTTTGCATTTGATAAATATCACTTTGAATTGTGTATTCAGATGTTTTTTTTTACTCTTTTAGTAATGTTGCTTCTAAGTGTGCGTTTGGATACCATTTATTTTGCTGAAAACTGAAAACAATAAAAAATTATTTTTTGGTTACTGTTCATAAATGAAATTACTGTGCATTTGCCTATTTGCACTGTTCATGGAGGCGCTGGTCCAGGTAAAAAAAAAAAAAAAAAAGGAAAGGCAAAACGCAGCCTCCATTTCAGCTATCCAAACGCAGCTTAAGTCAACAAATATGGTAGATCCATGGAATATATGACTTGTTTGACTGCTGAAACATAATAGGAGTGGTTTATATGTATGTTAATTTGAGAATGTCACTGTAGTGTTCTCTGTCTGCTCTTGTTTCATTTCTGTGTTTGGTCTATTTCAGTGTGAGAAATTGAGCTAGTAATAGTCACTAACAAATTCCATGGATTGTCTGCAAAGCCTTTTGGACTAGTGAACTGATTTCTAGTCTGTCACATAATATTGCTAGAATATCAACACTTAGACTTTTGACCATGGTTGCCTTAGCTAATGTCATTTTTGTGACTTGTTGGATAGATGGTAATGGTTTCGTTTCTACCTGTAATTCTGTAATTACATTTTGAACATCAGCCTTAACACAAATGGATTTCATTTAAAAGATATACAAACCAACAACCAAGCTTTAGTCCTAAATATTTTAAGGTCAGCTATGGACCCTTAACAGAATCAGTTAGGCTCCGTGACATTTATAAGATATGCACGGTGAAAAAAACCTATAAAAAAGAAAAAGAAAAAAGATAAGGTATGATAAGGTCTTGTGAATGTATCTCTTATTCTGTTAATAACTTGAAAACGATGACACAAGTCTATTTGGGCACTGATTCCTCTATAGTGATCCTGGCATTCTGTGCTTAGTACTTGTTTATGGAGGGAATACAAGCTGCAGTTTTTAATTAGGATTAGAGGCATGAGTTCATGACCTTACACATCAGTACTCCACATGGACTTTTGCTCCCTTACACTGACATTTGATTTTTGTTTTGCAGAGGAAGTTGATATTGAAGCATGCCCACAAGTATAGGCTGGGACTGTGGAGGCCTCGAGCTCAGCCTTTAAAATCTTAATTAGTGTTGGAGTGCTGCTAGTCCTTCAAGGATGAAGACCAGGATAATTGTCTGGTGGAGTTCGTGATAGCTGGACATTTACGCATGAAACTGTTTAAGTTTTAAAGAGTTCGGTGTCTTAATGTTTGTAATCTTATAAACAATCTCATGGACCGAGTTTAGTGGTTTAATTCTATGTATTCAATGCATAAACAGCATGATCACTGCATGCATTATCATATAATTTCTTCTAACCAGTATGCAGCCCTGTTACGGATTTGGATTCTAGCTTGCCATACTAAGCTCATTTTATTGTAAAAGAAGTTTTGAATCATTTCAGGTTTTACCTGATACATCCCATATGGTTTAATCCTCCAGATGATTAATGAATGAGATGAATAATGCATATTGTTTAGAAAAAGCTGTGGTTTTATTATAAAATGGTATTTATTTTTTTTAACTAGAAATAATAAGATTTGGGCCGATGGCTTGGGTCATACACTGGACCAAGATGACAATAAGCCTTTTTTTTTTTAATAGTCAGGATTCAATCCCAAGCTACAAATTTTGTAGAGTGTAGTCTTTTCCATCTAGCGAGTTGAATTCATGACTTACCCTCTTAAGATAGCTTGGCTACATGGATGGTGACTGTTGGTAAAATGCTCGTATTTGTTTCACATTGTTACATCCTCACTCCTGCATATCTTTTCTTTTGTCTGATTCAAGATGGCTGGCGGAATTCTTTTCAAAATCACTGGCATTTAACAGGGTGTATAAAGTGAAACTGAAAGTTACAAAACTCACTTGCCTCTCTTGCCGGATGACACCAGCCCCTTAGGCATCAAATATCCACCATAAAGGGAATTCCATTTACTGCAAGCCTATGGCAAGAATTCTTAATCCACCACTGTATGCTCTGTGCCCCATGAGTAATGATAATTTCTGTGGTCAGTTTGGCCATATTACAATGATACCAAATATTTAAGAAATCTGCCACACATAGGCCAATTCATGAATAGGCTCAGTCAGGGTTCAGAGCTACAATAGACCCTACTAAAAAGACCTATAGATTATCAACACACATTGTTAGGGACTCTAGCATTTATTGAATTAAACAGTGTAACAAAAATTTTAGCAGGATCCAAACACAAGATTTTAGATTTTTCTGCAAACTTACAAAAGCTAAAAAAATTGAAATTTTTTTGCTCTGTACAAAATTTAATGGGACCCAAAAGAGCACAAAATTTAAGATTTTTCTACAACAGCTGAACGAAAGTTTAAATTTTTCTGCAGCAGTACAGAATTTAGCATACTAATTGCCAGTGATGCCTTATAGATCATTTCCACCAATCTCATCAATATGAACTAAAAAAAAAAGATCTTTCTCATACTGATACACCAAGGATAAGTTATCTACTATCTGCAAAATTCTTATCCTTCAAAAATATACATTACTTGCAGAAAACAGGAAGCAAACACCTGCTCTAGCCTCTATGTGAGTGCAAGATTCGGCACAAGACCTCCTTATTCAAAATGATTTAAGTGCACAGACATTTTCTACACCTGCACTAGATGGAAAGAGAGCAACATAGTTGGGAAACCTAGACTCAGGTCCATTGGTTCACTTGCACAAGCTTGGGAGTTAAAACTAATCATCTTGAATCGCACCACCAAATGGTATGGCTGACTCTGGAAATTTGTGGAGAGTAACTGTCAAAAACTTATGATGCAAAACCCTGCAATCAATATATTGAATTATAAATAAACTTGCCTACAGAATTGATCTTTCATTAAGAGGTGGGAGAGAGTGGAAGTGAAGGCAGCCTTCTCATTTTTCTCTTTGTTCAGTAAATCTCAATTATCACACATGTATAAAAAGAGCGCTACTTTTGGAGCTATCTAACACAGAATTTAGAATATTTAGCATTGCTAGTTATCACTTCTAATCAAGTAAAGGTGATGACTATCGGAGGTATTACCAACATGTTATAGAATAGTAAGCTAAATTAGTTAGCCTACCCAAAACAATAATAAGGGGGAAAGGACAAAGGGCTAAGAAGGAGATATACAAGAATTTGCTTGATGCAATTTGAAGAAAGACACTTCTAGAGGCATCACACGCGAGAGCCCAAGATACCTGAAAGTTGACAATACAGAGACACATTATAATTCTTAAATGAAGGGAAAATATAAGCAGGAAAAAACTACGAGTGAAAAGTAATGACATTATATAGGGGAATTGAATATTGTCACAAGTATTTAGCCCCCATATTCCTTATTCAATTTGCACACTCATGATTTGCTTGTTTAAACCTTTTATATACATTTGCTAAGATTATTACCTTATATTTCTTCTTTTGCAATATTGTCACTCTCGTCTCGTTGTTCTTTCATTTTTGGCATTAACATATATGACAGACAAGCTTTCCCTAAATCTATTTTGAAATTCTACAGATAGGATAGTACCATCCTATGGTTAAAAAATTCATATCACTATTGGAATTAAAGAGCAAAAGCATCCTAGAACAGGAAAAAAATTCAATAAACCAAAGGGGCCCTGTGTTTATTGTGCTGTCACTGACCAAAAACGTGTGCACAGTACTCATGTAAAAAAAAAAAACTACAGTTTTTGTTAATCTTCTCCTCTAAAAATTGTCACATAAATGCTAGCTGATTCAGTGATGACCTTTGAGTACAATGACATGAATACAAACAGCAAAAAGAAATGTCAACTAATCAATCATTGATAACATCATGCAATCTTCAAGTGGTAAGTAGTTACTGTGATTGGTAGAGACAATATTACCTTGGAAGATTATCACCAAGCAAAAGAGAAAGGTGATGACTAGTGCAATAAGATTAGTATTTGATGATGATGCCTTGTCCGTTCTCATCTTCTTCATCTCCCTCCTTTGTTCAATCCTTGCACGCCTCATTCTTGCAAGTTCAGAAATTTCTTTGACCAACTTCATATCGGCTGCATCCAATAATGGCCCATTAGGAGGACGGGGTGGTTTAGGAGGCTTATTAGAGTTCATCTTTTTCCTTTTCTCTTTTTCCATTTTCATCTCTGCCATATTCACTGCCCTTCCCTCCACCTCACCTACCAATATCTCCAAATTTTCACCAGAAAGTAATAGATTTTTACTTGAACCGAACCCATTAGTATCCCAAATTGGTTTATCAAAACCAATATGTCCATTCCTCAATCTGCCTTTCTTAGGCTTAGCACGCATACTGCTCACATTCAAGTTTTTAACTCCATCCTCTTCACTTGTAGTCTCACCACTTTCCAAATCAACAATTGAATCATTTTCCTCTGAATCACTACGATCCATTACAAACCCAATTACCCTCCAACCCTATACCATCAATATTCAAACTTTTCCATAAGAATAGACCCTCCAAATCCCCAATATCAAAACCGCATACTTTCCCAAAAAGATAGGAAAACCCACAAATCCTTTTCAGCTAATCCATTTTACTACAATTTAATGAACTCACAATTCAAGTATATACGACCATGAAACCATCAAAATCACACAAAGAGCCATCAGTTTCTAATTTCTTGACATTCCATATAATAAATTAAAGCTAAAAGGCTTATTCTATCGCTGCATTATCCAAAATAGTCAAAAGGGTAACTTAAAAAAAAAAAAAGATCTTTCTCATTCCCATTTCTTCTTCCTGCAATTTGACATGAAACCCAAAATAACAAAGTTATACCCATTAACAATCTAAAATAAATATTGAACAAACATTCATGAAATTCACAAAGCAACCACATTATTAATAACCCAAATGCCCCATTTGGTTGCAGAGGAAATGTAAGGAAAGCAAAAGTTAGAAATTGTGGAAATAAAAATTTTCATTTTTTTTTTCTATAATTTTGTAAGGAAACAAAGAAGCTGGAACTTGCATGAGCCATAAAAAGGAGTTAAATTGACATAATCAAAAGATGGGTTTTGCATTTAGAGGTAAAGCAAAAAAAAACCATAAACAAATAAGATTTAGATTTCACAGACATTCTTTTCTCTTGTTATCTTTTACCTCGGTTTTCTCAGCAACCAAATGAAAAGTAACACACAAGCATTTTTAATCAGAGTCACAACAATGATCATCATAAAACGTACCGTTTGTGGAGAGCGAGAGAGAGAGAGAGAGAGTTCTGAAAACAAAGAACCAAACCATTGGGGAAACAGCAAACTTTAGCAGACCAGGCTCGTTTGGTAAATACCACCTTATTACTATTACCAATGTGATGCTGACTTCTTAGTTTCCAAAGTGGTGGTCTTTGTGCCACGTAATCTTCCTATATTGTCTTTTTCTATTGTTGTCGTTTTTGTTGGTTTTTGGCCATTTCTGTTTACTTTTAGTTTTTCCAAGTAAAAGAGCTATCAACACTTGCGTATTTCATTTGTGCAAGACCCACGTATATGAGATTTAAATCAACTCGATATAATTTGAGATTTAAAACCATAAATTTATTAAATGAAATATTTTATATTTAAATATCAATTAAATAAATTTATTTAATACTAACTAAACTAATATTATTTTGATGAAATTAAACACATAACTTAATGAATTAAAACTAATCAAGGCTAATTTTATATAGAGAGTCAAAATCATGGTTCAAGCATAAAATTTAACCAAAAAAATATTTATTTTTTAAAAATGAGGTCTAGTTTATCTTGGATAAGACAATACATGGATAAGTAAAGTTATAATCCAATTTTCAAATTTTATTTTAGAGTTAAGAGAAAGAGAGAGAGAGAGAAAGGGAGAGATTGTTTGGTGTATGCCCATATAAGAAATTATAGGTGATTAATATTGACAATTTACCAAGTAGGATATTGGTGTACTAAAATTGAAATTTCAAACTGTTAGAGAAAATTATTTGTTACTAATGATTAGACACATTTAATAATTGTTTTTCTTTATTATGTTAAACAATTTAGGGTTTTTATTGATATAATATTTTGAAAACCTTTTTGGAGGTGGGAAAAGTAGTGTATATATCAAATTTTTTTATAAACCAATTGCTTTCATTAAAATTTTGGGACTTTTTATAATGATGGTGAAACCTTTTTACAAAGGGAGTGTGGCCTTTTTGTAATCCCTCTTTGGCTTAGTCCTAGATGCAGCACTGACATGATCCACATGTGTTATGAGAGGATGACTCATAAAACTGTGTTACGAGACATTAACAACTTTTGAATCTATGTTTGGTATGCAAAGAAGCAACAAAATATACACTTCCAAAATTAATCTTTATTTAACTGAAAGTCTAAATTCAAAGACCAATCAAAGTTTCAAAGGCCATTCTAAACTTCCAATACTCGATCCATTATGTAAGCTTTTAACATTTATTCATGAAGAAATTTTTTATTTTTTATTTTTGAGAAACAAGTCAACCATCATATTAATTAGTGGATGATAAATCAGCAGTTACAAAATTATTAATATTAGGAGGAATAGACTCCATCTAGACAAAAAGCGGAAAAGATAACTTAACTCTTCTAGCTAAGGCATGTGTTAGTGCATCGCCTTGCCTATATGTGTGAGAGAAAGACTAACTCTGAAGATAGTTGATAAAGAATATAGTGTCTTTTCTCAAATGACCGAGGGCGGAGTTAAGTATATCACCTTTCTTTAAGGCATTAACAACAACCTCAGGTCTGAATCACCTTCAAAAATTGAGTTACCAGGTCCAATTTCCTGAACAAAAAGGACTGCTCTCCTAGCTGCCATAAACTCCAGAAATTTCTTGATTGGATTTTATTCTCAATCCAAGATTTTATTTTCACTTTGATATTTGGAGTGAAAGTATCATAAGAAAACAAAGATCATTTGGGTAGAATTCTCAGTAAACTATCGGAATGTTAAATTTCTTTTCAAATACTTAATTAGTTCAAAAAAGACATAACCAAAAAAAAAAGAAAAAAAGAAAAGAAAAGAAAAAGAAACACGCCCGATAATATAAAATGTTGCTCTATTAGTGAAATTTGCAGTGTGCGTTTGGCATGAATTATTTTTGTTAATTTATTTTACTATTCAGCTCATTTTTATTACTATTTATGCATCTCACTGCGTTTTTTGGCACTATTTTTGGGCTTTACTCTACTATTTTAGCTAACTTTTACTTTTATTCATAATACTTTTAGCAAAAAGTTTTCAGTTTTAACAAAATAAGTGGATCCCAAACAAACACATAATAAATATTACACTGAATTTTAATATCTTGAATTTCAGTTTCATATGCATTTATCTCAAGAAAAATAAAATTTGAAATCTACATTGTTGTTGAGGTCAAGATTATGCTAAGGATAAGATGAAAGACTGCATTAGATCTTTATATTAATTGGATTGCCAAGCAATTGAGACCATAGTTTTTCCCCTTATAAAAGCTAAAAACAGTCAAGCTCATATACATGCTGAAATAATATGTAAGGTACGCAAAATAGAGTCAAATAAACATTCACCTTGATTTAACCCATGTTTAACACAAACATAAACTTATTCAAAAATAATTTGAATACCAAAACTCATGTATCATCATCATCGGAATTGGGGTCCACCTTACATAACAATTTGTCCACTATTACATAAGAAGTATTGGCATTGTGCACTGCATACTTGATCTGTTCCATTGAGAACACTCTGGCATTCCAATCTGGGCATTCACCAATTGGTTCCTCTATATGCATTCCAACTTCATCAGCCAACTCTTTTAATCCATAACCCTCGATGTTGGGTTTCCTCAGAATCCTAGCAAAAAGATAACCAACATCAATGCCTGTCCCACATTGTATATCATAGTATTGTTGTAGTGCTTGAACTATGTTACTCATTCCTGTACCCAGAAAATAGTAAGTCTCATCAGCCAGAAAATGCCTGAGAGTCTTAGGAACACAGTCCAAGCAGCTTAATTTGATGATCAAACAATGAGCACCAATACAAAGAATCAACAGTTTGCCTTTTGGTGTATTTTTATAGTCGAGTCCAACAACACGATTCTCACGTGATGAATACTTCAAACCATTGATCTTAGTAACAACCAAAGCAGAATTATCGGCCACAGATACCTTTACTTTTGAACCATTTATTTCAATTTCACATAAACCTATTTCTGAAAGGTAGCCCTCTAAGAGCCACATATTCAAAACAACGCTTCTTGTACTAGCAAGAAAACTACAAGTAAGGAAAGAAATTGCCTGGGGATGTTTATATAGAGGCAAAGTCAAGGTGAATTTATTTATCAGAAAAAGAAAAGGACCAGGCAAGGTGAATTTATTGCTAGAAATTAATTCATGTAGGTGAATTTATTTATCAGAAAAAGAAAAGGTCCAAGGTGAATTTATTGCTAGAAATTAATTCATGTAGGTGAATCCAAAGGGTTTTTTTTTTATTTTTTATTTTTTATGGGAATTAATTGAAGGGATGGAAAGTCAAGAGTTGCAATGTTATTCATGCTTCAAAATTTTATGATTTTGTTGTGTGAATGGAGACTGTTCCATTACTAGTTTATGATGTAATTCTGACTGATTCAGCCAAAATCTTAATTACTTTTTTTTTTTTTTTTTCATAAAAACTTTCTTTAAATGAATTATTAACCAATGCCCTAAAGGCACTCGTTAACATTTCTCATATATAAATATGACATTAAAGTTTAGTAGTGACATACTTGATCTGCTCAGCTGTCAGTACCTTGGTACCGCAAGTTTAGCAACCCAACATAGTGGGCTTATTAATGCTGACCTCGCATTCTTTATGGGAAATTTGCTGTGTAATCCCGAAGAAACTTAATCCAAGAATCTTAAAAGCAATTACCATTCCCAATTCAAAAGGCACTCCCAAGTCTAAGAGTCAAGTCTCAACCGGTTGTTGGTCTTTGACCTCAACCATTTTTCAGTCCAAGAATATTGCCTTCCCTATGAAAAAATTTTCAACTCTAGTCACACTTTTGAAACACAAAACCTTTCACTCCAATGAATTGGAGGGTGAGTGAAGAAATGATAGGAGTTCTGTAAGAATTTGGTACACTGATGCTATTCCAAGTAAAATCCATGTTCAATAGAGAATTCATAGAAGTTTGGGTTATCAGTGATTGCTTAAACTTGGATTTGTTAATACTATTAGCTCGGACGCCTTAAAGCTTCTGCCAATGTTTATATTTGGTCATACGGCTCTTATTAGAATCAAAATATGGAGGCCAAGTCAAGGTGAATTTATTCAGAAAAAAAAAAAAAAAAAAAAACACTAATCATTTAAAATAAAAATTAACACCACTGACATAATGGTTACTTCACAACTAAAATTTGTTCCATTCTTTTTCACAGTTTCTAATGGTATTGGTCATTGTTTTGTCCTAACTCAACCAAATAGAGGCCAAGTCTTATTTGGTATAAAAATAAATAAAAAATAAAAAATAAAAAGAAAAAGAAAAAAAGAGGCCAAGTCAAGGTGAATTTATTCATTAAAAAACAAAAAAAATCAAGGTTAGTTTATTGCTAGGAATTACTATCTCCGTCCCATTTTTTTTGTCCTCTATTCTATTTTGAGATGTCCCAAAATATTGTCCTGTTTTTAAAAATAAAAGTCATTAATTTATTAATGTTCCTATTATATCCCTATTAATTTACTAATTCAATTTTTTGATAAATTTTTTTAAGGGTAGATTTGGAAACTTATACATTTTTAAAAGATAAACAAGACAATAAATGATATTTTCTTAAAAAGTTTGACTTTTCAAACAGGACAAAAAAAATGGGACGGAGGGGGTAATTCATCTAGGTGAATTCGAAGGGTTTTTTTTTTTTTTTTTCAATGGGATTTAATTACATAGAGCTGAGTGATCAAACGAATCTAGACCATATTCCCATTGGAAAATGGAGTCTTCAATAACTAAGGAAAATGGAAAGTCAAAAGTTACATTGTTTTAATGGTTTTTGATTTGTAGTGAATTTTTATCACATGAGATTTAATATCATAACAACTCAAGTTAATTCATGTTCCCGACTAAACATTATCTAAATCTCAAAAAAAAAAAAAAAAAAAAAAAAAAAAACCTACCGAGCATAATCCATCTTGTCAAAAGAAAAGGTCATGAATCTCTTAACTCCAACAAATGGTCATGAATCTCGTAATTTTGTGACATTTTCCGATTTATTATGTAGAGAAAATTAGGTTTTGAAACCTTCTTTTTTCACTTTTTGAAAGGAAGAAAAAAATAAAAAGAAGTGGAGATAAAAAGCAGAAACCTGTGATACAGCTTAATTTATCCTCATTCATGATCAAATTAAACATTTTTTTTTTTTGCAAGTCTTTGTGACCAAAAAAAAAAAAAAATTAAACATTTATTAAAATGAAACCACACCTAATACAAGGCTCTTGTGTATGTGTGTGTATATATATATATATATGTAGTCACACCTAACAAAATAAGTAATTTATTTTCTTCACATATATATTGAAAACCAACACCTATGTATCATAGAATGCTGTTAAATCCACTGACTTTGAAATTTCCACCAACTTGTTCCCAATAACATAAGTGGTATAGGCATTGTGCACTGCATACTTGATTTGTTCTGGTGAGAAAAATCTAGCACTCCGGTCAGGGCGTTCACCAATTGGTTCCTTTATATCCATTCCAACTTCACCTGCCAACTCTGCTAATCCATACTTAACAATGTTGGCTTTCTTCAGAACCCTGGAAGCAAAATGACCAACTTTAATGCCTGTTCTACATTCTAAATTATGTCGATCGTGTAGAACAAAATTAACTTCGTCTTCTATTCCTGTACTCACAAAACAAATAGTGTCATCCACAAGAAATTTGATGAGAGTATCGGAAGCGTATTTGGTATGGCGAAATTGGATGATCAAACAACGAGTTCCAACAGAAAGGACCAACATTTGGACCACAAATGATTTTTTGTCTAGGTCTTGAACAGTCTTAACGTCGAGACCTACAACACGGCTTCGTGAAGTTTGTAACAAAGACTTTAATCCATCAATCTTCCAACAGAGTACACGATAATCATTGATTACACTTGCTTTAACCTTTGCACCATCTATTTCAATTTCATAGTTACGGCCCAATTTTGACTGGAGAGCTACAGGTAATTGGTTGTTTGTTTTGATGAAATCATTTAAACTACTGCGCCTCTTGTTTACATGGGGATGTTTATATGGAGGCCGAGTCTAGGTGAATTTGCTAGGAATTAAATTCATCAAGCCTAGGTGAATTTGATGGATTTAATTTACATTCCCTATTGGATTATGGAGAGACTTCATGAACTTAGGCAATGTATTTAAATTGTTTTTTTTTTTTTTTTTACTAATACAACTTATATTACCCTGATACAAAATTATGGTTCTGAAGTTTACTTTTGGCACGTGTAACACGTGCTTGGCTTTCTTCAACTGTTATAGGCATAAATATCTTGATCCCAACTATGTAACTGCATTTGGAAATAGTTTATTAGTTTTAGGTAACTTTTATGTTAAATACGTGAGAAAAGTAAAATAAAAACTATATAATTTTTAAAGAAAATAACTAACAAAGTAACAATCTACTGTGTGCTAAGCCAAACTAGCTTACAAAAGTCGAAAGTTCAAGTTTGTTAAGGAAAAATGATAATCAATGATGACTCGGCACTCATTTAAGATTTCAATTGAGTTAGATTTATGTTGTTCCACAATTTTGGAGATATTCTTAAGAGTGATGGAGCTCACCTAATTATTATACATGATTTACGACAAACCAAACACAGTCAGAAATTTCATTAAAAGTAGTTTCAATACACAAATCACAAATCACATGTAGCACTAGCATATATATATATATATATATATATAGCTCTAATGTGGACACTAACAACACAGAATCAAAGCAGTCAAACCCATAAACAAGATGGCCTTACGAGGCTTAGAGCATATCCAAGAGCTTATTCCCAATAACATAAGAAGTATAGGCATTGTGCACTGCATACTTGACCTCTTCATCTGTGAACGCTACTGCATTCCAGTTAGGACATGCACCAATTGGTTCCTTTATGTCCATTCCAACTTCGCCTGCCAACGTCGATAATCCATACCCAACATTGCCTTTCTTCAGAATTTTAGCAGCCAAATAGCCTACTTCAACACCTGTCTTACAATCCACACGTTGCGCGTGTTCATTAAAACGAAGGCGGCCAAGTTCTGCAACTTTCTCGCGCATTCCGGTACCCAGAAAACAAATATTCTCATCAGACAGAAACTGCCTGAGGGTATCAGTTACCTCCATCGTGGCAGGTAATTGGATCATCAAGCAATCAGTCCCAACACAAAGAAGCAAAATCTTGCCTACAGGTGTAGGTGAAAATTCATCGGACGAAAAAATTTCCGATAAAATTCCATCATCATCATCAATATCAATGTCGATCCGCGCAAACTTAATGTCGAGCCCAACAACACGCCTTTGTGAAGTTTGTAATGAAGATTTTAACTCATTTATCTTAGCATCAACCAAAGCATGATTGTCGACAACGCTTACCTTGACGTTTGCACCGTGTATTTCAATGTCATACATACCCATTTTTGACAGGAATGATAGTGGAATGAGGTTGATCATGTTGGACATAATTGATAATTCAAACTAGTGTTGCCTGTGCATAAAAAGAAAACCCATAACAAGAAAGGGAAAAGTCAACAAATGCTCTAAGGCATTGTTTTAGGAACTATAAACTTTTTATGGGAAAAAAAGAAATATAAAACTAATTTTTTAACATTTTTCTTTTATATTTTTATACCAAAACTTTCTTAAAATAATTGATTAATAAATACTCAGACACCTGTTAACCAGAGCCAATAAGAATAACAGTTCATAAAAATTGATAAGTATAAATCATTTTGGTGGCAACTATAATATCTATTTCAAGTCAACAGTAACAAATTTGATAAGCCAACCAATCACAGAACAGGACTAAAACCAAATTTGATCTTTCTTCATTTCAAGCACAAAAAACTACTTCAATTCTTTGGAAAGCTAGCTGTAGAGAGTGAAAGATTGAAATTTAGTGTTTTTTACACAAGCTATTTTAAAACAATTTCGTACACATCAAATAAAAGTACGTGCCCATACTATAAACAGAATTTTGTAGCACATATCAAACATGTTACTGGAAAGCCTTCCATTAGTGAGATTTAACTGACTATAATGAAACCTGATATGCAAAGAGAGCAACATACAGCTCTATTTGCAAACAATTCACAAGCTAAAATACTACAAAAAATAGAGAGAGAGAGATCACAGAGACACTCACTTCTTGGGATAAAAATGGAGAGGAATCTCTCTATCTTTCTCGATCGCTCCTGCAAGAACGTTTGGCTGGCTATAGAGTATAGTTATAGGGAAAGCGAGAAAGAGAGAGAAAGAGGGAGACGTACAGAGTACAGAGTAAAGAGAACGTTAAAAGAAAAAGAAATTGAACATGCATAAAGTGGGCTTCATCTTTGGGCCCATTAAAAAAAAAAAAAAAAAAAAAGGAGCAATCCCATTTACCTTTTTAATTCAAAAAAAAATAAGAAGGTTTAATATTTTAATATTTTATAATTTTTTTTACCGCTTTTTTTCTCCTTCACATGTGCCTATACCTTGACTCTTTGTCTCCTGCTTTATCAAATTGAAGACAATTCAATATTTACTTCAAGTCCGTAGTCACGCCAAGTGAAAGTCATCTATCAGTCATTCACAAAGATGTCCGTATGCATACAGCTCATTTAACTTTTTGTTGGGACTTTTTTTTTTTTTGGTTGAAAATGTGCTAAGTAAGTCTGTGTACTGAAAAATGATTTTATTAGTGTGTGCTCTTAGTATACTATTTTTAGAAAAAAATTTATTGGGAATTAAAAAAATTTTGAAAACTTTTTTAATTTTTGATAAAATTTTTCTAAAAACAGATTTGTTAATGTGTGCCATAAGGGCATACATTAACCGGACCCAAAAACAGATTTGTTAAAATGTGCCCTAAGGGTATACATTAACCGGACACTTACTTTAAAAAAATTATTTTATCTTTATATATTAAGAAGATTTAGAAAATTAATTATTATTTTTTTAAAAAAATATTTTTAAATTAATTAATCAATAACTTAAAAATAAGGTTAGAATAGTAAATTGATAAAAGAAAGTTAGTTACTCCCTCCATCCCACTTTTTTTCTCCTCTATTCCATTTTGAAATGTTCCAAAATATTGTCCTGTTTCTAAAAATAAAAGTTATTAATTTACTAATGTTCCTATTATACCCCTATTAATTTACTAATTCAATTTTTTGATAAATTTTTTTAAGGATAGTTTTGGAAATTTATACATTTTTGAAAGGTAGGCAAGACAATTAATGATGTTCCCTTAAAAAGTTTGACTTTTCAAACAGGACAAAAAAAATGGGACGGAGGGAGTATTATTTTTTTACTATCAAAAATACCCCTTCTTAAAACTTAAAAATGGGGTTAAAATAGTAAATTGACAAAAATAATAAATTCTTACTTCTACATTGAAATACCTTCTTACTTCTAATAAACTCTTACTTTTACGTTGATTTAAATTCCTACTTCTACTTACTAACTTCCTACAAAATAGAATCACTCTTTTGTTAGTTTTAATTTTTAAAACTCTTCCAATCTACAAAACTCATCCAATGTATTCATTTTTTTTTTACTCAAAAAATAGAAGAGTCTCACGCGTGCTCAGAGGCTAGTTTATTTTAATACCCTATATTATTATTATTTTTTTATGAGAACAATTTATTTTATAATACACTTAGTATATGTCAAGTACTTTATTATTTTACAACTTATATTAAATATATTTTTTTATTCATTCTTTTACCGCACAGGTCTCTCATAGGATAATGAGTGATATATTAATTATAATACAGTATTAAAAATACATTTTTTTTGTCATTTATAAATCGATATATACCAAGTCCATGAATTTATCAATTTATTAGTTAAGAACTTGCACTAATTGGAGAAAAATCTTACTCCACAAATGTTTTCTAGGGTAATCATTAAAAAACTTAAATTATACAAAATTTAATAAAAATAGAACTTCATATATTAACCAAAAAAGCTTCTCAAAAAATAAAAAATATTGACCCAAAAAATAATAAAAAAGCGCATGCGCACACACACACATACAAATAAATAAAATCTTACAATTTTTTTTTTGAATTTTCTTATTTCAAAATATTTGTATGAATGTTTCATTATCAATGCTTCAAATTACATTTTTTCAAAATTTTAGTTTGATAAAAAATTTCTCGGGCCTTTTCTTATGTTTGTAAGGACCTTTTTTTTTTTTTTTTTTTTTTTGGAGAAACTATTTGTTTGTAAGGACCTAATATATTGTTAAGGCGATCAAAGTTTATGGAAAAGTTTGGCTACATACTAATTTGTAGCCTAAGACTATAACTCCCACTGAACAAATTAACATTGCTACATATTTTGAAAATCTAAATGTTGAATTGTATGTTCTTTATGCTTTTAAAATATATGTCAAATTTTATGTCAATCGGATATTATTTACTATTTAATCCATAAACTTATTTTTTATGTATAATTTTAGACTACAAAAACTCGAAATTTAAAGATTTGATTGATGACATAGCTATTAATATTTGATTTTCTTGAAATTTTGCAAGTATAAAGAATATAAGAAAAAAAATGTAATCCAATAGTGGATTTGTCAAAATTCATATCCAATAAAAAAAATATTGAGTGGAGTTATATCCTTAGTTTACAACCAAGTTTGTTACCAAATTTTGTCCAAAATGTAATTATGTAAAGCCTAAAAAAATTTAGGGTGATCCCAAATATTTTTTAAAGATTAATAAAACCAAAAAAATTAAAAATTAAAAATTATATATTATAATTATTTTGTTTTCCAAGTCACGGTGGTCATGACCACCTTAGACTAAAACATGGAGCCACTAGTGCTATGATTGAGCACTCCTGCCCTAAAGTAGGCATCCCATGTCCAAAAGATTCTATACTTTACCCATGTCTAGCCTAACAATTCTACTTAAAAATAAAATTTTCAATTAATAATCATGGTAACCTATCACTCGGAAAGTGACACTAAGAGCACTGATTGCTCCATTCAATCCATTTCAGGTTATTATGATTTGTTGGTTATGTTATATACACTCTTAATGTTGAGACCTACAACATGGCTTCGTGATTTTTGTAACAAAGACTTTAATTCATCAATCTTCCAACTGACCACACGATAATCATTGATTACACTTGCTTTATCCTTTGCACCATCTATTTCAATTTTATAGTTACTCATTTTTTACTGTAAAACTGTAGGTACCCAATTTTTTATAATGTTGAAATAATTGAGACTACTGTCCCTCTTGTTTACATGGGGATGTTTATATATATAGAGGCTGAATCTAGGTGGATTTTCTAGGAATTAAATGCATCAAGTCTAGGTGAATTTGATGGAGTTTAGTAATTTACAGAGAGTTGAGTGATCAAATGAATCAAGACCAAATTAACAAGTTTCTCAAAAAAAAAAGACCAAATTAACATTCCCTATTGGAAAATGGAGAGACTTTATTAACTTAGGCAATGTATTTAAATTTTTTTTTTTACTAATAGAATTTATATTATCTTGATACTGTAACAAAAATATGGTTCTAAAGTTTACATTTGATTATTCTAAAAAAAAAAAAAAAGTTTTCTTTTGGCTCGTGTAACACCAAAAATGGGGTGCTGACTTAAGTTCCCAAAATGGAGACGTAATTTTCCTAGATTGTCTATTTTATTGTGGTTGGTTCTTTGGCCTTTTTTGTTTAGTTTTAATTATTGTTTTTGGAATTTAATTTTGTTGCCATGTGATACACACCAATCTCATGGTAAAATATATTATGAGATAGTTATAAAGATCTCTCAACATATGCGTATCTCATATGTGTAAGACGTACACATAAGGGATATAGAGTCATATAGATCAGCTTGATATAATTTGAGATCTATTGTGATAAATTTAAATATCAATTAAATAAATTTATCTAATACTAACTAAATTAATATTGTTTTGATGAATTAAAAACATAAATTAATGAATTAAAACTGAGTTTAATTATATATTTTATATATATATAGTGGGAGGGGTAAGATCCGAGCATAGAATAGAGCCTGTGGACCCAGTCCGAGGAGATGGAAGGGCCCACCCGCATATTAGTTCTAGCCCAACACATAGATGAGAATCCAAGGAGGAAGGACGAGCAGGCCGACCCCTTGAGTAGCCTGAAGAACGAGCGTTTCTCAAGAAGCATTGAGCAAGCCACTTGCACTTGAAGACAAAATATTGAAGAAGAAGGTAGAGGTGTACAAGCAAAAAAAAGAGGAAATGTCCAGATAAAGTACCCATCACCTCCGCATTTAATACACTTCACTAACTTAGCTAGCTGCATTAATGGTGGAATGACCCCTAAACAATATCCTCACAGCTTGCAGCACTTTCTACTACCTCCAACAGAACCCTGATGGGGCAAGTATCCAAAGAAGAATCAATAGCTATACAAATGGAGGCTAAGATGCAATTCAACTGGATATATAAAGAGAGGAAACCCCTCTAGAGAAGGGGACGAAAAATTGAAAAGAAACACATATATTGTACATCACTACCCTGTAATTGGTACTTGATCAATTTATGAACATTTGCTCCCCGTCCCCGATCTAACCCGAGGATGTGTTAATCCAAAATTTCGTTCCATTTTTAAGATCACTTAACTCTTCCTAACTTAAAAGCCAAACCATACTTGTATGTTAAAGTTCATATTGGAAACCCATTCTTTAACAAATTAATTGTATTGGGCCATCTAACCTAAATCCAATATTCCCAGTGGGCTTAGCCTGTTGGAGCCGCCTATATATATAAAGAGGTCTACTTTATCTTGGATAAAATAACAAAATATGGTTAAGTAAAATTATAATCGAATTTTCAATTTTTATTTTAGAGTTTAGAGAAAGAGATTATTTGGTGTGTGGTCATATAAGAGATTATTGGTGACTAATGTTGACAACTTCCAAAGTAGGATATTGGTGTACAAAAATTGAAGTTTCAAGCTATTAGGGAAAATATTCGTTATTGATGATTAAACACACTTACATGCTCTGCTTGTGCGTGCACGCGCTAAACTATTTAGGGTTTTATTGATCTTATATTTTGAAAAACTTTTTGGAGACGGAAAAAATAGTGTACAAACCCCTTTTTTATCTTATAAACCAATTGTTATCATAAAATTTTGGGCTTTTTTATAACCAGGATGAAGCTTTTTTATAAAGTGCCTCTTTGATGGGAATCTTAGGCCTAATCCTAGAGCTGACACTAACAGGATCCACACATGTTATGAGAAGATGGCTCCTAAGACTGTCTAATTTGATTCCCTTTTGATTTAATGACTTTTGAATCTATGTATGGTATGCAAAGCAGCAAACTATACACCATCCATGCGCAGACAAATATCAGCAATTTTTACGAAAATCATGGTATAGATTGTATTTAATTGCTAAATATGGTAGGTAAAAGTATGACTTGGAGGGTGAGTGATTGTAATGAACTGATGCTATTACAATTGATGGAAGTTCTGTAAGAATATGGTATAATGATTCTATCCCAACCCAAGTAAAACTCATGTTCAATTGAGAATTCATAGAAGTTTCGGTTATCGGTGATTGCTTAAACTTGGTTTTTATTAAGAAAATATTTTATTAGCTTGGGCTCCTTAAAACTTCATGTTTATTTTTGTTCATACCACAAATTGAAATATTGTTTAATGAAACACTAAGCATAATTTATCATGTTAATGGTCTATTGTTACTTTCTTAGCTCACATGAAAGATAATGAATCTTGTAATTTAGCGATATTTTTCATTCGTAGTTTAGTGAAATTTTGTAAGTGACTTGCATTCAGAAAAAAAAAAAGAAAAAAGAAAAAAAGAATGGTTATATCAAAAGCCTGGATATCATTATGACTATTTTCATTGTGATTTTTTCATATTTCATTATTTTCTAAATTTTTTATTTTAATGAATTCTTGGAGTTTTCATATAAATTTTAGGATAAATTCCACAAATCTCCCTTGAGGTTTGGGCTAATGCCAATAAAGTCCACAACATTTAAAAAGTGACCATTTTGGTCCTTATTCCCAAACGGTTTGTAGCACTGTTACATTCCCTTTGTCCTCTCTCTCACACCTCTCCTGAGTCTTCTCTCTTCCCTTTCTCTAATTCTTAGAGGAAGAATAAATTGAAGAACAGAACCCACAAAGCCAGCAACCACCGACACTTGACCATTGACCCAACAAAACCCACAAAAGCCAATGACCGCTAACCACCGACGACCAGCAAAACCCACAAACCTTGCGACCACCGACCTCCAGCAAAACCCACAAAACCATCAACCACCAACAAAGCAACAACATCAACAAAACCCACAAACCCAGAACCACTGACAACCGACCACCAAAAAAACCCACAAACCCATCAGCAATACCGACTACCCCACAACAAACCTAGAACTAGAAACACAAACCAAAACCCACAAAAATCCAACACACCCACAAAAAACCAAATTCTCTATCACCAATTCAAACCAAAACCGACCCACTACAAAACCCACCACCGCAGCGCCACCGCAAAGAGGAAGAGAAAGGAGAACTTGCAAACCCACCACCACGGTGCCTAATTTCAGCAGAGGAGATTGAAATGACGCCGGATGTCGCCGGATCTAAGTGGAGGAGAGTGAAATGTTACTGGTCTAAGCTTAAACATCGCCAGATCTAAGCCAAAGTTACCAAATCTAAGTGGGTTTTTGAAAAATATCTTCAAATCTAAGCAAAAATCACCGGATCTAAGTAGATCTGAGAAAAATCGTCGCCGGATCTGAGCGAATGAGGGTTGATTGTCGCCGAATTTAAGCGAAGGATGGTTAATTTGAAGTGGTGGCGAGTCAGATCTGGTGGCTGGGGTTGCTCGGTTCGGTCAAAGGTTATGGACTGAGATGGTTAGAGGAAGAGAGAGAGAGAGAGAGGCAATTCTGGGCCAGAGGAAGAAAAAGGAAGGCTAAAATGCAAAACTCACCCTCTAAGTTTCACTATTTTTCATTTCAGCCCTATAAATTTGGGTTTTGTCATTTCAGTTTTTTAAATTTCATTCATTTCCAATTAAGTCCTCTGTTAATGTGCTGTTAGTTTTTGCTATTAACTTTTTTTTTTCTTAATTATAGAAAAAACATTAACTGAAATTTAAAAAAGAAAAAGAAAAAAAACAGAAATAGGTTGGAATGCAGCCTTAGAACAATTCATATCTAGTACAGAGTAATTGTGGTTCTTCATGGTTACTACTTACTACTACTTTTTTTTTTTTTTTTGACTGAAAGGTAGAATCTTACTGCCACTGGGATTACCCTTCTTTTTAACTCCTTTTCTGGCTAACTACAAAAATCTATTAATGGAGCCATGTTTACCTCTCAAGCATACAGAATTCAACCACAAGTACACAAACACTCCATTAAAACAAAGCACACAAAGTGCACTATACAAGAACCAATCCCTTAAAACCTTAACATTTTTTACAATTCTACAAAACCCAGAGTCATTATTGAGAAACTCAAGTACACGATTACAACCTAACCATAAAGAAACATAATTTTAATTCAAAATATGAATTTTTCAAAACCCAGAAGCCAAAATGGGAGAGCTCACAAAACTCATATGAGGATCGGCCACAAAGAATCAAGATCTACTTTGAAGAAGTAGTCGCATCTCTCTCTCTCTCTCTCTCTCTCTCAC
Organism: Quercus glauca; assembly: GCA_023736055.1. Classification (NCBI taxonomy): domain Eukaryota; kingdom Viridiplantae; phylum Streptophyta; class Magnoliopsida; order Fagales; family Fagaceae; genus Quercus; species Quercus glauca. The sequence goes on from CM043317.1 coordinate 76,383,201, forward strand.
TCTCACAGTAAAATTTTCCCACACTTTCTCTCACTTTCTTATTCTCTCTCCATATTCACTTTCTCACAGTTTCACTATTTTTTCTTTTCTCTCTCCCTCTTTCCCCCTCTTTCTATTTCTCATTCTTGATTTCTCAGATCGGGGTGGGGTTTCATTTTTGTTGTTCAGGTGTGGAAGGAATGTTCCTCTAATTGGTTTTCTCTATTTTTTTTAACTAACGTTTTTTTTTCTAAAATTAAGAAATAAATATAAAAATAAAAATTAAATATAAAAAGTTAAGTTAATGGTAGAAACTAAGGTGGCGTTTGGTACGGGGTAATGTTTTAGGATTCCTGGGAATGTTTAAAGATTCTCATGTTTGGTTGCAAATCACGCTAAGGAATCAGATGTCAGGGGAATCTGGATTCCCCCCTTAAACCTCTTTCAGTAGGAATGTGGATTCCCTTTAAAACAGGTGGGAATCCAAATTCCCAAGCTTAAAGGAAATTGTATTTTTTATAAATTGACAATTTTAACCCTTTTTTTCTTATCATTTAAGCAATTAAGATAAAATATAAAACAAATCATCAATATCTTTTCTCTTGTCTTTATCTTTTCCTGCCAAAATAACATAAACATGATAGACAACTCTGTTGATATATTTTTTAATAAAGTTTTATTTAGGTTTCACGTGTGGAAAAAAAAAAAAAGTTTGAAGGGGACTCTTCATTATGGATTAAATTCTTTTAAAAATTATTATTAAGAATAAAACATTTGAGAATTCAAATAGTTATTTTTGTGTTATACTTGTCATTTTGAAATGTTAGACTACAATTTTAATGAATTTGTCATAATTAATAGTTTATATTTGGTTTTTCATTATTTATTTAGAGGAATATTTTTTTTTTAAAGGACTTGGTAGTTCACATTCAAATCTAAGGATAGAATGGGAAAAATAAATAATTCATTTAAGATTCCTGGGAATAAACCAAACATTATCATCTCACATTCCTAAGAATCTTAAGAAATTCCTAATGAAACCAAACATAGGAATAACTACATTCCTAGGAATCTAGATGCCAAGAGTAATGTGGATTCTCCCGTACCAAACACCACCTAACGGCACATTAACAGATGACTTAATTGGAAAGAAATGAAATTTAGATGATTGAAATGACAAAACCCAAACTTATAGGACTGAAATGAAAAATGATAAAATTTAAAGAGTGAGATTTGCATTTTGGCCAAAGAGGAAAGAACAAAGAAGAAAGAAGAAAAAAAAGTGAAGAAAGAGGGAATTAGAGAGAGGACAAAGGGTATATAACGGTAGGGGTGTCCACGGGTCGGGCCGGGTCGGTTTTCGACCCAGCCCGAACCCGACCCGCCGGAGTCGGGTGGACGGAAGACGGACCCGAGACCGACCGCCGGCGTCAATCGGTCGGATCGGTTTTCGGTTCGGGTGGAGATCGGGTCTGTTCGGGTGGAGATCGGGTCGTCGCCGGAACTGCAAATCGTCGCCGAAATCTGCAAATCATCGCCGGAATCTGTAAATTATCGCCGGAAAATGTAAAAAATCACCATATCTGCATCAAAATCGCCGAAAAATGCACCAAAATCTCTGAAATCTGTTGGGAATGGCCAGATCTTGCTAAATCTCACCATATATGGTTGAGAACTCGCTGAATCTCCTCGGATTTGAGCGCAAATTTTCGCCGGAAAATGTAAAAACTCACAGATCTGCATCAAAATCGCCGAAAAATGCACCAAAATCTCTGAAATCTGTTGGGAATGGCCGGATCTTGCTAAATCTCACCACATATGGTTGAGAACTCGCTGGATCTCCTCGGATTTGAGCGTGATTTCGCCGGATTTGTATATAACTTTCGTCGGGTCGGGTGGCTCGGGTTTTGGAGAAGAAAACCCGCCACTCGACCCGCCGGCGTCGGGTTTTGGAGAAGGAAAACCGCAGCCGACCGACAGGAGCGTCGGTTCGGGCTGAACTCAGGTGGAGATCGGGCGGGTTGGTCGGTCCGGCGGGTCACGGGCGGGTCTGGACACCCCTATATAACGGTGTTACAAACCGTTTGGAAATGAGGACCAAAATGGTCACCTTTAAAGCGTTGTGGACTTTATTGGCATTAGCCCAAACCTTAAAGGAGATTTGTGAAATTTACCCTAAATTTTATCTTATATTTTAATGTTCCAAGTAACAAATATATCATATTCAAATAGTTCTTTATTCCCTCTCTTTATATTTTAATGTTCCAAGTAACAAATATATCATATTCAAATAGTTCTTTATTCCCTCTCTTCCTGCCGTCCCGGCCACACCCCCTCCCCGTAATTTATCATATTGAAATTGAAATTTTTTAATACACTTCTAACTAAAAACTATTTACAAATAAAAGAAACATTATCTACAAAATAAAATTAAAATGGGGCAAAAATAATATAAAGTTTAAAGTGTTTAACAATATAACCTAATTTATTTTATGTACTATCAGTCCATTACAATTTTATTATAATCACTTATTGGTCTCAACTTGCTCAAATGAAGCCAGATTCAATGCATAACTCAACGAATTAATACTAAAAAAATTAAAATTAATTTTGTACAGAGAATCAAATATATATATGGTTCATGTATAAAACAAAAAGAGATAATAATAAAAAAGTGAATTTAATTAACCTTGAGTAAAGTGATACATGGTGAAGGCAAGTTAAAATATAATCCAAAATTGATTTTGTTATAAAGAGAGAGAGAGAGAAATAGTTTGGCGCATGTCCATATGAGAGATTAGGAGACAAACATTGACAATCTACTGTGTACTAAACTAACTTACAAAAGTTGAATTTTCAAGTAGTCAAAATGATAATCAATGATGATTCCATACACTCATTAAAAATTTCAATTGAGTTGAATTTCTATTGTTCCACAATTTTGGAGAAATCCCAAGACAAATAATTATTAACTCAGAGATTTTGAGACCTTTCTCTATGAGAAGATTGAAGCAGAATAAATTATTATATATGATTTAGGACAATCCAAACACAACCAGAAATTTCATTAAAGTAGTTCGAATTACACAAATCACATGCAACATTAGCATATATAGCATATATAACAACACAGAATTAAAGCAGTCAAACCCATAAACAAGATGGCCTTTAGAGGCTTTAGAGCATATCAAAGAGCTTATTCCCAATAACATAAGAAGTATAGGCATTGTGCACTGCATACTTGACCTCTTCATTTGAGAACACCTTAGCATTCCAGTCAGGACATTCACCAGTTGGTTCCTTTATATCCATTCCAACTTCACCTGCCAACTCCGCTAATCCATAATTCTCAACATTGGGTTTCTTCAGAATTTTAGCAGCCAAAAAGCCTACTTCAACACCTGTCTTAAAATTTACAGATTGCCCGAAAGCTAATGTAGAGTCTGTAACCGGTGGAAAATAAGTAAAGCTGCCCAGCTCTGAAACTATTTTGCTCATTCCGGTACCCAGAAAACAAATAGTCTCATCAGACAGAAACTGCCCAAGGGTGTCAGATATGGTGTCCGAGTCGGGTAGTTGGATCATCAAGCAATGACTCCCAACACAAAGAAGCAAAAACTTGCCTTTATTTTGTAAATTCCCAAGCCCAACAGTTCTGACAAACTTAACGTCGACTCCAACAACTTGCCTTTCTGAAGTTTGTAATGAAGATCTTAACTCATCCATCTTAGCACCAACCAAAGCAGGATTATCGACTATGGTTACCTTAACGTTTGCACCTTCTATTTCAATGTCATAGATACCCATTTTTGACAGGAATGATAGTGGTATGAGGTTCATCATGTTGAACTAATTCAAACCAGTGTTGCCTGTGCATAAAAAGAAACTCATATAATAAAGGAAAAATCTAACAAATGCGCTAAGCATTAGCATTGGCGGGTTTACACCCCCAGTTACTATTTTGCCCACCAACCAGCCAAAACACAGCTCCATTGGGTATGTATTTCTAAAAATATTTACAACCCATGAACTGTCAGTTCTTAAACATAGAACTTAAATATTTACTGTAGCAAACTAGCAATTGATGTAAAACTGAAAATAATATTTTATTCTTACTCTCTCTCCATATAAATTTAAAAAATTACATCTCTCTCTCTCTTGCCAACCGTTCCCTCTCTCTCCCATTCTATGACCTTGCTCTCTCCCTCAGATAGGTGAATATCAGCGGTGGCTGAGCGTGAGGTGGGTCCGTGGGCTGAGCGTGGTTGGGTTGGTGTAGATCGGTTTTGTGGGTTTTTGTAGATTGGTGTAGATTGTTTGAGCGTGGTTAGGTCAATTTTGTGCGTTTTTGTGTATTGGAGGTGGTGGTGGTGGTGGGGACCGTGGGGTTAATGGTTTTTCTTTTTTTTTTTTTGGTGGTTGCTGCGGGGTGGTGGTTGTTTGAGTGGGTTTTGGTGATGGTTGGTTTGGTGGGGGGTTTCGGTGGTGGCTGGGTTTGGCAGCGGTGGTGGATTTGGCAGCAGTGGTTGTTGACTTGTCTCTCTGTCTCGTTTGGGTCTCCCTCTCTATGATTTTGGTGGTCGTTGACGGTGGTGGTGGTTGTGGCCTGTGGGGATGGTGGCTGCTGTGGTTTTTTTTTTTTTTTTGGGTGGGGGAGGGGGGTAATTTTGGTGGTGAAGAATTGGTGTTTGTGGCTGATTTTTGGTAGAAGGTGGTGGATGTGTAGCTTTACTGGAGAGAGACAGGAAAGGGAGAAGAGGAAAGAGGTGAGAGTGAATTGTTTAATGTTATATTTTATATTATTTTAATGAATTGTAAATAAAAATAAAATCATATTAGGTGAATTGTAAAATTAAATAGTAAAATAGATAAGATTTTAAGTGCATCTAACAAGTACCCTTATATTTTAAAAAACTTCTATATTTTTTTTAGGGGAATTTTTAAAAGAATAGCAATTTCAATGGGGCAAATTAAGTTGACATGAGGTATAAATCATTTGGTGGCAACTCTAATATCTTTTTCATGTCAACAGTAGCAAATTTGATAAGCTAATCAATCATAGAACTAAAACCAAATTTGATCTTTCTTCATTTCAAGCACTAAAAACTACTTCAATTCTTTGGCAAGCTAGCTGTAGTGAGTGAAAGATTGAAAGTACGTGCCCATTATATAAACAAAATTTTGTAGCAGATATCAAACATGTTACTGGAAAGAGTAACGAACCCTTCCATGAGAGATGTTTAACTGACTACATATGCATGCTTCAAGTGAAACCTGATATTCAAACAATTCACAAGCTAAAATACTACACAAAATAGAGAGAGATCACAGAGACACTCACTTCTTTGGATAAGAATGGAGAGAGATCTCTCTATCTTTCTCGATCGCTCCTACAAAAGCGTTTGGCTATGGAGTAAAGTTATAGGGAAAGCAAGAGAGCTAGAGATGTACAGTGTGTAGAGTACAGACTAAAGAAGCATGAAGTGGCCTTATCTTGGGCCTATTTAAAAAGAAGAGAAACAAGGAACAGTCCCATTTAACTTTTTAATTAAAAAAAAAAAAGGGAAGGTTTAGGTTGGTGTACTCATATATATGTTTTTAATTTTTAAAGAATATTACATATATTTTTACATACTTTTTACCTAAATGTATTTTTAAATATATATACCACCGTAATCTTTTAACTTTTTTTTACCTTTTTTTTTTTTTCTCCTCCACACGTTCACGTCTTAGCTCTCAAGTGTTTCCCATGCCTTAACTCTTATTAAGTCTTTCTCTGCTGCTTTATCAGATTGAAGACAATTCAATACTTACTTGAAGTCCGTAGTCACACCAAGTGAGAGTCATATGTCAATCATTCACAATAATGTGTGTTTGGAAAAGTTTATTTAATTTTTTTTAATGTTAAAAATATGCCAAAGTATTACTATATCTTAAAAATTGTTGAAAATTTTTTTTTTTTTTAAAAGTAAAATTTTAAAAGGTTATACATAAAAGTTAAAAGTTGAATTTATAAACAAATATCAAACATAAATGTGCTAAAAAACTAAAAGTTGAGTTTAAAATGTTACTTTATCAATTTTTACACCCTACGTTATTATTATTTTTGTTATAAAAAAAAAACTAAAAGTTAAGTTTAAAATGTTACTTTATCTATTTTTACACCCTACGTTATTATTATTTTTGTTATAAGAATACATGCTTTATAATATACCTAGTATTAAATACTCTATTATTTTACAACTTCATTTAAATATATTTTTTTTCTTTTACCGCTCGAGTCTCTCCCAAGATAATGAGTAAAATATTAATTATAATATAGTATAACAAATACTTTTTTTTTTTTCATTTATAAATTGATATAAATTCAATGTATTTATTAATTTATTAGTTAAGAGCTTGCACTCATTGGAGAAAAATCATGCTTCATGAATATTTTCTAGGATGGTCATTAAAAAACTTAAATTATAAAAAAAAATTTAATAAAAATAGAAAACTTCATATATTGACACCCCCCCCCCCCCCCCCAAAAAAAAAAAGAAGAAGAAGAAGAAGAAAAGAACACACACACATATATACAAATACATAAAGTCTAACAATTTCCTTTTCAAATTTTCTTATTTTGAAATATTTACATGATAGTTTCATTATCAATGTTTCAAGTTACATCTTTTTCAAAATTTTAGTGTGATAAAAATTTTCTTGGGCTTTTTCTTCTGTTTGTAAGGACTTTTTTTTTTTTTTTTTTGAGAAACTTTTTGCCTGTAAAGACCTAATATATTGTTAAGGGGAACAAAGTTTAAGGAAGAGTTTGGCTACATACTAAGTTGTTGCCTAAGACTACAACTCTTACTAAACAAATTAACTTTGCTACATATTTTGAAAATGACAAAATTTAGCTACAAAATTGGTTATACTCTAAGTAGACAACCTTACTTAATATCATTAACATTTTTATATATTTTAAAAATCTAACTATTGGATTGCATATTATTTACGCTTTTAATACACATGTTAAATTTTGTGTCAATCGGGTATGATTTTATACATAATTGAACTACAAAAACTTATAATTTAAATAATTTATTAATGACATAGTTATTGATCTTTAATTTTCTAGAAATTTTGCAAGCATGGAGGATATCGGAAGAAAATGTAATCCAATAGTAGATTTGTCAAAATTCACCTCCAATAAAAAAATATTGAATAAAATTATAGTTTTAGGTTACAACCAATTTTGTAGCTAAACTTTGTCCTTTTCAAAATCTAAATCTTGAATTGCATGTTTTTTATGTTCCTTAATATATACATGTCAAATTTCATGTCAATCAGATGTTATTTAATATTTGATCCATAAACTTATTATTTATGTATAATTTAGACTACAAAAACTCAAAATTTAAAATTTTGATTAATGATATAGCTATTGATATTTGATTTTATTGAAATTTTGCAAGTATGAAAGATATAAAAAGTGTAAGGACGCAATTGAGGCTCAAGCCCAAAGGATCAATGGACTTAGGCCCAAAAAGCCCAATATAATGAATTTATAGATAGTAGGTTGGAAAACTGGGCCTTAGTGAACCAGACTACAAGTAAAATGGATTCAGATGACAAGCAAATGAAGACAGACTTGTTTGTTCTAAGTAAAATCATCCTCGACCTAATTCAAGGAGATTAGTTCTGATATTGATTCTCAAATTAGGTCACATGTTCAGCTCTTGATTGGTACAATATTTCTCCTCCTATTTGTTTTGGTCTCCCCTTTGTCAGGGGTCTCTTATATTATATATCTCCCTTTGAATGACCTTGGCCCTACACTTGTTAATCATCCAAGCCACTACTTGAGTGCTTGTCCTATCGGACACCTTCTCTGACCCTCTGTGAGTTGGGGTAGCCAAAGCAGCACTGTTTAGAGGTCTTCTCCACATAAATGCAACCAAAAAATTACTTGCAGGGCATTCAATATGGTGGTAGTAACTTTCCCTTAGATATTTCCTAGCTTCCATCCTCCCTGTACGTTCATGATGCATGTCTTTATCAATAGAACCTCTTGGAACGTCACCCTGGATGGTAGGAGGTACATCTTAATCTTCATTGCGTTTAGCCGAGGGGATATTCCTCCTCGGACAACCTCTCACACCCTCTATAGTCACAATTTGCTCGTAAAGTTCGAAGTATTACGCCTTCCTTGCTTTTGATCTATTCTCGGACCAAGGGGCCCCCTCGGAAAAGGCCCAAGGCCCAATATACATTTGGGCCTGCGTCCCCACAAAAAGAAAATGTAATCCAATGATGAATTTGTCAAAATTCATATAAAAAAAATTGATTGAAGTTGTAGCCTTAGTTTACAGTCAAGTTTATTGTCAAATTTTGTCCAAAGTGTAATTATGTTGAGCCTAAAAAAATTTAGGGTGATCCCAAATATTTTTTAAGGATAAAAACACAAAAAATTTATAAAATTTATATATAATAATTAGTTTTTTTCCAAATTAGGGTGGTCATGACCACCCTAGACTCAACGTGGATCCGCTAGTGCTATGGATTGAGCACTCCTGTCCTAAAGTAGGAATTAACCATCCCATGTCCAAACAGAGTCTATACTTTACCCCAGTCTAGCCTAACAATTCGACTTAAAATGAAAATTTTCAATTATTAATCATGGTAACCTATCACTAGGAAAGTGGCACTAAGAGCACTGATTGGTGTCTCAAGATCATGAGAAATTATTGTGTACTCTCGGAGTACCATAAATGCGTGCTCTCTCCTCTCACATGAATGATGGATCCCACTAATTAAATTCATAGTGAAACCCACTATTTATGTGAAAAGAGGGAGTACGTATTTATGGTATTTCGAGAGTATCTAATAATTTTCCCAAGATCATGGATATGAAATGCTAGCCTATCCATTCATCCATATTGAGCGGTACATGTAACATGCACACTATATGCCACAGTGCTACAAACAATAACTTCCTAAGCTTTTCTCGATTTATATGACATAAATTATTGTATATTAAATCTATCTCTCTCATATATATATATATATATATATATATATATATATATATATATATATATTTATTGTGTTTACCATCTAGCAACAATAAAGTGTTTATTGTGAAAGCAACAATAGTGGGTTTTTAGTTTTTTGTGTGCTAAAATGCATTTTAGCTATTTTAGCATCTTTGACGTGAATCCTCTAAAAAAATAATAAAAGAAAGGAAAAGAAAACATTAAAGAGACTGTGAGAGAGACATTAAGAAAATGCAATAGTGCAATGCGGAAGAAACATGCAGAGTTGGAAATCTGAAAAAGTAGAGAACAAACAAAGAAAAAGAAGATGAGAGAAAGGGATTAGATCCTGATAATGGGGGACAAATTTGATATCGAGGTAAGAAAATACAGAGGAAAGTGTTTGTCTAATTTTGGCCTGTATGCATTTACCGGCCGAAATTTGATATATTTTTTGGTACAGCCAAAATAAGTTCGATATAGCTGGTATATGAATCGGTACAAAACATTAGTATTATTATGTACTAGTTGTAACGGCTGGAATGGTACGAAATTGTCATCCTTGACCTCTTTATATGGTTTTGCAATGAAGGCTTCAACTCATTTAATTACCTTAGCAACAACCACAACAAAATTATTGAATAAACTTAACTTTAAATTTGCACCATATATTGCAAATACACATACACCGATATACATATTTTTAAAAGATAGTGCCGTAGTTTGTGGAAGTTGAACATCTTCAAACCAATGCTTCTTGTACTTGCAAGAGTTATAGTAAGAAAAGCACTTGCATAGTTGCATGGGGATTTTTATATTAAGGCAAAGGCAAGGTATTGATTTGTGATTATTCTTCTTAATCTCCAAAGATCATGATTTTAATATATACACCAAAACTTTTGATATCTAGTTATACAAGTGTGGTACTAAAGTTTAGTTTTCTCTTGTGTAACACGTGCATTTCATCAAGTTTTAATGGAATACTTGTTGACAATCATATAAACAGCTGCATAGGCAATAGCAGTGGCATACTCTATTTTTGTTTTGATAAATCAATAATTGAAGTAAGAAGAATTTAAACTCTAGATATCTCAATTAAAAATACTAAGAAGTGCAAAGTGCAAACCAATTGAGCTACAAGCTAGGCTCTTGCAGTAGTGATATACTTAATTGCTCAATGGTTAGTACCTTGGTACCACAAGTTTAACAAGCCAACATCGTGGGCTTCTTGAAAAAAAAGTCTATCTCAGTGAGAGAATTGAATCCTCCAATCTGATTTGTTAAACAAGCTCTCCAGTGTAGATAATTTGAATGAGATAAAGAAGAAGAATTATGGATTTACAAACCCAATTGAAGGCTTACTGCATTATATTCAAGCCTTACCCTGTTAGTCTTTGTTCTAGAGGTAACATACAAATCTGGTAAATCACTAATCCAATATTTGATGGACCAATGTCATCTAGATATACTCTATAAGGCCACATCAATATAATGAAAATTTCATAGTTGAAAGAGATGTTGTTTGAGGGTTTAGAAAGAAAGGGTTCGATATGTGGGGTTAGCAGTATATTGTAATTATTTCAAAAAAAAAAAATTCTTAGAAATAGTTCCTCTTGAACCCTGGCATTTATAAATGTATCTATCGCAGGTGCATGCATGCCTCGTGCAATTGACGGCATACTAATTAAGTAATTATAAGAGTGAATAATCTGAACTTTTGAATATTTTTTTGCATATATGTAAGGTGCATTAATATTTTTTCCAAGTAAAATTTAGTATTTAACATATATAAAAGGACTGTAATTATGCTACGTAAGGTACATTTTTAAAGCATTACCGTATATTTTGATTCCTTACCAAAACTAATTAAATTGTAGGTCATTAAATTTTTATTTCAGCAAAAAAAAAAAAAAAAAAAAATTCAAGTTCTTGCAACCATATCAATATAATTTCGTTTCTCCAAATATATATATATATATATATATATATATATGTATATATATGTATATAATTGGAGAAAATTGGCTTTTGCCCCTTTCACGCAAAAAATTCAGCATTTTGCCCCATTTGACAAATTAATTAGTAAAATGCCCCTGTTTTGAAACTCGATTTTCTCAAAATCGAGTTTCAACTTCACTATAGGCTCCTTAAAACGCCACTATAGGTATGGAGCGATCAAACTTAAAAAAAAAAAAAAAAAAAAAAAAAAAAAAAAAAAAAAAAAAAAAAAACTTGCATGGAACTCGAGTTCCAAAACGCCACTATAAAGTCTTTAAAATGCCACTATAGGGCTTCAGAATTTTTTATTTTTTTTTTAATTTTCAGTTTGTTATAACTCAATTGTCCAAAAATCGAGTTTTTTTATTTATTGAAACTCGATTTTTAGAAAATCGAGTTTCAAAACAGAGGCATTTCCCTAATTAGTTTGGGAAAGGGGGCAAAATACTAGATTAAAAAAAAAAAAAAAAAAAAAAAAAAAAAGGGCAAAAGCCCAATTTCTCCCAATATAATTTCTATTGTTTCCTTGTTACAAAATTATTTATAATTATAATATCAGTGGGTCATTCGAATCTCTAAAAAAAAAATAGGGTCAATTTTTATAACAAAGAAAAGGTCCATTTGAAGTTATTCATGCCAGAATACGTTAAATATACTCCACTTTTTAAATTATTTTAATTAATTTTATTTTTTATGAAATGAGGTGGTGTCTCATCCTTTAGCCAAACTATTCCACTTCCTGCCTAAGAGACACCTAGAAACCCTCATAGACCTATTGATATAGATTTATTGGCTTGAACCTTTTATTCACTACTGGTTAGGAAATATGATATTCACGTTTGTTCAAAGGCTGAAACTAATGTGGTAGTATGGTATTTAAAGAAGTAAAATTTAGAGATCTATGGGCTCCAGTTAATTCAACTGGTAAAGTTTCTGATAGTTAAAACTCTCTAAAAAAGAAAAATTAAAAATCTTTTTACTTGTAAAATATTGTATGGAAATGTAGAATGCTTGGGCCAAGTGCATTGCATAACGAGTCAATACAACAACTATATGGTACATTGCATTTTTTTTGTTTTGTTAAAGTGATAGATACCACTTAAAACATCTTATTTATATAATATTTAAAAGCTAAAGTGTAACACTTATTGTTATTATATTTCTGTTGAGTCACATCAGCAATGACCATGTCATCATTTATATATAATGTATTATACTTGTATATATTCTCAAAACTAATTGTAACTTACCAATCATGATAGGACCATTATTTTTCACTACCATAATTTTACACATTCTTGACCTTAAATGTAATTTTTAATAGAAAATACATATAATACAAATAGCTTGGGTGGAGACACCATTTATTTATTTTTAGTTTATACTTACCCTAAAATAAATCATATTCCATAACTGTATTCATATCTGTATGCTAATGTAATAGTTAAGTTTATGTTGAAGGGTCCCGTTCTACTTCTACTTAGAGAATCATATGTCATTTTCATAAACTTTAAGCGATAGAGATAATAAACCCTCATTTCGGTACAATTTGGTCCATTTGGTCTAATTTGGTCCATTTTGATCCATTCCGTCTAGTTCAGTCCATTTGGTCCACTTTAATCTAATTCGGTTCAAGGTTTTGCTCAATCCCACATCGGGGAGAGACGCTTCCCACTCATGCCTTATAAGCCTTTGGCCTAAGGTGTACCACTACTACACATGTGTAGTAGTGGTACACTCATCCTTAGGCCAAAGGCTTATAAGGCATGTGTAGTAGTGGTACACTCATCCTTAGGCCAAAGGCTTATAAGGCATGAATGGGAAGCGTCTCTCTCCGATGTGGGATTGAGCAAAACCTTAAGGACTAAGGCTCTTCAATGTGGGATTGAGAGATCTCTCTATCTTTCTCGATTGCTCCTGTAAGAACGTTTGGCTAGCTATCGAGTATACTTAGAGAGAGAGAGAGAGAGAGAGAGATGTACAGAGTATAGACTAAAGAGAACATTAAAAGAAAAATATATTGAAAGACGCATAAAGTTGCCTTATCTTTGGGCCCATTTAAAAAGAAGAGAAAAAAGGAACAATCCCATTTAACTTTTAATTTCAAAAAATAAGAAGGTTTAGTCTCAAACTCACATTTTTACATTTTAAACAATATTACATACATTTTCACACACTTTTTTACCCACACGTATTTAAAAAAACTAAACAACCTTTCTCAAACTACTCTACCAAACACCTCCTAATCTTTTAATCTTTTATAATTTTTTTAACCTCTTTTTTTCTCCCCCACATGTGCCCATGTCTTAACTCTTAAGTCTTTCTCTGTTGCTTTATCAGATTGTAGGCTATTCAATATTTACTTCAAGTCCGTTGCTACTCCAAGTGAGAGTCATCTATCAGTCATTCGCAATGTATTTTGAAGACATTTTATCTAACTTTTTGATGAAAATGTACTAAAATAAACTTATACCTTGAAATTTTTTGAAAAAAGTAAGAAAATACGGGAAAATATGAGGTTTTAAAAGGCTATACATAAAAGCTAAAAGTTGAACTTATAAACTGATATCAAACGTACATGTGCTAAAAAATTTAACTTTTAACAACTTAAGAAGTAACTTTATCTATTTTAACACTCTACATTATTATTATTATTTTCTAAGAACACCCTACTTTATAATACACTAAGTATCAAATACTCAATTATTTTACAACTTCATTTAAATATTCTTTTTTTTACCGCTCAAGTCTCTCACAGGATAATGAGTAAAATATTAATTGTAATATTGTATAACAAATACTTTTTTTTTTCATTTATAAATATCAAGTCCATGTATTTAGTTATTTATTAGTTAAAATCTCGCACTCATTGGAAAAAAATCGTGCTCCATGAATATTTTTTAGGATGGTCATTAAAAATATTAAATTATAAAAAATTTAATAAAAATAGAACTTCATAATTGACAAACACACACACACACACACACACACACACACACACACACAAATACATAAAGTCTTACAATTTTCTTTTCAAATTTTCTTATTTTGAAATATTTGCATGATAGTCTCATTATCAATACTTCAAGTTGCATCTTTTTCAAAACTTTATTTTGGTAAAAATTTTCTTGGGCTTTTTCTTTTGTTTGTAAGGACCTTTTTTTTTTTAGAAACTGTTTGTTTGTAAGGACCTAATATATTTTAAAGGGGATCAAAGTTTAAGGAAAAGTTTGGCTACAACTCTTACTAAACAAATTAACAGCGCTACATATTTTGAAACTCTAAATGTTGAATTGCACGTTCTTTATGTTCTTAGAACACAAGTTAAATTTCATGTCAATTGGATGTTATTTACTATTTGATCCATAAATTTATTTTTTATACAAAATTTTAGACTATAAAAACTCCAAATTTAAAGATTTGATTGATGACATAACTATTGATATTTGATCTTCTTGAAATTTTGCAAGTATGAAGGATATAAGAAGAAAATGTAATCCAATAGTGGATTCATCAAATTTCACATCCAATAAAAAAAATATTGAGTGAAGTTATAATTTTAGTCCACAACCAAGTTTATTGCCAAATTTTGTCAAAAGTGTAATTATGTTGAGCGTAAAAAAATTTAGGGTGGCCCCAAATATTTTTTAAGGATAATAATATTTTGTTTTCCATGTCCGGTGGTCATGTCACCACCTTGACTCAACGTGTAGCCGCTAGTGCTACGGAATTAGCACTCCTATCCTAAAGTAGGAATTAAACGTCCCATGTCCAAATAGATTCTATGCTTTACCCATGTCTATCATAACAATTCGACATAAAGTGAAAATTTTCAATTATTAATCATGGTAATCTATCACTAGGAAAGTGACACATGGAGAGCACTGATTGGTGCCTCAAGATCATATATATATATATATATATATATATATATATATATATTTGCTGAATAAAAAATGAGATCTTCAGTATGGACTCATCGACCTCACGTCATATAACGGTAATGGATAATATCACATGTACCATACAAGTCTTGTTGGGGCTATCGCTCAAATCGCTCCTCTCTGGGTACTAGAACAAGGATTCTTACCATCAAGCCACATCTTGTGTGGTAAGATCATTGATATGAAATTCTAGCCTATCCATTCATATATATTGAGTGGTCTATGTAACATACAAATTAACTATATGCTACAATACCACTAACAATAATTCCCCAAGTTTTCTCGATTTGTGTGACATAATTATATTAAATCTCTCTCTCTCTCTCTCTCATTTAATTTAATTTAATTTTTGTGTGTGTGTGTGTGTTTACCATCAAGCAACAATAAAGTGCCAAAGGATAAGAATTTGATTTTTGGCACCTTTAATTTAATGTAGTAAGTTTTTTTAGTGTTTTGTGTGCTAATTAGCTATTTTAGCATCTTTGACGCGAATCCTCTAAGAAAATAATAAAAGAAAGAAATAGAAAACATTAAAGAGATAGTAAGAGAGAGATGGAGAACATGCAACGGTGCAATGCCAAAGACACACGTAGAGTCGAAAATTTGAAAAAGTAGAGAACAAACAAATAAAAAGAAGTGGAGAGAGGGAAAAAATTGGCCTTTGCCCTTTTTTTAAAAAACAATCCAACATTTTGCTTTCTTTCTCAAACTAATTAGAGAAATACTCCTCTTTTGAAAATCGATTTTCTCAAAATCGAGTTAAGCCCTATAGTGGCGTTTTTAAGGAGTCTATAGTGACGTTTTAAGGACCTATAATGACGTTTTGTAACTCGATCTTCATGAAATCGAGTTATAGGTAAAAAAAAGAAAAAAAAATTGCATGTAACTCGACTTCATGGAGATCGAGTTACAAAACGCCACTATAAGTCCTTAAAACGTCACTATAGGCTCCTTAAAACGCTTTTATAAGACTCCATAAAAATTTTTTTTTGGGCGAAAAGTCACTTTTAGTCCCTACATTTTCAGGCGATTCCCATTTTAGTCCATACATTTTATTTTTACCGCTTTTAGTCCCTATCCTGAAAAACGCTTTCCATTTTGGTCCATGCCGTTACATCAGAGACGGAGAAAGCTGATGTGGCAAACGGTAGGAATAAATAATACTTATTTAATATCCACGTGGACTAAATTAATAATAAAAAAGGCCACGTCAGCATCTAAATTAAAAAAATTAATTTATTAATTTTAACTAAATAAAAAAATTAAAAACAGAATTAAAAACTAAAAATCGAATAAATTGAGATTTAAATGTGTCTTGAACAAGAACAACAAGAACGTAAATTCAAATTCAAGAATACAAACCCAGATATTCAAAAAAAAAAAAAAAAACTACTAGTAAATCAAATCCCAGCCGAATCAAGAACAAAACATCTAAATCATCCAACATCAACAACAAAACAACAATCAGACCACAGATCATCAACAAACCCTATAAAAAAACCCAATCATCAACCCAAAATCCATAAATTACATCATCAAACCACAAATCCTCAACAAACCCCAAAAATTTTTTTTTGCCTTGATTCGGAATCAATACTACCCTTACAAGACTGCAGCTTCAAAATCTTCAAATTCCCACAAAACGAAACTGCAGCCAACCAGCCTCCATCCATTTTATGATCACTCAGAGTCAATTCCTCAAGCATTTGGCAGCATTGCCCAATAGCCTTAATCCCATCATAACTCCCTTCACAACCACAAAGCTCAAGCCTCACTAGCCTCCTACAACCCTGAGCTAATATGGTTAACCCGATATCCGACACCACCGACCCAAAAAACCCATCAACGAAACCGATCAAATGGCACTCCTTCGCCACGCTCGACAACCCATCTTCGCTGGCTCCGATAATGACCACGCGGTCGAGACCGCCACGAAGCTTCTGGGCTCCACCTCGCACGACCAGCTCTTGATTCGGACCTCCGACTCCTTCTCGGGTCTCCTGTTGTTCGCAATCGGGTTCTTGCTGTTCATGGTTTCCTTCGTCAAGGAAAGGGAGTTTCAGGCTTTCTTCGCCAAAGGCTGCACGGTGCTGCACGTTTTCGCGGCTATGTGGCGGATTTACTTCGAGAGAAAGGTCGAGGAGCTCGCCTTGGATTGGCTCAGGCAGACAGTTGACGATACTATCTGATCCAAATCTCAATATATCTTGTTTCTCAAGCTCTTTCCTAATCCGAATCTCATGGGCTTCAACTTCTTTTGCAATTCTAGCTTCTTCACTCTACAGAAGGCAAATTTTTTTTTTTTTTTGGGTTTGTTGAGGATCTGTGGTTTGATGATGTAATTTATGGATTTTGGGTTGATGATTGGGTTTTCTATAGGGTTTGTTGATGATCTGTGATCTGATTGGTGCTATGTTGTTTTGTTGTTGATGTTGGATGATTTAGATGTTTTGTTATTGATTTGGCTGGGTTTTGATTTACTGGTTTTTTTTTTTTTTTTGAATATCTGGGTTTGTGTTCTTGAATCTAAATTTGTGTTTTTGTTGTTCTTGTTCAAGCCACACTTAGATCTCAATTCATCTGATTTTTAGTTTTTAATTCTGTTTTTAATTTTTTTTTATTTAGTTATAATTAATAAATTAATTTTTTTAATTTAGATGTTGACGTGACATTTTTTATTATTAATTTAGGCCACGTGGATATTAAATAAGTATTATTTATTTTTACTGTTTGCCACGTCAGCTTTCTCCGTCTCTGATGTAACGGTAGGGACCAAAACGAGAAGCATTTTTCAGGATAGGGACTAAAAGCGGTAAAAATAAAATGTAGGGACTAAAATGAGAATCGCCCGAAAATGTTGGGACTAAAAGTGGCTTTTCGCCTTTTTTTTTTTTTATAACTTGATTTTGAGAAAATCGAGTTTCAAAAGAAGGGCATTTCTCTAATTAGTTTGAGAAAGAGAGCAAAATGCTGGATTTTTTTTTTGAAATGTACATTTGCCAATTTTCTCCATGGAAAGAGGGGTCAGATCCTAACAGGGGACATATTTGATATCAAGGTAAGGAAAAAATACAAAGGAAAGTGTTTGTCTAATTTGGGCCGGTATGCATTTGCTGGCCAAAATTTGATATAATCTTTGGTACTACCAAAACGAGTTCGATATGGCCGGTAGTTGAACCGGCATGAAACATCAGTATTATGTACTGATCTATCATGTCAATGGTCTATTGTTACTTTCTTAACTCACATGAAAGATAATGAATCTTGTAATTTAGCAATATTTTCCGTTCGTAGTTTAGTGAAATTTTGTAAGTGACATGCATTTGGAAAAAAGAATTTAGAATGGTTATATCAAAAGCCTGGATATCATTATGATTATTTTTATTGTGATCTTTTCATATTTCATTATTTTCTAAATTTTTTATTTTAGTGAATTCTTCATATAAATTTTATCTTATATTTTAATGTTCCAAGTAACAAATTTATCATATTCAAATGGTTCTATATTCTCTATTCTCGCTCTTCCAGCCCCTAATTTATCATATTCAATTTGATATTTTCTAATACACTTCTAACTAAAAACTATTTACATATAAAAGAAACATTATCTACAAAATAAAATTAAAATGGGGCAAAAATAATATAAAGTTTAAAGCGTTTAACAATATAATCTAATTTATCTTATGTACTATTAGTCCATTACAACTTTATTATTATCACCAATTAGTCTCAACTTGCTCAAATGAAGACAGATTCAACAACAAAATTAAAATTGATTTTGTACAGAGAATCAAATATATGGTTCATATATAAAATATAATAAAAAGAGATAATAAAAAAATGATTTTAATTAACCTTGAGTGAAGTGATACATGCTGAAGGCCAGTTGAAATATAATTTCCAAAATTGGTTTTGGTATAGAGAAAGAGAGAAATTGTTTGGCGCATGTCCATATGAGAGATTAGGAGACAAACATTGACAATCTACTATGCGCTAAACCAGCTTTAAAAAGTTCAAATTTCAAGTTGTCAAAATGATAATCAATGATGATTCGATACACTCATTGAAGATTTCAATTGAGTTGGATTTCTATTGTTCCACAATTTTGGAGAAATCCCAAGACAAATAATTATTAACTCAGAAATTTTGAGACCTTTCTATATGAGAAGATTGAAGCAAAATAAATTATTACACATGATTTAGGACAAACCGAGCACAACCAGAAATTTCATTAAAGTAGTTCGAATTACACACATCACATGCAACATTAACATATATAACATATATAACAACACAGAATTAAAGCAGTCAAACCCATAGACAAGATGGCCTTAAGAGGCTTAGAGCATACCAAAGAGCTTATTCCCAATAACATAAGAAGTATAGGCATTGTGCACTGCATACTTGACCTCTTCATCTGAGAACACCTTAGCATTCCAGTCAGGACATTCACCAATTGGTTCCTTTATATCCATTCCAACTTCACCTGCCAACTCTGCTAATCCGTAATTCTCAACATTGGGTTTCTTCAGAATTTTAGCAGCCAAAAAGCCTACTTCAACACCTGTGTTTAAAGACAGCCTTTGTTGCACTCTGAACGTAAATTTGCGAAACATTTGTCCGTGTGTATAAAAATAAAAGTTGCCTAGCTCTGAAACTTTGTTGCTCATTCCGGTACCCAGAAAACAAATAGTCTCATCTGACAGAAACTGCCCAAGGGTATCAGATATGTAATCCGAGTCGGGTAATTTGATCATCAAGCAATAACTCCCAACACAAAGAAGAAAATACTTACCAACATTTAAATTCCCATCAGTTTTGACAAACTTAGGCTGAGTTTGGATTGGCGTCTAGCACTTGCGTTTGGCGTTTACGTTTGACACTGGCTGGGACCCACACTTAGTAAACGCAGGAATGACAGGAAGAACAAACACAGCAATGAAACGGAATAAACGCCCAATGCGCACCGTTTCATTTAAATTGAAAACGCGTTTGAAGTACATGGACAACTCTTTGAAACAGCCAGCAACATTCACCAGGACGCACCGTTTCATTGCACAAGCACAAAGCCATTTCATTCAAAACGGTACGCTCTTCTTCACAACGGCCATTTCTGCATTCTTCAGCTTTCTTCTTTACTCTCAACTACCGTGGCAGAATGCCTTCAAGACACTTCAATGCTCCGTCCGAATCCTCTTCAATACATTGCACCTACCCACCAACCACAAAACCATCAAAACTCCACACACACCGTACAAGCAAAGCCATTACGCAGAGGAAAAAATCCCCTCTGTTCTTCATCAGTACCAGCTCACCTTCTCTTCGCTTGGGACATCGTTGCCGCCACTGTGGGTCTCTGCATTCACGGGTAAGTTGTGTCTAACTTCTCATGCTCTCTGATATGTTGGTGTGTGGTTACATTGTTTTCCATGAGGCTTCATCAATCTGTGATGAGTTTGTGTGTGGTTTTTGTGTTCAACGTTTATGTGTTGTTTTTTTGTATTTTCCATGACACTAGTATGTGGGTTTCTTGATCCTTCGTGTAATACCATTGTTTCTCTTCCTACCTCTGTTGTATTTGGATATATGTGAATTTACTTTGCATTTTTCATGTGGGCTTGTCTAACTGAAAAATGATATGCACATGAACTGTTTGTTGAAATGCCTCAATGAGTATAGAAGGAAGTTATAGCAAAAATGGTTAAGGAGAAATTGAAGGACGGTAGTGATAGAGCTGACTGGTCAGACCTCCAGGAAGTACAAGCTTTTTGTGAATTCTGTGCTGTTCAAATCGTAGACGGCAAGAGGAAAGGAGGATATTTGAACAAAGTCGGGGTTGATGCAGTGATTGAGGGTTTGAGTGCCATGGGAAAAGTGGTGACTCCCCTGCAGATGAAAAACAAATGGGATCATTTGAAAAAAGGATAGAAGATCTATAACGAGTGTTTTGACAATGATTCTGGGCTGGGTTATGATGCTGGAACTGGGATGCTTGAGGCCACTGATGAGTGGTGGACCCGAAAGATTGTGGTTAGTTCACTTTACATAATTGTGAAAATCTTTACTGTCTACAACTATATTATTATGTTCTAACTACTGGTTGTCCACGTGTAGGCATGTCCCAATGCAAAAACATTTAAAACTAAAGGTTTGCCGAATCTTGACTTCCTGAACATCATGTTTGGAGGCACAGTTGCAACGGGGAAAAATGCGTTCTGCACGAGCGGTCAAATACCAAAGGAAAGCACCGAAGGGTCTGGGGACTCCGCTAATAGCACAGAATTTGTTGACCCCCAATGTGAACCCTTTGTGAATGTTGACGCAATGGAGGCTGAAGGTCCATCATCGTCGAGGGCAGGAACGGCAGTGAATAAGGGGAAAGGCTTGGCAACCAATATCCACCTTCTCAAGCCAATTTGCAAGAAACCAAAAAAAAAAGCGTTCAATTGCGCAAGAGATGTCCGACTCTTTGAAGAGCATCTCAAATGTTATTGTTGAAAGATCCAATGTAAGTACCCGTACACCAGTAGCACCAGTAGCTACTGCAGCAACTGCTCAGTTGAAAAGTATACTGGACATGGTTCTAAGCCTTCCTGGGGTGCACTCGGGTCATCACCTTCATCTGTTCAGCACCCTCTACTTCATGGAAAAATTAGAGGGTAGGGACATGTTTGCGGCACTTGGCGATGACAAGAACGTCCAGCTGAAATGGCTAGAGATGCAGTTCGAAAGATACCCTGAATTTCGTTTTCCTTCATGTTAAGGATAGTGGATTGTCTCGATAGGGTTGCTTAGGCTTGGTGTAGTAATCGGATTTTCAGTGTTGTACTTGTTGCACTATTTATTTTATTATTTTTTTATTGGTACAAACTAATACTTACCATGGGTGTGTATGTAAGACAATGGTTACCATTTAATTGTCATGTGTAGTGTATGCTTACCTATTTTTGTTTTGTGTAATGCTTTGTTTTTGTGACCTGTCAAAACATCTTATGTGATTAATTGCCATGAGAATGCAGCATTCAATCATGTAATTGTTTGTCTTTCATTTTGAGTTGTTTGTAATTGCTGCTGCATCTGGTTTTGCAGCTTGCACATGAGGTTACAACTCTTTAGTTATTTTAGTTTGAACTAGTAAGAAAACTTGCATTATTTAGTTGATTGCACCTGTTTTAGAAGTCCAATTTACTAATATATGAAGCAGGACTTTGAAATGGCAGATGTTTATCATAATTTCACAATAACTTAAGTTTATACAGTTTATTTTGATGTGGTATTCTTTTGTGGTTTTTCTGTTCAGGTGCTGCATCAGGTGCTGCATCAGGTTGTATCAAGTGCTGCATCGGTGTTGCATCAGAGGGTGCATCAGGTCCTGCATCAGGGCTGCATCCGGTGCTCCATCAGGGTGCATCAGGTGCCGCATCAGGGTTTGGTCTTTTATTTGTGAAGAGACCAATTGGGTTTGGCCATTTTGTTTCTGGGCTGTGTTTTAGCTTTGCTGTTTGCTGTGTGTGTGTCTGTGTTTTTATTTAAGGTTGGTCAAGCTGTGTGTCTATGTTTTTATTTAAGTTGTTACTTTTCTATTCTTTTTTTTTTAGAGTTTCAATAACATAGAGCTATAACTGAAAAGCTATTTAGCGTGTTGAGTATTTTTGAGCATTTTGCAAATAAAAGTGAAGTGCTTTAAAATTATGGATATATAAAATAAGTGCAGTGAATGGTAGAGATTTGTATTGGTTTATATAAACACTTTGTTGTCCACTTTGGATCTGTGATATAATTATTTAAATTCCATTTCAATTTGCATGGCCCCTTTTTCCCCTTGTCTAACTATTGAATTCAGCCATATTTTATTCTGCAACTATCTCAAATCATAGAGCCAAATTCTGATTGTTAGAAAGATCTTTGAATTTTTTTCTTTATTTTTGGGGCAATGCAAGTGAAAGGAATGGAAGCATAGGTTGTAATACCTTTGATTGATTAACTTATCAAAGGGTGGGGGGGACTACGGATAGGTTGACTGAAGGTTGTAATACCTTTGATTGATTAACTTAAGTAGAGATATATTGTAGTGGGAACCCTATCCAAAATACTTGGGGCTTGTTTGAATATAATGTGGTAATTGAACTGCTCCATTGTGCTCTATATGGTACTGCACAGTACATATAAAACATCCCTATAGGATTATCCTGTTTTCTCAACTGTAGCATTGGGTTTTATTTTCAATAATTACCTGTGTTTTGATTATTATTATTTATTATAACTTTATAAGCAACCCTTTATTTTGATTCTGTATAAAAAAAAGTTAAAAATTTAAATATACAGTTCTACTTCCATTGGATCATCAAGGTTCAACCATATTGAGCATTATGTCAATATATCTCAGGATATTTGTCACTGTCAACATTTTTTGTGATAGTTGCGAGCATTATGAAGTTTCTCATTCTGTTTGGTTGGTTCTAAGAAAATATGACGGGAATGCAAGAAAATGGTGAACAACTACTTTAATTGAGATGGATGTTTCCTTCCTTTTTTCCCCATATTTTCTGAGAGGCAGAGTTTGGTTTTGGAAGATTTTTGGAAAAATATTTATACTTGAAAATTTTAAATATATATTATGTTTTAGCTTTTTTTATTTGCTGATCCATCTAATCATTCAAAGGCCTAAGACAGAGAGGAACAGACCCTTTTGACACACTGTGAGAGAGAGGTTGTTCTTTGGAAAAGTGAGCCTTTTTTCTTTTTAAGTTTTTCCATCTTTTGAGAAACATGCTTGTCTCTCAGAATTGAGTATTCCTCTTTGTTACAGATTACTCTAGACCAAGTTTTTATGTACTGATGTACATGTTCTCTGTGATTAATGCAATTCACTTTCAAATTTTTCCTATTCTTCTCTCAATTCTATATCTTAGTTTTCTGCAATCATTTTCTGCGTAATTGCCACAGCTTACCTTTTAGGAGCATCAAATATACAAAGAGGGTGTAAAGCAGTCTCAAGGTATACAAAAGGATGAATTTGCTAAACGACTCATCTGATTCCCAGCACCAGTGAGTTTCTATACTTTCCCCTCTAGATGTGAATAATTGATGCATTAGAAATCTTGGATGAAATCATGAAAGCATATGCTTCGGATTTTTAATTTATTGGTACCACCATAGTTTGACCCTAGTAGTAATAAAGGTTCAATAACGTTTAACAACTTGTTTGTAGCCTACAAATATATATTTTTTTTAAGCCTACATATTATAGTATCGCATTCGTATTTGTACATGCAATTAAAGTCAGTAACATATGCAGGGACGCAGAGTTCAACCTGATCGATGACATTGAACTCACATCATATCTAGCCGGGTGTGTATGTCTAGCTTACGTGGAGACCTATATGACCAAAGTACCATTGCATACGAATATACAAACAGGGTATGAATGGGTACAGTATACATTAACTGGAAATGAGGAGAAATGTCGAAGACATTTTAGAATGTCAAGCCATGTGTTTCGACAATTGTGTAATACATTGCGCCAATATGGATATAACGGTACCAGAAGAATTTGCTTGGAAGAGTCTCTAGCAATGACATTGGTGGTACTTGGTCATGGTGAGGGTAACAGAATGGTGCAGGATAGATTTCAGCACTCGGGTGAGACAGTGCATCAGCACGTGGCCACGGTAGTTACATTGTTAGCAACCGTTATGGCAGCGGACATTATCCAGCCTGCTGATCATACATTTCAGGACGTGCCAGAACATATTCAGCATTCAGGTCGATATTGGCCACATTTCAAGGTACTTTGTGAATTTTGCAATTGACTTGATTTTATTCAAATTATCTTTATGGTCATACTACGTATTTCATTTCACATGGTATTTTTGGGACAATGATTAGGGTTGCATTGGTGCAATTGATGGGGTCCACGTCCCCGTGGTCGTACCAGAGGATAAGCAACACCCGTACTATGGCAGGAAGGGGATCACCACAACAAATTGCATGTGCGCATGTGACTTTGACATGAAGTTCACATTCGCATGTGTTGGATGGGAAGGATCAGCGCATGACACGAGGATTTTTTTAAGCTGCCTCAATAATGAGAGTTCCAACTTCCTAAAAGCTCCAGCTAGTTTGTAAATATGCGGTTTAATTAAAGTATTAAAGTATGTATTAATGTTGTAAAAATGCTAATGTAATAAACATGTTCATTTGTAGGAAAGTATTATCTTGTTGATTCAGGGTACCATATGAAGAAAGGGTTCCTTGCACCATATAAGGGAGAGAGGTACCACATCCCCGAATTTCAGCCTTGGGAAGTGCTGCGTCGTCCAGAGGAGAGATTTAATTATCTCCATTCATCACTCCGTTCAGTCATAGAACGAACTTTTGGAGTTTGGAAGAATAGATGGAAAATTTTGAGAAATATGCCACCCTTTCATATAAACACTCAAGGTCGCATTATTGTTGCTACAATGGTTCTTCATAATTTCATTAGAGCACACGAGATAAACAGTGACGTTGAACATTCCAGATCTACAGGGGGCACATCTGGACGTAGTGAGAGAGGTCATTACGATGCCGTGTCACATGTAATCTCGCAGTTGGACGTACCTGAGATGAAACAGGTTCGTGACAGTATCACAGCATCGATATGTGCGGACGATAACTGATTATGGTGACTATTAATTTTGTCACAATATATATATTTAGTGTGGTTTTTTTTTTTTTTTTTGAGAGAGAGTTTCAACTTATGGCGTCCGCTCCTGATGATAGCTCTTTATCATCAGACCAAGACACCAATCAGTTTTTGGTGTAGGCGGGGATTGAACCCCAGATCTCTTATACAACCATCAGAGATTTTACCAGTTGAGCTAACTGGAACCCACTATATTTAGTGTGGTTGAAAATACCATTAACATTGTGGAAATTTTTTTTTGTGGGGACCATAACTCATATTGTTTGTATATTGACTGCAATTTATTGCCATGTATATCATAGAGGTCAATTTCAAGGTTACTGTTATGGTATGAATGACGATTGTTTCTCTTTTAGATAATTTCAATTTATTCTATGCACATTTTACAATAGGTACTCTATGCAAAGTCATCTCTGGCCTGTTGAATGCCCTCTGGCCCTCGTGACACAAAGGGCTGGATTATTTGAGGCCATGCCGTGCTTAAGGTTGTACATGAGGACAAGTTTAGTTTAAAAGTTTTTGTATTTTTCATAAATTACTTATTCTTAAATTATCCCTCTTTAATTTCATATTTAGATATTATGCTGATGTAGCACAAATTATCTTCAATTGTGACCTTAGGCCATGGTTGACAAAAATCCTCAACACCCTCGTTTAGCACTCTCAGTAAAAAACATAAAATGTGCCCAACCAAGAATCCTTAACTCTTAAATCCGAAGCTATCTTACACTCCATCAAAGGCTTGCCCATTCAACCTTTTCTTTTCACATTAAGCAGGGTAATTCTATTCAATTACTGAGGGGCAAATGTAACAGTCAACAAGATTAAAGAAACTTATTATAAGCTATCCTTAAACCAGCACACGTTTCTTGCTGAAACTCATAAATAAAGCCTTTCAACAATTATAAAATTACAAACATTACAGGTTACACTACATCTGCACCAAAACATACTTAAAGAGCAGAAATGGATCACAAAGTATCATCTCAGTCATCATCAATGTATACGGTTTCTTGTGAAAACAGGCCGCCAAACACCTTCCTGACTTCTTTCTTTTCCTCTGCCTGTTTGCCCTTTGGCTTTGGCTTTGGCTCTGGCTTCTCCTTTGGTTTGAAAGAAGGAAAATTTAGGCTAGGTGGTTTAACAACTGCTTTCCCAGCCAGCAAAGAACGAGTCTTGGCCTGTCCCCTAACAGTTGCAATCTGCACTTTCAGTTTCTCTTCAGGGTTTTGACCTGGAATTGTGAGCTGGGAACTAAAACTATTACAGGATAGCCCTGAACTAAAGTCTTTGGCTTTGCTCAAAAGGTTTTCCATTGAAGTTCCTGCAACATCTGCCTTCTCTTGAGCTTCCTCGGCCAGACTAGCAGCACGAGCTTCTTGCTTTGAAAGCTTTTTCACCTCTTCTTCGAGTTTCTTTGTTGCTTCAGCTGCTTCACGAGCTTTCTCAGCTGCTACCCTTGCCTCTTCCTCTGCTCTGACCTTTGCAAGTGATTCTGCATAAGCCTTTCTTCTTCCATCCTCAGGAATGGCACTAGAAGCAATACATTCAAACAATTTAAACAATATTATAGCTTTTTCTTTTTTTAAAGAATGAGCTAAAATGCTGTATTGTACCAATAGAAACAAGAGTAAAAGAAACGTGCTCCCTCTTGAATTTTCATAAAATAAAAATAAAAATAACAAAGCACTACCACCAAATACTTCACCAACAGGCAAAATTGCTCATGTATATGTTTTGTCCCTCCATTTGATATTTTTCCAGGGCTAATCAAGTTTCATTCCAAACCTGAAACCATTCCCAACTGATTCTATTTGACATGTAGAAATCTGTTGGGTTTGGATGAGGAATTTTGAGGTAAGATTTTACTCAAGTTGTAATTGTAAATTCCCAAAGTTGATTTTCTTTTCGTTAGGTTAATAAGAAATCTAATTCAAAAGTTACAAAGAATTTTCAAGCATCTTAAATCCCCTCTTCAAATTTTAAGGAAGTGTTCTTTTACAAATTTTACCACCATTACTATTTTCATGTCACGGTGTCATTACCACCAATATTATCACCATTGGTGCCAATATTGCCACCCTCACCACCTAATGACATTGTCGATGCTGCCACCAACACCACCTCACTACCTTTGTTACTACCACCGCCAAATCACCATCATCACCAACAATACTACGAAAACATACCATCACCATCACCATCACCATCACCAAGTTATGGTTACCATAAATACCGTTGTTATTGAAATTACCATAATATTCTAATCTCTTTAATTTAAAAAATACTCCGTCCAAACTTCAAACAACCAAAATTTCAATTGATGTGATTAATATTCCCAATAAAAATATTGCTTATATTTACTGCAATTTACCTGAAAAGCTCGTCTACACGCCTTGAGGGGGCTGATGGATCCGTAAAAACTTCCACAACCTAAATAACATATAACTAAGATGCTCAATAAAAAATAAAAAATAAATAAAAAACTAGAATCCTCTATATTTTGGACTACCTTTAATGTGGATCTATAAAATCTCATTTATCCATTTTTAAATGAAAAGTGCTACATTCACCATATTTTTACAACACTTTTAAATATTTTGACAATGTTATGAAAATATCGTGAATATAATATTTCTCTTTTTAAATAAATTAATAAAATGTTATCATCTTATCAATAATTTAAATATATATAAAATAGTACTAGTCAATGTTCGCAATAACGCAGCAAAATTCAATCCACTCATTTCAAAATAAATAAATAAGATTTTATTAACTTTATAGTAAAATTACACTAACATCTTTAGAGAATCTTAAGCAATAAGCAATGTACCTTATTTTCTGCCACTGCTGTGTTTGAGAAAACACCTGCCACTAGAGATGCTATCTGGGACTTGGCTACCTAATATTAATTTTCCAACACATGACCCAAAAAATAAAAATAAAAACTATGAACATTAAAAAGAATTAAAGTTTTGATGTCCAAAACAAAATGAGATGTACAATGTGAATATAGATATTATGGCATACATTACATTACTTTGTAGTCGTTTACACTGGCGCTTCTTTCAGCTGACACCACAATTTAACAATGTTGGGTACTAACAAGTAAAGAAAGTAGGCATCAATTACCATCAGAAATAGCAATAATCCCCAAGTTAAGCATAGATTGGCATCACACAAACACGAGGAGAGGGTAACAAGTGAGTGAAGTTTACAGGCATATCTCCAGCAGCAGCTTCATCTCATCCATGTGAATGACTTATCAAAAAAATCTTTCTTATATGAATGCAAACCTCTAACATATGATTTCAGCCCCTGCCTTTAGAAACGTGCCCAATTGAAACATCAACAGCAAAAGCTTTCAACCATAAATCGCTTGCATCCAAACATATACCATCAGAAATTAAAACAGAATCTATAAAATCATCCAAAACAAAGAGATAGAAAATCAAAATTAAGAATAAACACAAACCCAAAAAATAATAACTCACCTAACAGTTAGATCTATGAATCAGAACCCAGATTAGGCCAATCTGACCCAAAAATTTCCTCTGGATGTTACAAAAAAAATAAAAAATCAGCTAACAAACGTAGGTAATATTTATTTGTTGACACCTGAGAATTCTTTGGGATTGTGTAATTTCATAACCTCACAAGTTTCAAGAGTTTTGTGGGGAAGAAGGAATGGGGCAGAAGGGTGTAGGCTGTGAGTCGTGTGAGTCGTTTTAGGCTGGGAGAGGAGTGCAATTCAGAGGGTGAAATGGGTTTATGGGAAGAGAGGTCTCATGGTTGGGAGCTCGAGTGAAATTGGGGAAGAGGGTGAAATGGGTTTGTGGAAGGAAGAGTAGACGCCGGCGTCGGACTGGGGTTGTCTTCCTCGTGGATTTCTCACCTGAGCTCTTCGCCGGCGTTGGACCGATGTAGGTCTTCCTTGTGGGTTGCTCTGGTGGGCGTGGAACTCTCTGAAGGCACAGGCGTTAGCTAGGGTACGGTGAGGAGTGAATAGAAGAAGGAAAGAAAAAAAGACCTGAACTTTGGTATTTATTTGCTACAGTATTTTCAATTCAGTTCAATTCAGCAAAATAAACTGTATCCAAACGGACTTTTAGTATCGAGCCCAACAACTTGCCTTTCTGATTTTTTTTTTTTTTTTTTTTGAGAAACGCCTTTCTGAAGTTTGTAATGAACTTTTTTATTTTATTTTTTTGAGGTAGTAATAAAGATCTTAACTCATCCATCTTAGTATCAACCAAAACAGGATCATCGACTATGCTTACCTTAACATTTGCACCTTCTATTTTATTGTCGTACATACCCATTTTTGATCGGAATGATTGTGGTATGAGGTTCATCATGTTGAACTAATTCAAACCAGTGTTGCCTGCACATAAAAAGAAACTCATATAATAAAGGAAAATTTTAACAGATGCGCTAAGGCAATGTTTTAGAAACTATATTTTTAGAAACTTTTGTGTAAAAAAAAAAAAAACTAATTTTTTAACAATTTTTTTTAAATGGTCAATTAACAAATTCTCTGAACGAGGCGCAATAAGAACAGCAATTCAATGGGGCAAATTAAGTTGACATGAAGTATAAATCATTTTGGTGGCAACTATAATATCTTTTTCAAGTCAGCAGTAGCAAATTTGATAAGCCAATCAATCATAGAACTAAAACCAAATTTGATCTTTCTTCATTTCAAGCACTAAAAACTACTTCAATTCTTTGGTAAGCTAGCTGTAGAGAGTGAATGGTTGAAATTTAGTGTTTACACAAGCTGTTTTAAAAGGATTACGTACACATCATATAAAAGTACGTGCCCATTATATAAACAAAATTTTGTAGCAGATATCAAACATGTTACTGGAAAGAGTAACGAACCCTTCCATGAGAGAGGTTTAACTGACTACATATGCATGCTTCAAGTGAAACCTGATATTCAAACAATTCACAAGCTAAAATACTACACAAAATAGAGAGAGATCACAGAGACACTCACTTCTTGCGATAAGAATCGAGAGAGATCTCTCTATCTTTCTCGATCGCTCCTGCAAAAGCGTTTGGCTATGTAGTAAAGTTATAGCGAAAGCAAGAGAGAGCTAGAGATGTACAGAGCATAGAGTACAGACTAAAGAAGCATGAAGTGGCCTTATCTTTGGGCCTATTTAAAAAGAAGAGAAACAAGTAACAGTCCCATTTAACTTTTTAATTCAAAAAAGAAGAAGGTTATCTTTTAACGTTTTTTTTTTTACCTCTTTTTTTCTCCTCCACATGTTCACGTCTTAGCTCTCAAGTCTTTACCACGCCTTAACTCTTAAGTCTTTCTCTGCTGTTTAATGAGATTGAAGACAATTCAATACTTACTTGAAGTCCGTAGTCACACCAACTGAGAGTCATCTGTCAATCATTCACAATGATGAGTGTTTGGAAAGTCTTATCTAATTTTATGCTGAAAATTTATCAAAATATAGCTATATTTCGAAAATTATTAATAAAAAAATAAGAAGCTACCGAAAAAAATGAGGTTTAAAAAGGTTGTATATAAAAACTAGAAGATAAATTTATAAACAGATATCAAACGTAAATGAGCTAAAAAGTTTAATTTTTAACAACTTAAAATATTACTTTATCTATTTTTACATCTTATATTATTATTATTTTTGTTATGAGAATACCCTACCTACTTTATAATACTCCTAGTATTAAATATTCTATTATTTTACAACTTTATTTACATATATTTTTAAAATTTTTTCTTTTACCGCTCAATCTCTCATAGGATAATGAGTAAAATATTAATTATAATATAGTATAACAAATATTTTTTTTTTCATTTATAAATCGATGTCAATTCAATGTTTTTATTAATTTATTAGTTAAGAGCTCACACTCACTGTAGAAAAATCTTACTTCATGAATATTTTTAAAGATGGTCATTAAAAAATTTAAATTATAAAAAATTTAATAAAAATAGAAAACTTCATATATTGACCCAAAAAAAAAAAAAATACACACATGCACACACACATACAAATACATAAAGTAACAATTTCCTTTTCAAATTTTCTCATTTTAAAATATTTGCATAATAGTTTCATTATTAATGTTTCAAGTTACATCTTTTTCAAAATTTTAATGTGATAAAAATTTTGTCTGTGAAGACCTAATATATTGTTAAGGGGAACAAAGTTTAAGAAAAGTTTGGCTACGTACTAAGTGTCCGTTTGGATACCATTTATTTTGCTGAAAACTTAAAATACTGTTGCAAAATAATTTTTAAATGTGTGAATAGTGCCGTGGGACCCATTTTTAACATTTTTTTTCTGAATAAAGTACTGTGGGTCCTGTGAACAGTGCACGGGACCCACTGAACAGTGCATAATGTCTCCTGAAACGCGTGCATCAAAAAAAAAAAAAAAAAAGGAAATGCCAAATGCCAAATGCCAAACGTGAAACGCAGACGCAATCAGCTGAATCCAAACATATACTAAGTTGTAGCCTAAGGCTACAACTCTCACTAAACAAATTAACATTGCTATATATTTTGAAAAGTACAAAGTTTAATTACAAAATTGGTTGTAATCTAAGAAGACAACCTTACTTAATATCATTAATATTTTTACATATTTAAAAAATTTTACCATTGGATTGCATATTCTTTACACTCTTAATACACATGTCAAATTTTGTGTCAATTGGGTATTATTTACTATATGATTTGTAAGATTATATTTTATACATAATTTTGAACTATAAAAACTTACAATTTAAACAATTTATTAATGACATAGCTATTAATCTTTAATTTTTTAAAAATTTTGTAAGCATGGAAGATATAAGAAGAAAATGTAATCCAATAGTAGATTTGTCAAAATTTATCTCCAATAAACAGATACTAGCTAAACTTTATCATTCTCAAAATCTAAATGTTGAATTGCATGTTCTTTATGTTTTTAAAATACAAGTCAAATTTCAAGTTAATAAGATGTTATTTAATATTTGATCCATAAACTTATTATTTATTTATAATTTTAGACTACAAAAACTCAAAATTTTAAAATTTAATTGATAATATAGCTATTGATATTTGACTTTCTTAAAATTTTGCAAGTATGAAAGATATAAAAATAAAATGTTATCCAATGACGGATTTGTTAAAATTCACATAAAAAAAAAAAAAAAAAAAAGAAAAGAAAAAAGAGTGGAGTTGTAGCCTTAATTTACAATCAAGTTTATTGTCAAATTTTGTCCAAAGTGTAATTATGTTAAGCCTAAAAAAAATTAGGGTGATTCCAAATATTTTTTAAGGGTAAAAAAAAAAATTATAAGATTTATATATAATAATTATTATTTTTCCAAGTTAGGGTGGTCATGACCACCCTAGACTCAACGTGGCACCACTAGTGCTATGGATTGAGCACTCCTGTCCTAAAGTAGGAATTAACCATCCCATGTCCAAACAGATTCTATACTTTACCCCTTTCTAGCCTAACAATTCGACTTAAAATGAAAATTTTCAATTATTAATCATGGTAACTTATCACTAGGAAAGTGACACTAAGAGCACTAATTGGTGCCTCAAGATCATGGATATGAAATGCTAGCCTATAAATTCATCCATGTTGAGTGGTTCATGTAACATGCACACTATACGCCATAGTGCCACAAACAATAATTCCTAAAGCTTTCTCGATTTATTTGACATAAATTACTGCATATTAAATCTATCTTTCTCATATATATATATATATATATATATGTGTGTGTGTGTGTGTGTTTGTTCGCTTAGACCCCTTAATCCAGATTATTTAACCTAATTAATTAACCAAGTTGATTATTAGGATTATTATTCAGATCTAAGTTAAACAAGCATATATCATATCATGTATAAAAGCGGAAAAGTAAATAACATCACGATATGATTACCTAAGAAAACTGACGAAACGAACCGTTTCAAGGTAAAAATTTGAAGAGGATTTGACCTAGCTATCCTCAAGATAAAGTAAATCCACTATAAGAGAATTGAAATTTTTAGAATCAGATTTAACCCTAAATCTATTGCTACCTCATGTAGTAACTTACTAACACGACCACGTGCAAGCTCTGAATCCACGGATTTCTTCTTTTTTTGGATTTACACCAACACAAGCACCCTTACTTGTGACTTTGAGATCCTACTCAAAGGTTTCAGATCACCATCAATAATGATCTTGATGCAGCAACTATGTTCTACCAACCCTTAATTGTAGTTCTTGCTTTGTTAGATTCTTGTGTAGTTAGAAGGTATAGAATATTTCAGATCTCAAAATAAGTAACACACAACTCTTCCAAAAAGTCTGAAAAACGTAGCTAGGGTTTCTCTTTTATATGTGGAAATGTTTGAATGAAACCCTAAATGTTTTCGCAGGCTTGGACCTGGTTTAAAATTCTACAGAATTCTATTCCTGCGATTTTCGATCGGTCAAGCATGGCAGAAACACACTTCCTTTTTCTGCAGTCAACTGGACTTGAACCATGAAACAAACAATTTTAAACATTGCCTAACACCTAGACTAGACACTTTTTGTTCTCGGTTTGCCAACACAATAAAAACATGATTCTAAACATTTAAACCTAAATCTTTTGAACTCAACAATATATATATATATATATATGTGGGGCCCCACCATATTAACCACTCTAGACCACTCTATACCCGGCCCAAGGCCCACGCCGAGGATAATATAAAGGCCAAGGATAATAGGAAAGAGCCCAAGTCATCCAAAGGCCTCGCCAAGGATGCCCACATCCTCGGCAAACCAACTTTGATGAAGGGAAAATATCCTCCGTCCATTAAATGAACGTCACCAACATTCTGGCCTCCTTAATGGTGAGGTGACCTGCAAACCCTAATGCTTCAGTCACTTCAACTATTAGAAAGTCTGCAAAGGCGGCTAGGAACTAACATAAAGCCTGCAAATACAGATGATGGGACAAACCCCTGTACATAGAAGTTCAGATAATTGACAAATGGATGGCTAAGATTAACTAAAACAATACTATATAACCAAGAGGATTCCCAACAAAAAAGGGGATATGAATCAGTCTGGGAAAAAATAGGAGAATATATATATCAACTCTAAGAAAAATAGGTCCTCGGCCTGAGCCGAGAACAAATATGCTTCGCAAACACTTAACCAAAGTGATGATCATTCTCTATAAAAACACTTAGCCCAATTTCTTTGAGAAGATTCCTATGAATTTCAAGTCATCTATCATTTATTATCAACTTCATATCAGCCATTGTTTACTTCGATAGTGCCAAGCCCTTTCACCCACCCTCTACAGATTTTTATTGTTAAGGGTCCGTTACAAATTGGGTCCCTACAATATATATATTGTGTTTACCATCCAAGATCCAGCTACAATAAAGTGCGAAAGGAAAATAATTTGATTTTTGGCACCTTTAATGTAGTGGGTTTTTTAGTGTTTTGTGTGCTAAAATGCTAAAATGCATTTTAGTTATTTTAGCATCTTTGTCATGAATCCACTAAAAAAATAATAAAAGAAAGGAAAAGAAAACATTAAAGAGATAGTGAGGGAGAGATGGAGAACGTGCAATGGTGCAATGCGGAAGAAACATGCAGAGTTGGAAATTTGAAAAAGTAGAGAACAAACAAAGAAAAAGAAGAGGAGAGAAAGGGATTAGATCGTGATAATGGGGGAAAATTTTTATATCAAGGTAAGAAATATACAAAGGAAAGTGTTTGTCTAATTTTGGCCGGTATGCATTTGCCGGCCAAAATTTGATATATTTTTCGGTACAGCCAAAATGAGTTCGATACAGCCGGTATATGAACCGGTACAAAACATTAGTATTATGTACTGATCTATCTATTGGAACTATAAAAACCAGCCGTACCGACTGGTATGTACGAAATTGTCATCTTTGGCCTCTATATATGGTTTTGCAATGAAGACTTCAACTCATTTAATAACCTTAGCAACAACCACAGCAAAATTATTGAATAAACTTAACTTTAAATTTGCACCGTGTTGCAAATACACATACGCCGATATACATATTTTTAAAAGATAGTGCCGTAATTTGTGGAAGTTGAACATCTTCAAACCAATGCTTCTTGTACTTGCAAGAGTTATAGTAAGAAAAGCACTTGCATAGTTGCATGGGGATTTATATATTGAGGCAAAGGCAAGGTATAGATTCGTGATTATTCTTCTTAACCTCCAAAGATCATGATTTTAATATATACACTAAAACTTTTGATATCTAGTTATACAAGTGTGGTACTAAAGTTTAGTTTTCTCATGTAACACGTGCATTTCATCAAGTTTTAATGGCATACTTGATGACAATCATATAAACAGCTGCATAGGCAACAGCAGGGGCATACTTCTTTTTTGTTTCGATAAATCAATAATTGAAGCAAGAAGAATTTAAACTCTAGATATTTCAATTAAAAATACTAAGAAGTGCAAAGTGCAAACCAATTGAGCTACAAGCTAGGCTCTTGCAGTAGTGATATACTTAATTGCTCAATGGTCAATACCTGGTACCACAAGTTTAGCAAGCCAACATCATGGGATTCTTGAAAAAAAAGTCTATCTCAGAGAGAGAATTGAATCTTCCAATCTGATTTGTTAAACAAGCTCTACAGTGTTGATAATTTGAATGAGATAAAGAAGAAGAATTATGGATTTACAAACCTGATTGAAGGCTTACTGCATTATATTCAGGCCCTACCCTATTAGTCTTCATTCTAGAGGTAACATACAAATCTGGTAAATCACTAATCCAATATTTGATGGACCAATGTCATCTAGATATACTCTATAAGGCTACATCAATATAATGAAAATTTCATAGTTGAAAGAGATATCAAACTAGCTATTTACACCTTTCTATGCACAAAGTGCTTAAGTGTTTAGGAGGAAATGGTTCGAGATGTAGGTTTAACAGCATATTGTAACTATCACAAAAATAAAAAATAATGAACAATAATAATCCTTAGATATAGTTCCTCTTGAACCTTGGCATTTATAAATGTATCTATCACAAGTGCATGCCTCTTGCAATTGACGGCTTACTAATTATAAGAGTGGATAATCTGAACTTTCGAATTTTTTTTTTTTTGCATATATGTAAGGTGAATTAATATTATTTTCAAGTAAAATTTAGTATTTAACATTTATAAAAGGACTGTAATTATGTTACGTAAGGCACATTTTTAAAGCATTACCCTATATTTTGATTCCTTACCAAAACTTATTAAATTGTATGCCATTAAATTTTTTATTTCAGCAAAAAAAAAAAAAAAAAAAAAAAATTCAAGTTCTTGCAATCATATCAATATAATTTCGTTTCTTAAAAAAAATATCAATATAATTTCTATTGTTTCCCTGTTACAAAATTATTTATAATTATAATATCAATGGGTCATTCAAATCTCTAAAACAAATGGGGTCAATTTTTATAAAAAAGAAAAGGGCCATTTGAAGTTATATATTCATGCTACTTTTTTATTATTTTAGTTAATTTTATTTTTTAATGAAAGGAAGTGGTGTTTCATCCTTTAGCCAAATTAATTATTTCACTTCTTGTCTAAAAGACACCCAAAAACTCTCATAGACCTATAGTATGGTAGGTGGAACTTGGTATCTCATGTGCTATACTTTAGTGCATGATATTATTAGATTTAGTGTCCATTTGGCTGGAAACTAAATTATTTTTTTTGTCTCATCTTTTACCAAATAAACAACAAAATTATTATTATTTATTTAATAAATTGACTTTTATCTTATTGTCTCGCCTTTAGCAAATAAGTTACCCAAATTATAGGATGTTGAACACTAAGTGTCAATGGTGTATTGTAACATTCTTAACTCACACAAAAGATCACGAGTCTTGTAGTTTATTAAGATTATTCCAATATTTTCTATAGAAAGAATAAGGGGTTCAACCCTCTCCTCCGAATTGTAGTAACTAGTAAGGGGAAAAAAAAAGGAAAACAAAGAGGAAAAGAAGAAATCTGTGTCTGGAGTTTAACTTATCAAATCAATCGTGCTAAAATTAGACATTTATTATAGTGAAAGTGTGAAACCACACCTAATACAAGGCTCTCGTATATAGAGTCCCACCAAACACAATCACTAATTTATTCAAAATATTTTGAAACCAAGAACCCAAGTACCATAAAAAAGCAGTAAAATCCGTTATCAAGATGGCTTTAGATGCTTAGACTAGAGGCACATTTCAACCAACTTGTTCCCAATAACATAAGTAGTATAGGCATTGTGGATTGTATACTTGATCTGTTCTTGTGAGAACGATCTAGCTGTCCAGTCAGGGCATTCACCAATTGGTTCCTTTATATCCATTCCAACTTCACCGGCCAACTCTGCTAATCCGTACTTCTCAAGGTTGGCTTTCTTTAGAATCCTTGAAGCAAAATAAATGACTTCAACGCCTGAGCTACATTTTAAACCATATCGACCAAATAGAATATTATTAACCTTTTCTTCAAATTTTGTACTCAGAAAACAAATAGTCTCATCAGCCAGAAATTTCTTGAGAGTTGACGGAGTTGAGTATAAGTGGCATAATTGGATGATCAAGCAACGAGTCCCAACAAAAAGTAGCAGCATTTGGACTACATATGATTTAGAGGTTTTGATACTCTTAACGTCGAGTCCAACGACACGGTTTGGTAAAGTTTGTAATGTAGACTCTAACTCATCTATCTTAGCACTAACCACATTAAAATCATCGACTACAGTTACCTTAACCTTTGCACCATTTATTTCGATTTCATAGTCACCAATTTTTGAGAGGAGAGATGCTGGTATGCTGTTGTTTATCATGTTGAAAAATTCAAACTGCTATAAAGAAGGCTCATAAGAAATGCCCTTGCACATGGGGATGTTTATATATATATAGTCCGAGTCAAGATGAATTTGCTTGGAATTAATTGCTTCATGTCTAGGTGAATTTGATGGAGTTCTTTTTACATGGAGTTGAGTGATAAAATGAATCCAGACCATGTTAACATAATTTCCCATTGGGAAATGGAGAGCCTTGATGAACTAAGGCAATGGAAAATCAAAAGTTGCGTTTCTGTTTGTTGCTATGTAGGATCAAACGTTGCAGTTTTAGAATATACTCAAACGAATAAAACGTTTCTCTGGACAACGGCAATTCTTTGAGAAAAGAACTCTGAACAATCCTCGTAAACTGAGATAACCAAAACACACGGAGTTAATGTAGCAAAAAAGAGAAATCAAAATAAACGTGGAGTTGATTCCCAAATAACTCAGCCCATTTCAATTTGTGCTTAATATTGCTGAATATATATAGTTGTTAAACATACCGATCGAGTAACAACTTTAAATTTGACACAGATATATTGGCTTGAACTGTTTATTAATTCACTGCTGGTTAGGGAATATGATGATATTCACGTTTGTTCAAACGCTGAAACTAATGAGGTAGTATTGGCTTGCAAAATATTGGATGGAAAAGTATAATGTTTGGGCCAAGTGTATTGCATAACGAGTCAATAAAACAACTATATGGTAGATTGCAATTGATTTATTTATTTATTTGTTAAAGTGATAGATAGCACTTAGAACATATTATCTATATAATATTTAAAAGTTGAAATGTAACACTTATTGTTATTATATTTCTGTTGAGCCACATTAGGAACGACCATGTCATTATTTAATAATAATAATAATAGGTGAAACTCAAATTATAATTCCAAATTAGAATTCTAATTTTACGCTATGTGTTTTAAATTATTTATTCTTAAAAAGTTCTATTTCTTAATTTTAGAATCACATGTGAGACCACATCATAAATATTCATCAAAGTGAGTTATTAAGTACAAAAACCAAAGAATCTAGAACAAATGAATTGTAAAAAAAAAAGTGCTTCACAATAATTAAAAAAAAAATGGACAATTTACATTTTATACCTAATAATATCCTTACAAATTTTAAAAAAAATATATAAAAAATATAAAAATGACTATCAATAGTATTTAAATTATATTATGTATCTTATTATATATCTTTAAGTTTATCCATGCATATGCATGGGTTTACAAGCTAGTTTATATATAGTGTATTGTACTTGTATACATTCTCAAAACTAGTTATAACTTACCAATCATGATAGAATCATTACTTTTCACTACCATAATTTTACACATTCTTGAACCTAAATGTAATTTATAATAGAAAATACATATAATACAAATAGTTTGGGCGGAGACACCATTTATTCATTTTTAGTTTATACTCACCCTAAAATAAATCATATTCCATAACTGTATTCATATCCGTATGCTAAAGTTATATTTAAGTCCAGGTTGAAGGGTCTCGTTCTAGTTCTACTTAGAGAATTGCATGTCATTTTCATAAACTTCAAGAGATAGAGATAATAAACACTCATTCTGGTCAATTTAGGTCCATTTAGTATAATTTTGTCCATTTTTATCCACTTCAATCCAATTTGGTCCATTTCGGTCCAGTTTAGTTTATCAATACAAGTCAGTCCATCAGTCCATTTGGTCCACTTCAATCTAATTTGGTTCAATTCCGGCATATTTATCCAATTTGGTCCAGTTTAGTCCATTCAATCCATTTCAAGTTAGTATGATTTGTTGGTTATGTTATATACACTCTTAACGTCGAGACCCACAACACGACTTTATGAATTTTGTAACAAATACCTTAATTCATCAATCTTCCAACTGACCACACAATAATCATTAATTACACTTGCTTTATCCTTTGCACCATCTATTTCAATTTTATAGATACTCATTTTTTACTGTAGAACTATAAGTACCCAGTTTTTCATAATGTTAAATAATTAAAACTATTGTGCCTCTTGTTTACATGGGGATGTTTAGGGGTGTTCACCAAACTGCATAAACTGCACAAACCGCAAAAACCACACTAAAACCACCCGCAAAATGGCATAACCACACCACACCGCACCGCAAGGAACAATGCACTACACCGCATGGTGCAGTGCAGTTTGCTGTTTTATAATAAGAAAACTACACAAACCGCACTGCACCGCATCTTCTCTATATATTAATATATTTATTTTTTTAATAATAATATATTATTAATAGTTTAATAACTCTAGTTTTCAACAAAAAAAAAAAAAAAATTAATAACCTTAGCATGTGTTGATTAGAAAGGCTAACCCAAAATAAAGAAAAACTAGTTCAATAGTTTAAAACTTAGCCCAAAACAAAGGGAAAAATCAATCTTGGACTGGGCAGGAAAAGTCCAAAATTTGAAAAATATACCGGTTTCAAACCATTCAAAGTGTATCTTATACACCGCACTGCACATGTGACCTAAAAAATGAGATGCGGTGCGGATATGATTTTGGCTAAACTTTAAACCGCACCAAACCATACTGCATCGCACATGTGACCGCAAAAATGAGGTGCAGTGCGGTTGTGATTTTGGCTAAACCGCACCATAAAGTGCGGTGCTAAAAATGGCCCAAAACCGCACCACACCGCGAACACCCCTAGGGATGTTTATATATATATATATATATATATATATATATATATATATATATATATTGTAGGGACTCAAATTGTCTTGGACCCTTGGACAATAAAATTTGTAGAGAAGTGGGTTTAAGGATTTGGCATCACCAAAGTAAACAATGGCTGGTGTAAAGTTTGTAATAAATAATTGATGGCATGAGATCCATTGGATTCTAAATGTCAGAATTTGGCTAAGTGTTTATGAAACATATTTGTCCTCAGCCCAGGCCGAGGATCTATTATTCTCTTTCCTTACTTCTCATTGAATGATCTCCCCCCTGTTGGGACAAATCTCTTGGTTATATAGTATTTTTCCTTTTCTTAGTCTTCGCCGTTCACTTGTCAATTACCGGAGCCTCTATGTACAGGGGATTGTCCCATCATCTGTATTTGCAGGCTTTATGTTATTTCCCAGCCGCCTTTGCAGGCTTTATAATAGTTGAAGCGACTGATGCTTTAGAGTTTTCAGGTTACTTCACCATTAAAGCGGTCAGAATGTTGGTGAGATATTTTCAACGAATGAGGGATATTTTCCCTTTGGTGAAGTCAGTGTGCCGAGGACGTGTCATCCTCGGCGAGGCCT
Source organism: Quercus glauca (assembly GCA_023736055.1). NCBI lineage: Eukaryota > Viridiplantae > Streptophyta > Magnoliopsida > Fagales > Fagaceae > Quercus > Quercus glauca. The sequence continues at coordinate 76,424,993 of CM043317.1, forward strand.
TTGGATGACCTGGGCTCTTTCCCATTGTCCTCGGCCTTTACATTATCCTTGGCGCGGGCCTTGGGCCGCATGCAGTGGGCCAGCGTGGTTAGTGCAATAGGGCCCCACATATATATATATATATATATATATAGAGAGAGAGAGAGAGAGAGAGAGGCTGAGTCTAGGTGGATTTTCTAGGAATTAAATGCATCAAGTCTAGGTGAATTTGATGGAGTTTATTTGCATTGAGTTGAGTGATCAAATGAATCAAGACCAAATTAACATTCCTTATATTGGAAAATGGAGAGACTTTATTAACTTAGGCAATGTATTTAAATTATTTCTTTACTATTAGAATTTATATTATCTTGATACTGTTACAAAAATAGGGTTCTAAAGTTTACATTTGATTATTCTAAAAAAAAAAAGGGTTTTCTTTTGGCTCGTGTAACACCAAAAATGGGGTGCTGACTTAAGTTCCCAAAATGGAGACGTAATCTTCCTAGATTGTCTTTTTTATTGTGCATGGTTGGTTCTTTTGCCTTTTTTGTTTAGCTTTAATTATTATTTTTGGAGTTTAATTTTGTTGCCGTGTCATACACACCATTATGAGATAGTCATAAAGATCTCTCAATATATGTGTATATCATTTGTGTAAGACTTAAATATAAGGTGTACGGCACCAAACTCTCTGGGCCTGTTGTATCACTAAGGCCCACTAGGGCCTTACTTTCTTGGCACGCTCGGGGGAGGGCACTTTGGTCTTAGCCGCCCACACGAGCTGTCCGAACCTACGTCATCCCCCGAGGATACTTCCCGGGGAAGTTTTATTATGCCCGGGAAACCTACGTCCGAGCATTTGCGACCAGGAATTGTATCCGCCTAGCGTCAGAGAGTGGGAACCAGTTCCAAGGCCAGTCCCACCTAAACACCCACCTATAACCATCTGTATTGGACCTCCAAATGCACTAGCGTCAGGCGTAATCATCACTATCCCACTAGCATCTCACTATAAATACAAGGATCTTGCGGAAGGGAAGGGTTGTTGAAAAACTGGAGAGAAAAAGATGGAGAGAGAGGGAGAAAGAAGCCAAAATTGACACAAAGGAATAGAAGAGTTCTCGATTAGTCTCAGCACAAGAACGACCCAGTATAGGAAATCCAAGCCCACCATACAAATAGATTGTGAGCCCAAGCGAGTCACAGCCCAGTAGCCTCGTTTCCAAGCGCGCACAATTGGCGCCGTCTGTGGGAAGCTCCTACAACGCCGTGGTTCTGCTGGGAGTTAATTCAGGGAACTGGGATGTCTAGGCGACGGTCGGGGAGTGACGCGGAAAGCAGTTCCGTGGGGTCCTCTCGAGGATCCTCGTGGAGAGAAAGGGGGCAAAAGGGGCGTGAGGACAGGGACCACGAAAGAGAGGAGCAGTCCGGACTCGGGGAGGGGTCTTATCAAACGCAGCACAGAATTTCAAACGCCTCGGGCCAGGGGAATTACAATGAAAGAGACGAAGAGCTTGAACGGTTACGCGCACAAGTGAGAGAACTGGAATTGGAGGCTGGAGTCCGGCGCCGTAGGAGGGAAGGGAGACCTAGCGCTGAGCATGGCCATCGCGAGACAGGTTCCTACCAATCTGAACTCCATCGTAGACGAAGGTGTTCCCACTCGCGAGAGGGCCGTCGACACCGAGAACGTACTCGTTCCCTCGAATCCAGCCAGCACCGAGACCGCTCACGATCGCAGGGCCACGCAGACCAAGATTCAGATGACCCGGAAGAAAAACGACCCCACAACGCGGCTATAGACGCAATGAGCCGTGCGTTGCGCAGGGCCGCACGGTCTCCGTTCTCGGCTGATATTGAGCGAGCACCTATGCCGGCCAGGTTTACCCGCCCTCCTTTTGACTTCTACGACGGAAAGACTGACCCGGTGGAGCACGTGAGCCACTACATTCAAATGATGTCCTTGCACACCCGTAATGACGCACTGATGTGTAAAGTTTTTCCATCGAGCCTCGGCCCCACCGCTTTGAGATGGTTCAACGGGCTACGTAAAGGCTCGCTCCACAGCTTCGCAGAACTGATACAAGAGTTCGGAACTCGGTTCGTGACGTGCAGCCGGGTACCACAACCGGTGGACGCATTACTATCTATGAAGATGAGAGCTGGGGAAACCCTTCGTAGCTACGCTAGCCGATACTGGGAGCTTTACAACGAAATCGGCGGAGGAAACGAAAAGATCGCCGCGAGTACCTTTAGGATTGGATTACCCGAGGATTTTGGGCTGAGGGAATCACTGACGAGGAAGCCCCCTGAGGACATGAGACAGTTAATGAGGCGCATCGAGGAATATAAGAGGTTAGAAGATGACCGAATACAGAACAAGGGCAAAGCGCCTATGATAAATCAACCCCGTCCAAATGTTTTTCAGCCAAGGACCTGGGGGAATTTAAGAATACAAGAGCCGGAGACACCGATAGGGGAAGTGAACGTGATGTTCAAATATCCAGTACACAAAATCCTGGACAAGATTAAACACAAGCCGTATTTCAGGTGGCCAAACAGAATGGGGGGCGATCCTTCTCGAAGAAATCAGAACCTGTATTGCACCTATCATAAGGACAAGGGCCACACGACCGAGCAGTGCAGAGTGTTGAAAGACTACCTTGGGCAGCTGGCCAAGACCGGGCATTTAAAAGAGTTCGTGGTGGACGCGAGGGATAAGGTGACGGGCCAAGGGGCTGCACAGGGGGGCAACCCCCTCCCTCCCCCAATCGGGGTAATTGAGGTCATCCACGCACCCTCAGGAAGCATCACCTCGGCAAGAAAAAAGGGGGTATTAAGGGTAGAACTGGCGGAGGAAGGCTCGGGAGTGCAACTGCCGGCAAAGAGGCAGAAGTTTGCTAGGGAGCCCATCACTTTCGGCGAAGACGATCTAGAGGGAACTATCCAACCGCACGACGACGCGTTGATAGTCTCCGCCCGGATAGGTGGGTTTTTGGTGAAGAGAGTGATGATAGACCAAGGGAGTGGGGCGGACGTGATGTACCCAGATTTATACCGGGGGCTCGGGCTTAAAGGCAGCGACCTCACAGAATACGGCACGCCATTGGTCGGTTTCGACGGGAAAATAGTCGTGCCCAAGGGGAAAATATCTCTACCTGTAAACATGGGGGGCAGGGAGAAAGCAGTAATGTTTATAGTAGTAAATTCTTTCTCCCCGTACACGGCGATACTTGGGAGACCGTGGATACATGCGATGGAGGCCGTACCGTCAACCCTGCATGTGAGAGTAAAATTTCCAACCGAGAATGGGGTCGCCGTGGTGAAGCGAAGCCAGCTGACGGCGAGGCGATGCTTAATAGCTATGATTGAACAAAGGAAAGAGGCATCCGATCAGGAGACGTGTGACCGCCAGGAGGAGCTGCGGCAGCGGAGCCCATTATAGCAATTACAGAAAGACCAAGAGGGGGCGAAGGGCGGATGTGCCGAGGAGATGGTGAAAGTGAGGATACTCCCGGACACCGACAAATTTTTCCATGTGGGGGCAGGCATGGGTGAACAAGAAAAGGTGGACATGCTATTACTCCTTATAAGGAACGCGGATGTTTTTGCGTGGAGCCCGTATGAGGTTCCCGGGGTGGACCCTGAGTTCATCGTCCATAGGCTCGGGGTTGACCCGTCGTTCCCTCCTAAAAAGCAGCGACCTAGAAGGTCAGCCAAAGAGCACGCCGAAGCAGTAAAAGCGGAGGTCCTTAAGCTGAAGGATGCTGGGGCAATAAAGGAAGTTTTCTTTCCGAAGTGGCTGGCAAATACGATGGTAGTGAAGAAAAAGAACGGCAAGTGGAGAGTTTGCGTGGACTTCACCGACTTGAACCGAGCATGCCCGAAAGACCCGTTCCCCGTGCCTAAGATCGACCAACTGGTTGATGCTACGTACGGGCACCCGAGGATGAGCTTCTTGGATGCTTTTCAAGGGTACCACCAGATCGCCCTGGCCCCCGAGGATCAAGAGAAAACGGCGTTTATATCCCCGGAAGCCAACTATCATTACACTGTGATGCCCTTCGGCCTGAAGAACGCCGGGGCCACGTACCAGCGAATGGTGACGAGGATGTTCCGAGACAAAATAGGGCGGACAGTGGAAGTATATATTGATGACATGGTAGTGAAGAGTAAACAAGTGGCGCGGCATACGGAAGAGCTTCAGGGCGTTTTCGAAGTTCTGCGACAACATAAGTTGCGGCTAAACGCCGAGAAATGTGCATTTGGCGTCGGGGCCGGGAAGTTCCTTGGGTATTTAATTACTACGCGAGGTATAAAGGTCAATCCCGATCAAATAGATGTAGTGAAGAGGTTGAAGCCACCGAGCAACCCAAGAGAAGTGCAAGTTCTGACCGGAATGCTGGCCGCCCTTAGCCGGTTCATCTCCAAATTCGCAGACCGCTGCCAACCATTTTATCAGCTTCTAAAGAAGTGGACGGGTTTTCAGTGGAATGAAGAGTGTGACAGAGCTTTTGTGGAGCTGAAGGACTATTTGGCGCGTGCTCCAATGTTGACAGCACCAGAGCCGGGTGAAGATTTGTTCATGTACCTGGCCGTGTCCGAACACGCCGTGAGCGCCGTACTGCTGAGTGATCGTGGAAAACAGCAACCCGTATACTACATCAGCAAGACATTGGTGGACGCCGAGACTAGGTATTTGCCACTCGAAAAGCTCGTCCTGGCCCTCATCCATGCTACAAGAAAGCTGCCCCATTATTTTCAGGCCCATACAGTTTATGTGTTATCTGAGTATCCCCTGCAGTCGTTACTAAGAAGGTCAGACTTCACGGGCAGAATAGCAAAGTGGGGGACGCAGCTTGGTTCTTTCGACATTCGTTACCGGCCTCGAAGTTCGGTGAAAGGCCAAATCCTTGCAGACTTTGTCGCAGAATTCTCCCCAGGGAGAAGTGGGGAAGCGGTCTGCAGTGTGGAAATCCGCCCGTGGAAGGTGTTCGTGGACGGGGCTTCTAGCTCCGCGGGCTCCGGTGCAGGGATCGTTATCGTCTCCCCTGACGGAATACGGATAGAGCACTCGTTCAGGTTAGGCTTCAGAGCCACCAATAACGAAGCCGAATACGAAGCCCTGCTGGTGGGGCTGAGGACAGTTATACGTCTAGGAGTCCAAGATGTGGAAGTATATTCGGATTCGTGCCTCGTGGTAAATTAGGTGCAAGGCAGATTCGAAGCCAAAGATCTCCGGATGAAGGCCTACCTGGAGAAGGTGAAGCAAGAGATAACTAGCTTCGACACAGTGAAGATTTCTCAAGTAGCCCGAACCCAGAACAGACACGCTGATTCGCTCGCCACGCTGGCATCCTCGGTTGCCGACGACATATCTCGGCTGATCAAAGTAGAACTCGTGCCCAGGCCGAGCATATACGTAACTGACAATCCGAGAATGGCAGAAAAGAATATAGCGGCAATTGCAACGCTTGGCCCATGCTGGATGGACCCCATTATTGATTTTCTTGCGGAGGATAAACTCCCGGATGACGAGAAGGAGGGAAACAGGATCCGGAGAATAGCTCCGCGGTATTGGCTGTCAGAGGACCGGAAGCTATATCGGAGATCGTATGGGGGACCGTACCTATTATGCTTGCACCCAATAGAGGCGAGCAGACTCCTGGCCGAACTTCATGAGGGGATATGCGGCAGTCATGTTGGTGGTCGATCGTTGGCACACCGGGCGATGACCCAAGGGTTTTGGTGGCCTCAAATGCAAAGAGATGCCTCCGAGTATGCACGAAAGTGTGAACCGTGTCAGAGGCACGCGAACCTGATCCATCAGCCAGCCAGCCACTTGAACCCGATCAGCAGTCCCTGGCCTTTTGCCCGGTGGGGACTGGACATCATTGGCCCATTCCCCCGAGCACCTGGTAACAGAAGATTCGTGTTGGTAGCCGTTGATTATTTCACCAAATGGGCGGAGGCGGAAGCTTTGGCAAACATCCGAGACGTGGACGTAAAGAAGTTCGTATGGAAGAACATCGTCACCAGATTTGGTGTGCCGAACTCCCTTATATCGGACAATGGGTTGCAGTTTGACAGCCGGGCGTTCCGAAAATTCTGTGGCGACCTCGGCATCAAAAACGGATACTCCACTCCTACTTACCCCCAGGGCAACGGCCAGGCCGAGGCCGTGAATAAGGCAATCGTAAACGGACTAAAGAGGAGGTTGGAAGGCCCCAAGGGGAACTGGGCAGAAGAACTGCCCAAAGTATTGTGGGCTTACCGGACAATTCCGAGGAGATCCACAGGGGAAACCCCATTCTCCCTCACTTATGGGGCGGAAGCCGTGATACCCACCGAGGTGGATTTGTGCAGCGCCCGAGTTATGGGGTCGACCCCTCGCGGAACGACGATATGATGGTGAAGTGTTTGGACAGGTTGGAAGAATACCGCGAAGTGGTGACTATACGGCTGGCCGAGTATCAGCAAAAGCTCGCCCATAGGTATGACCGGAATGTAAGGGCGAGGGAGTTCAACGCTGGGGACTTGGTTCTGAGAAAGGCTGTGGGGAATGCAAGAGACACTAATGCTGGAAAGCTGGCCCAGAACTGAGAAGGACCCTACAGGATTACTGCCATAGCTGGCGCGGGGGCATACTACCTGGAAGACCTGGACGAGAGGCCGATGCCTCGGCCCTGGAATGTACACAACCTTAAGAAGTTTTATCATTGATCGCCTGTAATGTGTTGAAAGTTGAAAGAAGCACTTAGCGGGTGCATTGGTTGAGCGGCGCAATCCGAGTATGATTGTGTTTAGTTTAATCCATTTTGCCGAGCAATTTAGAGTTTATGCCTCGTAAGGACTGAAGCCTGTCTCTTGGTTCGATCCCTATCACCGAGCGGGTGGAAACCTAATATTTTACTAAGGACTGAAGCCTGTCTCTCGGTTCGATCCCTATCACCGAGCGGGTGGAAACCTAATATTTTACTAAGGACTGAAGCCTGTCTCTCGGTTCGATCCCTATCACCGAGCGGGTGGAAACCTAATAATTTACTAAGGACTGAAGCCTGTCTCTCAGTTCGATCCCTATCACCGAGCAGGTGGAAACCTAATACTTTACTAAGGACTGAAGCCTGTCTCTCGGTTCGATCCCTATCACCGAGTAGGTGGAAACCTAATATTTTACTAAGGAATGAAGCCTGCCTCTCGGTTCGATCCCTATCACCGAGCAAGTGGAAACCTTACAACTAAAGTTTATTCTAAGGACGGAAACCTCGCTTCCAGTTCGATTTCACTCGCCGAGCATGTTTAAAAACTTAGAACTAAAGTATTTTCTAAGGACTGAAATCATGCTCCCGGTTCGATTGTACTCACCGAGCGTATAGAAACCTTATGTCTGAAGAACATTGTTAAAGGAAAGAAACCAGCTGAACTGGACGAACGCGCACCCCAAGTAATCTAAAATGCCTCGGGAAAAGGTAACCCGTCACCTGGGGCACAAGCCCGGGCTGCATATTTGATAAACAACACGCTAATACGCAATAGTAAATTGAAAGCAACATAATAGATTAATTGAAACCATACAACAGCAAATGTTCGAAACACAATCAACTCAAGGATAAAAGACCGAGAAAGGATAATGTCTCGTCACCACAACCCGGTGACCTGGGTAAAACTTTTGCAACAACATAATTAAATTGAACTAAAACAAATAAAACAGTTCGGCAATTAACTCGGAGGAGCCTCGGTCCGAGGATCGCTAGTAACCTCCAGACCAGTTGGCTCGGCATGGGAATCAATGGCCTCCACCAATGCCCGCATGCTGGAGGTCTCCTCTTCGTCGATAACATGGGGGGCGTTCTGTGCGGGCACGGCTGTGGGCGGAAAGGGGATCTCGCTCGGGTTCCGCAGTGGAGAATCCTCGGGAACCCCCGCGGCCCGAAGCGCGGCTAGCCACCCCTCCTCGAACCCGAGCTTGTGAGCCTGGCGAATGACCGGCTCCGCGGAGTTCTCGGAGTGAGTAAACCCCTCGTTGTACCACTTGCTTTCGCAAGCGTCCAACGTGGCCTTTAAGTCCTCCAACTCCTCCCCCTGGGCTGTCTTCAAGCTCTCCGACTCGGCTAACTTCAACTACGTGTCCCCCAGCTGCTTTTCCAACTCAGCGCTTTTTCCTTCGGCACGAGCCCTAGCCTCCTCGGCTGCAGCGGCCCTTTTCTCTGCATCCTCCGCAGCTTTCAGCTTCTCTGCAGCAGTGACTTCAGCCACATCCTTCAGAGCCTTTTCCCGCATCTTCGGCAAGCTCTTTCATTCTCCCGTCCACAATTTGGGACAACTGCGCGGCCTGAACAAGTGATTGTGTAGAGAGTATGTGACAAGACCCCATGCATAAGTAAAGGCAAAGAACGAATCAATGAAAAAACTAAGGGCCGTGGTTGTAGAAGGTCTTACCGCCACAGTGAGCCATACGAGCCGCCTCCCCACAGATTCCTCCGTCCCCTCCGTGTAGGCGTGGACGTCCTCGGGCAAGAGCAAGCCGCTTGCCAAGCTCTGGGCAATACGGCTCCCCTGACCCTTGTCCCAGACTCGAAGGCTGGCAGTCTCCGTGAGGGGCTCACCGTCCAACAGGAAGGAGGGTTGCCAGCTCGCTGCAGATCGGGAGGTTGACGCACCGTCCGGCCGGGTTTGGGTCACCGGCTCGCGGATGACAATACCAGATGAAGGGCGAGCCGAGACGCCGCCCGGGCCGGTCTGTGTCTGTTCCCCGACACGTGGCCTTTTACGTAATCGGGTCGGTTGGGCCGGAAGGAGTTGAGGTGGTTGGTTCGGATCCTCCTGCTAGCCGTGCACCCGGCACAAAACGGCTTATCGTCATAGTCCTCCTTGTCACCATTTCGTGACCGTGGTCGGATTCTGTCTCCGAGGAATCAACTTGCTCGGCTGCGACGCCTTCAACCACCTGACCGGGCGCCTCTGCTTCTTCGGGAACCTCAGGCTGAGCGGGGTCTTGGGGTTCAATTTGTTGGAGGGTTCTTTCCCGGAGCGCGCATGACACTCTTTCAGCCGATTCGTCGTGAAGGGGTTGGCGCTCGTTCGAACAGATATACCGGGGCCCAAGATCACGTGCTTCCCCTACCGTGAACTTCGGAGGCAGAAAGTTTGAGTTGCGCACGTCTATGTAGGAAAGCAGGGGGCTGTCAACTAGAAGGGCCTGACCGAACGCTTGCCAGGTGGAGTACACGGGGTCAATACCGAGGATCAGATGCGATGCTCGGAGTTGTCCGTCCGAATGAACGAAGATCTCCGACCTAAGCACAAAATTTAGGTCGTGGACGTGCACCACTCGGCGGTCCGGCTTGAACCTTTTGCTGTCTGCGCAAAAACCATACAAAGTCGGTTAGGAATTACTTAATGATGAGAATCAAACATAAGGTAAAATAAGGACGCTTAGTACCGACCAACATCGCGCGGTGAAAACGCGCAGAGGAGCTCCTCGGCAAACCAGTTACCGCTCACCCGTACAAATTCCCCCGCCGAATTTCTATTGGAATCAGGCAGGCATGAGATTAGCCGTACCCTCATATCCCTAGTTTTCAGATAATAATCCGAATTGATATTGCCGCACAAACTGTACATGAAATTAATATCATGTTGATTCAACTCTAAACCGAACAGTTGGTTCAGCCTACTGACACAGCTCACCACCCGGTAAAAGTTGGGAGGGAGTTGGTCGGGGCAAAGACCGTAAAACCTAAGGGTTCTCAGGATGAGGGGATCAACCGGGAACCTAACCCCGCCCTCTAGGATAGCCATTAATGGGAAGAAAATAGTATTGACGCCTTGGCGCCGTTGGATGTCTATATCACCCTCGGGACAATATGCAATATCTACGTCCCCGGGTACATTGAAAGCGGCCCTAAAGGTAGCTAAAGCGTCCTCAGAAGAAAGGAGATAAGAATAACCCATTTCCTAAACTAAGATCTCTAAAAAGAAAAGCTACGATCTGCGAGTCCAAAAGAACGAAAAAGAGAGTAATCAGAGAGGAGAGGGAAGAGGACTTACTTGGGGCTCTAAGGAAGAGAGGTCCTGAACTAGAAGAAAGAACGCACAGGGAGAAGCGCTCAGCCAAATGAAAGTTGGGAGATTAGAGGATGCGAAAAGTGAAGAAGAATGCCTGAAGGAGGTATATATAGGGGATGGGGGAGGAGTAAATGACAATCAATAGGCCGGTGGCGGGAAACCCAACGAGCCATCGAGTCAACTGCCACACGCACGACGCCTCGGTTCGCGAAACGTCAGGCAATAATGACAGCCTATCAGACTTAATGCGCCTTTTGAGAAGCGCGTTAATGACCGAGGAAATTTCGCTGGCCGGGCCATCGACCCCTCAGGTTCCTTGATTCACTCCCGAGAACGGGGGTTGAAACAAGGAGGGGCTAATGTACGGCACCAAACTCCCTGGGCCTGTTGTATCACTAAGGCCCACTAGGGCCCTACTTTCTTGGCACGCTCGGGGGAGGGCACTTTGGTCTTAGCCACCCATACGAGCTGTCCGAACCTACGTCATCCCCCGAGGATACTTCCCGGGGAAGTTCTATTATGCCCGGGAAACCTACGTCCGAGCATTTGCGACCAGGAATTGTATCCGCCTAGCGTCAGAGAGTGGGAACCAGTTCCAAGGCCACTCCCACCTAAACACCCACCTATAACCATCTGTATTGGACCTCCAAATGCACTAGCGTCAGGCGTAATCATCACTATCCCACTAGCATCTCACTATAAATACAAGGATCTTGTGGAAGGGAAGGGTTGTTGAAAAACTGGAGAGAAAAAGATGGAGAGAGAGGGAGAAAGAAGCCAAAATTGACACAAAGGAATAGAAGAGTTCTCGATTAGTCTCAGCACAAGAACGACCCAGTGTAGGAAATCCAAACCCACCATACAAATAGATTGTGAGCCCAAGCGAGTCACAGCCCAGTAGCCTCGTTTCCAGGCGCGCACATAAGGGATATAGTTCAGCTCGATATAATTTGAGATCTAATATGATAAATTTAAATAAAATATTTTATATTTAAATATTAATTAAATAAATTTATCTAATACTAATAAAATCAATATTATTTTGATGAATTAGAAACATAAATTAATGAATTAAAACTAACCAAAGTTAATTTTATATAGAGCATCAAAATCATTGTTCAAGTTTAATATATATATATATATATAAAGAGGTCCACTTTATCTTGGATAAAACGAAATATGGTTAAGTAAATCTTATTTTCAATTTTTATTTTAGAGTTAAGAGAGAGAGGGAGATTATTTGGTGTGTGGTCATATAAGAGATTATAGGTAATTAATGTTGACGACTTATAAAGTAGGATAATGGTGTACAAAAATTGAAGTTTCAAGCTATTAGGGAAAATATTCGTTATTGATAATTAGACATTTACATGCTTTGTGTGTCTGCGCTCACTAAACTATTTAGAGTTCTTATTGATCTTATATTTTGAAAAACTTTTTAGAGACGGAAAAAATAGTGTACAAACCCTTTTTCAGTATATCAACCAATTGTTATCATAAAATTTTGGACTCTTTTATAATGAGGATGACGCTTTTTTATATAGGGAGTGCAGCCTTTTTGATGGGAGTCTTAGGCCTAATCCTAGAGCTGACACTAATAAGATCCACACATGTTATGAGAGAATAGCTCATACGACTGTCTAATTTGATACCCTTTGGATCTAATGACTTTTGAATCTATGTATGGTATGCAGAGCAGCAAAATATACACCATCCATGCGCAGACAAGTATGACTTGGAGGGTGAGTGCTTGTAATGAACAGATGCTATTACAAGTGACGGAAGTTCTGTAAGAATATGGTATAGATTGTATCAGAAAAATATACAGCAAAATATCAGTAATTTTTACGAAAATCATGGTATAGATTGTATTTAATTGCTAAATATGGTAGGTAAAAGTATGAATTGGAGGGTGAGTGATTGTAATGAATTGATGCTATTACAAGTGATGGAAGTTCTGTAAGAATATGGTATACTGATTCTATCCCAACCCAAGTAAAACTCATGTTCAATTGAGAATTCATAGAAGTTTAAGTTATCAGTGATTTCTTAAACTTGGTTTTTATTAAGAAAATATTTTATTAGCTTGGGCTCCTTAAAACTTCCGCCAATGTTTATTTTTGTTCATACCACAAATTGAAATATTGGTTAGTGAAACACTAAGCAGAATTATGGTTCATGTATAAAATATAACAAAAAGAGATAATAAAAAAATGAATTTAATTAACCTTGAGTAAAAGTGATACATGCTGAAGGCCAGTTGAAATATAATTTCCAAAATTGATTTTGGTATAGAGAAAGAGAGAACTTGTTTGGCGCATGTCCATATGAGAGATTAGGAGACAAACATTGACAATCTACGGTGTGCTAAACTGGCTTACAAAATTTGAAATTTCAAGTTGTCAAAATGATAATCAATGATGATTCGATACACTCATTAAAAATTTCAATTGAGTTGAATTTCTATTGTTCCACAATTTTGGAGAAATCCTAAGACAAATAATTATTGACTCAGAAATTTTGAGACCTTTCTCTATGAGAAGATTGAAGCAGAATAAATTATTATGTATGATTTAGTACAAACCAAACACAACCAGAAATTTTATTAAAGTAGTTCGAATTACACAAATCACATGCAACATTAGCATACATAGCATATATAACAACACAGAATTAAAGCAGTCAAACCCATAGACAAGATGGCCTTAGAGGCTTAGAGCATATCATAGAGCTTATTCCCAATAGCACAAGAAGTATAGGCATTGTGCACTGCATACTTGACATCTTCATCTGAGAACACCTTAGCATTCCAGTCAGGACATTCACTAATTGGTTCCTCCATATCCATTCCAACTTCACCTGCCAACTCTGCTAATCCATAATTCTCAACATTGGGTTTCTTCAGTATTTTAGCAGCCAAAAAGCCAACTTCAACACCTGTCTTTAAATTAACAGGTTCCGTTACTTCCTTAAGTATAAGGCGTCCGTTCAATACCTGTGCTACTTTTTGGCCTCGTCCGTGTGGATTAAAATAAAAGCTGCCTAGCTCTGAAACTATGTTGCTCATTCCGGTACCCAGAAAACAAATAGTCTCATTAGACAGAAACCCCCCAAGGTAATCAGATATGTTCTCCGAGTCGGGTAATTGGATCATCAAGCAATCACTCCCAACACAAAGAATCAAAAACTTGCCTTTATTTAAATTCCCATCAGTTTTGACAAACTTAATGTCGAGTCCAACAACTCGCCTTTCTGAAGGTTTTTTTTTTTTTTTTTTTTTGAGAAACGCCATTCTGAAGTTTGTAATGAAGGTCTTTTTTTTTTTTTTTTTTGGATATAGTAATGAAGATATTAACTCACCCATCTTAGTATCAATGAAAGCAGGATTATCGACTATGCTTACCCTAACGTTTGCACCTTCTATTTCAATGTCATACACACCCATTTTTGACTGGACTGATTGTGGTATGAGGTTCGTCATGTTGAACTAATTCAAACCAGTACGTGTTCCCTGTACATAAAAAGAAACTCATATCATAAAGGAAAATTTTAACAGATGCGCCAAGGCAATGTTTTAGAAACTATATTTAAAAAAAAAAAAAATCTGAAAAAAATAAAACTAATTTTTTAACAAACTTTTATATTTTTATATCAAAAATTTTTTAAAACGGTCAATTAACAAATTCTCTGAACAAGCTCAATAAAAATAGCAATTCAATGGGGCAAATTAAGTTAACATGAAGTATAAATCGTTTTGGTGGCAACTATAATATCTTTTCCAAGTCAACAGTAGCAAATTTGATAAGCCAATCAATCATAGAACTAAAACCAAATTTGATCTTTCTTCATTTCAAGCACTAAAAACTAATTCAATTCTTTCGCAATCTAGCTGTAGAGAGTGAAAGATTGAAATTTAGTGTTTACACTAGCTCTTTTAAAACAATTACGTACACATCAAATAAAAGTACGTGCCCATACTATAAATAAAATTTTGTAGCAGATATCAAACATGTTACTGGAAAGAGTAACGAATCCTTCCATGAGAGAGGTTTAACTGACTACATATGCATGCTTCAAGTGAAACCTGATATTCAAACAATTCACAAGCTAAAATACTACACAAAATAGAGAGAGAGAGATCACAGAGACACTCACTTCTTGCGATAAGAATGGAGAGAGATCTCTCTATCTTTCTCGATCGCTCCTGCAAAAGCGTTTGGCTATGAACTAAAGTTATAGGGAAAGCAAGAAAGCTAGAGATGTACAGAGCATAGAGTACAGACTAAAGAAGCATGAAGTGGCCTTATCTTTGGGCCTATTTAAAAAGAAGAGAAACAAGGAAACGTCCCATTTAACTTTTTAATTCAAGAAAGAAAAAAAGTATAGCAAATATTTGGTACATACACTTACTAATATATGTTTTGTTATTTGAAAATATGTGTAAAAATACGTATGGATAAAAAAATTTATAAAAATATATATAATATTGTTTAAAAACTGAAAATATGTATTTAAATTGCCATATTAAACGAGATCTTAATCTTTTAACTTTTTTTTTTTTCCACCTCTTTTTTTTTTTTCTCCTCCACAGTTCACGTCTTAGCTCCCAAGTCTTTCCCACGCCTTAACTCCTAAGTCTTTCTCTGCTGCTTTTTCAGATTGAAGACAATTCAATACTTACTTGAAGTCCGTAGTCACACCAACAGTGAGTCATCAGTCAATCATTCACAATGATGAGTGTTTGGAAAGTCTAATCTAATTTTTTTTTGCTAAAAATATGTCAAAATATACTTATATTTTCAAAATTGTTAAAAAAAAAATGTAGAAAAATGTGAGATTTTAAAATGTGGTACATGAAAGTTAAAAACTAAGTTTATAAATAAATATCAAATGTAAATGTGCTAAAAAGTTTAACTTTTAACATCTTAAATTGTTACTTTATCTATTTTTACACCCTACATTATTATTATTTTTGTTATGAGAATACCCTACCTACTTTATAATACACCTAGTATTAAATACTTTATTATTTTACAACTTCATTTACATATATTTTTTTAATTCTTTCTTTTACTGCTTAGGTCTCTCACAAGATAATGAGTAAAATATTAATTATAATATAGTATAAAAAATACTTTTTTTTTTTCATTTATAAATCGATATCAATTCAATGTATTTATTAATTTATTAGTTAAGAGCTCGCACTCATTGTAGAAAAATCTCGCTTCACTAATATTTTCGAGGATAGTCATTAAAAAATTTAAATTATAAAAAATTTAATAAAAATAGAAAACTTCATATATTGACCCCAAAAACACACACACACGCACACATACAAATACATAAAGTAACAATTTCCTTTTCAAATTTTCTCATTTTAAAATATTTGCATAATAGTTTTATTATCAATGTTTCAAGTTACATTTTTTTCAAAATTTTAGTGTGATAAAAATTTTGTTTGTAAATACCTAATATATTGTTAAGGGAAACAAAGTTTAAGGAAAAGTTTGGCTACATACTAAGTTGTAGCCTAAGGTTACAACTCTTACTAAACAAATTAACATTGCTACATATTTTGAAAAGTACAAAATTTAGTTACAAAATTGATTATAACCTGAGGAGAAACCTTACTCAATATCATTAACATTTTTACATATTTTAAAAATCTAACCGTAAATTACATATTCTTTACGCTCTTAATACACATGTCAAATTTTGTATCAATCAGATATTATTTACTATATGATCTGTAAGATTATATTTTATACATAATTTTGAACTATAAAAAATTACAATTTAAACAATTTATTAATAACATAGCTGTTAATCTTTAATTCTTTAAAAATTTTGTAAGCATAGAAGATATAAGAAGAAAATGTAATCCAATAGTAGATTTTATCAAAATATTTTGTAGCTAAACTTTGTCCTTCTCAAAATCTAAATGTTGAATTGCATGTTCTTTATGTTCTTAAAATACATGTCAAATTTCATGTTAATCAGATGTTATTTAATATTTGATCCATAAACTTATTATTTATTTATAATTTTAGACTATAAAAACTCAAAATTTTAAAATTTGATTGATGATATAGCTATTGATATTTGACTTTCTTGAAATTTTGCAAGTATAAAAGATATAAAAAGAAAATGTTATCCAATGATGAATTTGTCAAAATTCACATAAAAAAAAATAATAAAAGTGGAGTTGTAGCCTTAGTTTACAATCAAGTTTATTGTCATATTTTGTCCAAAGTGTAATTATGTTGAGCCTAAAAAAATTTAGGGTGATCCCAAATATTTTTTAAGGATAAAAAAAACAAAAAATTTATAAGATTTATATATAATAATTATTTTTTTTCCAAGTTATGGTGGTCATGACCACCCTAGACTCAACGTGGAGCCGCTAGTGCTATGGATTGAGCACTCCTGTCCTAAAGTAGGAATTAAACATCCCATGTCCAAATAAATTCTATACTTTACCCCTTTCTAGCCTAACAATTCGACTTAAAATGAAAATTTTCAGTTATTAATCATGGTAATTTATCACTAGGAAAGTGACACTAAGAGCACTAATTAGTGCCTTAAGATCATGGATGATGAAGTGCAAATCGTCAGTCTTTGTAAGTGCGTCCAGATGGAAAGCATCTAGATAGAGCTGAGTCCTCGTCTGTGTCTCTACAAATATGGTAGGATGGCTCCCTCAAGGTGGTCACCAGTGTGGTGCCTGTCACAACGTCTCCGATGCCAAAGTCAATATAAGGAAGTTTTTAGAGAATAATACAAAATATCAGAATAACTATGAGTGATTTTAGGTATGTCTATGTACCTTGTGTTGGTGTTGTGAGGGGTTTATATATGTTTCCACCCCTCCTAGCCATTGTGGCTATTATTGTGGTTTTAATGCCTATCTTGGTAACGCTTTATGCTCAGTTATATAGGCTTTGATGGGCCTGCAATGGTCTATACAACTAGTCTTGTAACCGTCTGAGGCATTATTGGCTACATTGAATGGCTTCCCTACCTTTGTCAGTGACATGGATTTATTGACGGAGATATTTGATTAGCTTGTCTGAGAAAAAGGGCTCATCAGTCCCATCAGCTACCCCCCAGGCTCTGTGGTCGTCCCTGTGGTGATGGCCACCAAGAGGCGAAAGGGTTTTTTTTTTTTTTTTGACATGTCTCTTAGGATTTCCCTCCGCATTCACTGTGTAGTGGTGACACTGGGTGTGTTGTGGCCACGTGCGTGGCCTGAGGGGTGAATTAATGCTCCACTCCGTGTGACTCTCGGTTTTCCCACTGTTTTTCAGTTTTCTGTGCCTAGCTTTTTAAACTTCCTTTCTCCTATTTCCTCCTCACTTTTCACTTTCCTTTTTGCTGCCATTGCTGTTCTGTGCTTCTGAGCTGCCATTGCTGTTCTGTGCTTCTGAGCTGCCATTGTTGCTGTGAATCTCTGCGTTTTGCTCTTTCTCTCTCTCTCTTTCACTTTTGAGGTATGGCCTCTTTCTCCCACTACTTTTCTTTTTCTTTTTTAAGTAGATAACTTCGTAGAAATTTCTGATTTTTCTTTTTCTTTTCTGTGTTTTTGGTCTTTCTAGGATTTTACCCTTCTTTTTTTTTTTTTTTTTTTTTGAGACCTATGCTTAGTAGCTCTGACGTTAAGGCCCTTTGTCCCTCTGTCTCTTTCCTTTTCTCACATTTAGGGGGATATTTAGGTGCTTTTCCGTACCTTGAGAATTTTGTATTTGAGGGTAGTAGTTTAAGCATTGCATTGGGTGATTTGCTACCATTGCTCTGTCAGTCAATTGATTGGCTTGAGGGTTTGGTAAGGGAGCATGGAGTAATGTCAGAGGTGAGGTCAAGTGAGTTAGAGACTGGGTTATCATCCAGTGACAAACCCGTGGAGGGGGATACCGTTGTCTTTATCCCTCTAGAGATTAGGGCTTTCCATGCCCTTGAGGAGGTGTGCAGTTTGGACGGCGAGACACTTTCTAGGTTTAAGGATAGATTTTAATTCCCAAATATGGTTAGGGTTCGTCTACCCTGTGAGGAGGAACGGGCTTGCTACTTCTTCCCTGGAGAGGTATGCTTCTACAAGGCTGCCTTCCTATGTGGGCTTAGATTCCCCGTCCACCCATTTCAGTCCAATTCGGTCTAATTCAGTCCAATTTGATATACTTCAATCCAATTAGGTCCATTTCAGTCCAGTTCAATCTAATTCGGTACTGTTTAGTCCATTCGGTCCACTTCAATCTAATTTGGTTCAATTCAGCCATTTTTATCCAATTTTGTCCATTCAATCCATTTCAAGTTTGTATGATTTGTTGGTTATGTTATATACACTCTTAACATCGAGATCTAGAGCAAGGCTTCGTGAATTTTGTAACAAAGACTTTAGTTCATCAATCTTCCAACTGTCCGCACAATAATCATTGATTACACTTGCTTTATCCTTTGCACCATCTATTTCAATTTTATAGTTACTAATTTTTTACTGTAGAACTGTAGATACCCAATTTTTTATAACGTTGAAATAATTGAAACTACTGTGCCTCTTGTTTACATGGGGATGTTTATATATAGCATAGGTGGATTTTCTAGGAATTAAATGCATCAAGTCTAGGTGAATTTGATGGAGTTTAATTTACTTAAAGTTGAGTGATCAAATGAATCAAGACCAAATTAACACTATCCCTATCGGAAAATGGAGAGACTTTATTAACTTAGGAAATGTATTTAAATTAGTTTTTTGCTAATAGAATTTATTTATATTATCTTGATATTGTTACAAAAATATGGTTCTAAAGTTTAAAACTAATTCAATTCTTTGGCAATCTAGCTGTAGAGAGTGAAAGATTGAAATTTAGTGTTTGCACTGCTCTTTTAAAACAATTACGTACACATCAAATAAAAGTACGTGCCCATACAATAAACAAAATTTTGTAGCAGATATCAAACATGTTACTGGAAAGAGTAACGAACCCGTCCATGAGAGAGGTTTAACTGACTACATAATTCATGCATGCTTCAAATGAAAATTGATATGCAAAGTGAGCAACATACAGCTCTATTTTCAAATAAATACTACACAATAGAGAGAGAGAGAGGGAGAGAGAGATGTACAGAGTACAGACTAAAGAAAACCTTAAAAGAAAAAGAAATTGAAAGATGCATAAAGGAGCCTTTATGTTCGGGCCCATTAAAAAGAAAAGAAAAAAGGAGCAATCCCATTTAACTTTTTAATATAAAAAATTAGAAGGTTTAATCTTTTAATTCTTTATAATTTCTTTTTTTACCTCTTTTTCTTAAGTCTTTCCCATGCCTTAACTCTTAAGTCTTTCTCTGCTGCTTTATCAGATTGAGGAGTATTCAATATTTACTTCAAGTCCATAGTCACATCAAGTGAGAGTCATTTATCAGTCATCCACCTAAGGCGGTAAACGAATCAAGCTGTTCATGAACAACTCGGGCTCGACTCGATAAAAAGCTTGTTCATGTTCGTTTGTTTATAAATAAGCCAAGATTGAGCCTTAGTTTTAGGCTTGTTTGATAAACAAGCCGAGCTCAAGCAAAAAAAAAAAAAAAGTTCTCGAACAAGCTTGTGAACAATAAGGCTCAATACAAAACATACCGAATTTAGGCTCGTTTATAGCTTGTTATATGTTTACTAAATAAACTCATTATTATGACATTGCACATATATTTTGAAATGTTAATTTATAGCATGTTTATTCATATATGTTTTGGAATGTTAATTTATTTAGATTTGTGAAGATTATAGTTGCACAGATGACAAATGTGGATGTGAAAATTGTATTTTGAACAATTAATCAAGCTATAGACAATGAATGATGAATGGATGGATTTAATTATGTATATTATTATATTTTTTTTGTTTACTTGATTAGAAGTATGATAAAATGAGTATATATATATATATATATATTTTTTTTTTTTTTGTTTACTTGATTTTTTGTGATATAAGCATTTGATAATGCAATTTTTTTGGATCCCAAACTAAAAAGTGTAACTTGAGCTCGAGTTTGTTGGCTTGACTAATTAATCAAGTCAAGCCAAGCCAAGCTCAAGCTTTTGGCTTTCTCACGAGCTCAAGTTCAAACATTGTTTTTAGGCTTGTCTCAAGCTTGAGTCAAGCTTGAGTATTTGATTTTTATTGACGAATCAAGCTCAAACACGCACTACTCGGCAAAGCTTGGCTCGTTTACAACCCTATCCACCACGTTAGTTTAGGAATAGCTCATCTGACTTTTTGCTAAAAGATTTTGCTAAAAATTGGCTAAAGTATATTTGTATCTTAAAAAGTTTTTTAAAAAGTAAGATAATGTGAGAAAAAGTGAAAGGTTTTAAAAGGTTATACATAAAAACTAAAAGTTGAACTTATAAATTAATGTCAAACGTAAATGTGCTAAAAAATTTAACTTTTAGCAACTTAAAAGTTACTTTATCTATTTTAATACCATATTTTTTTTGTTTTTATTATGAAAACACCCTACTTTATAATACACGTGTATCAAATACTCTATTATTTTACAACTTTATTTAAATATTCATTTTTTATTCTTTCTTTTACGGCTTAGGTGTTTCACCGGATAATGAGTAAAATATTAATTGTAATATAGTATAACAAATACTTTTTTTTTCATTTATAAATTGATATCAAGTCCAAGTATTTATTAATTTATTAGTTAAGAGCTTGCACTCATCAGAGAAAAATCATTCTCCATGAATATTTTCTAGGGTGGTCATTAAAAAACTTAAATTATATAAAATTTAATAAAAATAGAACTTTATATATTGACAAAAAAATACACACACACATACATACAAATACATATAGTCTTACAATTTCCTTTTCGAATTTTCTTATTTTGAAATATTTGCATGATAGTCTTATTATTAATGCTTCAAGTTACATCTTTTTCAAAATTTTTAGTTTGAAAAAAGTTTTCTTGGGCTTTTTCTTTTGTTTGTATGGACCTTTTTTTTTTTTAGAAACTGTTTGTTTGTAAGGACTTAATATATTGTTAATGGATCAAAGCTTAAGGAAAAGTTTGGCTACATACTAAATTGTAGCCTAAGTCTACAACTCTCACTAAACAAATTAACATTGTTACATATTTTGAAAATCTAAATGTTGAATTGCATGTTCTTTATATTCTTAAAATACATGTCAAATTTCATATCAAATGGATGTTATTTACTATTTGATCCATAAACTTATTTTTTATGTATAATTTTAGACAACAAAAACTCAAAATTTAAAAATTTGATTGATGACATAACTATTGATATTTGATTTTGAAATTTTACAAGAATGAATGATATAAGAAGAAAATGTAATCCAATAATAGATTTGTCAAAATTCACATCCAATAAAAAAATATTGAGCGCCACAGTGCCACTAACAATAATTCCTCAAGCTTTCTTGATTTACGTGACATATATTATATTAAATCTCTCATATATATATATATATATATATTTACCATCCAGTGACAATAATGTGCGAAAGGAAAAGAGTTTGATTTTTGGCACCCTTAGAGCAACTACATCAGTCCATCTATAGTCTTCTAAAATAAAAGAAAGTACAAATTTTACACATTTTGAGCAAAAAAACACCCACTGATGTGGGTGTAAAAATGTGTAAAGTTGTCTAAAAATTTCCATGAGCTACAGTAACCGTGTATATTTACACGGTTACTGTAGCTCGTTTATCCATTATTTTAGTATTTGTTTCTCTCTCCTCTCACTCTCGTAGGCTCACAGCTCTCTCTTTCAACCGTGTATAATCTTCTCACTCTCACCTCTCTATCGTTTCATCTCTCCCTTAGTCCACCGATCTCACCTCAGTCCACCGATCTCACTCACCGCTGATACGATCTCAACAGGCAAACAACGCCGTGGCAGAGCTTAGATGGTACGATCTTACTCGCACGAGACCTAGAAACGACGTCATGGCGGAGCTCTCAGGGACGTGATGTATGGGTTTTGATGGGTATTGATCCGTGGGGTATTGATCGGGTTGATGTTGGGTTTTGATGGGTATTGATCGGGTCGATGGTGGCTGGGATTTTGATGGGTGGGTTGAATATTTTGATCGTTGGGTTTTGATTTTGATCAACAGGTTTTGATCTTGATCAGCTTGTTTTTTCTGGATCATTGATGGGTTTTGATGATCTTGCCGCTGATTGGGTGGGTGATGATTTGGCTTGACTAGGTTTCAGGTCGGGTGGGTGATTAATGGGTTTGGGATTGAGTGGGTTGGTTTTTCTTGATGATGCTGGTTGGGTAGTGATGGTGGCTAGGTGGTGATGATGGTGGCTGGGTGTGGAGTGATCGTTGGTAGTGATGGACTATGGGTCTGTGAGAGAAAGGGGCAGTGAGAGAGTGAATAATAAAAAATTGTAAAATAATGAATATTTTATTGAATAAATGTGTAGAATAGATAAACTGATGTGGATGTTTTGTAAAAATAAGTGTGTAAAATAAAAAAAGTAGGTTTTTTCGTATAAAATAGACGAGTCAGTGGATGCTCTTAAAGTAGTGGGTTTTTTAGTGTTTCAGCTGCTAAAATGCATTTTAGCTATTTTAGAATCTTTGACGTGAGTCCTCTAAGAAAATAATAAAAGGAAAAGAAAACATTAAAGTGATAGTGAGAGAGAGATGGAGGACATGCAACAGTGCAACGCGGAAGACACATGCAGAGTTGGAAATTTGCAAAAGCAGAGAACAAACAAAGAAAAAGAAGAAGATGAGAGAAAGGGATTAGATCCTGATAATGGGGGACAAATTTCATATCAAGGTAAGAAATATACAAAGAAAAGTGTTTGTCTAATTTTGGCTTGTAAAGTTATTATTTACAACTTTGTATTTTGTTGGCTTTTATTTTGTGCCAAATTTGATTGTAATTGATTTCAATCTTGTATACCCTGTATTTATTATGGGATTTATTGTAAGGGTTGTGTGTGAGAAAGAGAGAGTGTGAAGACTCAAGAAATTGAAGACTAAAGAGTTTTCGCGGGTATCTCGCTACTACGCATCCCGCGAAATGGTGCATGTGCCCTGCACATGCTGGAAGCTGAAGAGTCATGCCAGGTTGTCATTTTCGCGAATGTCTCGCTGGTAAGGCCTTCCCGCGAGACAGTCGCGAAACATTCTACTTGGAGAATTTTTATGAGTGACCTTCTTACCCTTCACCCTCTCTATATATATACCCTCATTACCCACAAATGTTGTGGTGGCTATTCAGAGAAAAAAACCCTAGATAGGTTTTCTACAACTCACCCACCCATCTTTTGAGAGAGAGCTACTCCTCCTTAGTGAGAAATCATTGTAGCCTCTTCTCCATCCCTCTCCCATTATCATACCTTGAGAGGAGATTTGTATCCAAACACAACCCATACACATTCAGAGTGTAAAGAGTGTTTTGGAGCTATTGGGAAGTATTGGAAGAAACTAAGGATGGCAAATGCAACATAGAGCTTGTTGCGGGATCCGGAGAGCTAGACAAGACACGGTTCCGAGAAGCCTTGTTGGAGTAGGAGCTTAGAAGGTTTAGGTGCATCGGGTAGATTAGGCTTGGAGGGTCTCTTGCTAACCCATGTATCCCAACTGATTGTCTAGTGGATCGATTTCCGCTTGGAGGGCGGCGGAGAGGTTTTTTGCCGAGTTCTTCGGTTTCCTCTTCGAGAACACGTCTCGGTGTTTTCTGTGTTTGCACCCTTCTTCCCTACTCTTGTTTATTTCATTTTTACTGCTGTGTTGCTTTAAATATGGATTAGAGTAGTTGTATTGCTTATACGCTTGTGTTTACACTATTCCTCACTTAGTATTAATTTAGTGTAAAATCTACCAAGCCGTAACTTTAATTTGAGGGTCTAAATAGCTCTTGTGTTTTCAACACGATTTTAGAGCTTTCATGGCTGGTATGCATTTACCGGCCGAAATTTGATATATTCTTCAATGCAGCCAAAATGAGTCAGATATAGCCGGTATTTGAACCGGCATGAAATATCAGTGTTATGTACCGATCTATCTATTGGAACGACAAATACCAGTCGCACCTTAGCAATGAAGACTTCAACTCATTTAATTACCTTAGCAACAACCACAGGAAAAAATATTGAATAAACTTAACTTTAAATTTGCACCATGTATTGCAAATACACATACACTGATATACATATTTTTAAAAGATAGTGCCGTAGTTTGTGGAAGTTGAACGTCTTCAAACCAATGCTTCTTGTACAGTTGTACTTGCAAGAGTTATAGTAAGAAAAGCATTTGCATAGATACATGGCGATTTTTATATTGAGGCAAAGGCAATGTATTGATTTGTGATTATTCTTCTTAACCTCCAAAGACCATGATTTTAATATATACACTAAAAATTTTGATATCTAGTTATACAAGTGTGGTACTAAAGTGTAGTTTTCTCTTGTATAACACGGGCATTTCATCAAGTTTTAATGGCATAACTTGATGATGACAATCATATAAATAGCTGCATTGGCAACAGTAGTGGCATACTTCTTTTTTGTTTTGATAAATTAATAATTGAGGTAAGAAAAATTTAAACTCTAGATATCTCAATTAGAAATACTAAGAACTACAAACCAATTGAACTACAAGACTCTTGTAGTAATGATATACTTAATTGCTCAATGGTCAGTACCTTGGTACCACAAGTTTAGCAAGCCAACATGGTGGGCTAAATGTAAAAAAAGTCTATCTTGGAGAGAGAATTGAATCTTCTAATCTGATTTGTTAAACAGGCTCTACAATATTGATAATTTGAACGAAATAAAGAAGAAGAATTATGGATTTACAAACCCGATTGAAGGCTTTACTGCATTATATTCAAGCCTAAACCTGTTAGTCTTCATTCTAGAGGTAACACACAAATCTTGTAAATCACTAATCCAATATTCGATGGACCATTGTCATCTAGATCCACTCTATAAGGCTACATCAATATAATGAAAATTTTATAGTTGAAAGAGATTTAAAAGAATGAGGTTTCTAAAAATTGAGAGAATTCTTATTGATTCACAAATGAAAATGTCAAAAGGTACAAAATAATTAACTTCCTCTTCTATATATACACAACACAGGTGGGAAAATAAAAAATATCGTAACTAACTTTTTGATCTAACTAAGTCTTATCAGCACCATTGGATGAGTGACACTTGTGCTTCCCTCTAACTGCCTTAGTCCTGCATCCACGCACATGATGTCCACGTGCCTTCATTAAGCAAAAGGCTGCCGTTTTCTTTATAACTTCATTTCTTTTAGCAAAACCACTTGATGTCGTTTTGCTCTTTATCTTCTGACGCTCACTGTCGTTTGACTTGTGTTTCCGTTATTAGTGATTGCTTAAACTTGGTGTTTATTAAGAAAATATTTTATTAGCTTGGGCTCCTTAAAACTTCGTGTTTATTTTTGTTCATACAACAAATTGAAATATTGTTTAATGAAACACTAAGCATAATATATCATGTCAATGGTCTATTATTACTTTCTTAACTCACATGAAAGATAACGAGTCTTGTAATATAGCGATATTTTCCATTCGTAGTTTAGTGAAATTTTGTAAGTTACATGCATTTAGAAAAAAGAACTTAGAATGATTATATGATCAAAAGCCTGATATCATTATGATTATTTTCATTGTGATCTTTTCATATTTCATTATTTTCTAAATTTTTTATTTTAATGAATTCTTGGAGCTTTCATATAAATTTTATCTTATATATTAATGTTCCAAGTAACAAATTTATCATATTCAAATAGTTCTCTATTCTCTCTCTTCCTCCCCCCCCCCCCCCCCCTAATTTACCATATTCAAATTGATATTTTCTAATACACTTCTAACTAAAAACTATTTACAAATAAAAGAAACATTATCTACAAAATAAAATTAAAATGGGGCAAAACTAATATAAAGTTTAAAGCGTTTAACAATATAATCTAATTTATCTTATGTGCTATTAGTGTATGTTTGGATTACATTGAAAACAGCGAACGTGCGCGTCTGCATTTTTTTGGCTGAGTCTTGTGCACTGTTCAAGGGACCCGCAAGTACGGAATTCAGCAAATTTTATTTTAAAACTGGGTCTCACGGCACTATTCACACATTTAAAAATTATTTTGCTATAGTGTTTTCAGCAATAATTTTTCAATTTTCAGCAATAAGCAGTATCCAAACAGACCCTTAGTCCATTACAATTTTATTATAACCACCTATTTCAATTTTAATTAACCTTGAGTAAAGTGATACATGGTGAAGGCAAGTTGAAGCATAATTTCCAAAATTGATTTTAGTATAGAGAAAGAGAAAAATTGTTTGACATGTCCATATGAGAGATTAGGAGACAAACATTGACAATCTACTGCGTGCTAAATTAGCTTACAAAAGTTGAAATTTCAAGTTGTCAAAATGATAATCAATGATGATTCAATACACACATTAAAAATTTCTATTGTTCCAAAATTTTGGAGAAATCCCAAGACAAATAATTATTAACTCAGAAATTTTGAGACCTTTCTATATGAGAAGATTAAAGTAGAATAAATTATTATATATGATTTAGGATAAACCAAACACAACCAGAAATTTCATTAAAGTAGTTCAAATTACACAAATCACATGCAACATTAGCATATATAACATATATAACAACACAGAATTCAAGCAGTCAAACCCATAGACAAGATGGCCTTAGAGGCTTAGAGCATATCAAAGAGCTTATTCCCAATAACATAAGAAGTATAGGCATTGTGCACTGCATACTTGACCTCTTCATGTGAGAACACCTTAGCATTCCAGTCAGGACATTCACCAATTGGTTCCTTTATATCCATTCCAACTTCACCTGCCAACTCTGCTAATCCATTATTCTCAACATTGGGTTTCTTCAGAATTTTAGCAGCCAAAAAGCCTACTTCAACACCTGTGTTTACAGACACTCTACCATATACACTATATACAGAGTTCCTTCTCTTTTTTCTGTGTGTACAAAAAGAAAAGCTGCCTAGCTCTGAAACTATGTTGCTCATTCCGGTACCCAGAAAACAAATAGTCTCATCAGACAGAAACTTCCCAAGGGCATCAGATATGTACTCCGAGTCGGGTAATTTGATCATCAAGCAATGACTCCCAACACAAAGAAGCAAAAACTTACCTTCATTTAAATTCCCATCAGTTTTGACAAACTTAATGTCGAGTCCAACAACTTGCCTTTCAGAAGTTTTTTTTTTTTTGTTTTTGAGAAACGCCTTTCTGAAGTTTGTAATGAAGATCTTTTTTATTTTATTTTTTCGAGGTAGTAATGAAGATCTTAACTCATCCATCTTAGTATCAACCAAATCAGGATCATCGACTATGCTTACCTTAACGTTTGCACCTTCTATTTCAATGTCGTACGCACCCATTTTTGATCGGAATGATTGTGGTACGAGGTTCATCATGTTGAACTAATTCAAACCAGTGTTGCCTGTACATAAAAAGAAACTCATATAATAAAGGAAAATTTTAACAGATGCGCTAAGCCAATGTTTTAGAAACTATATTTTTATAAACTTTTATAGAGAAAAAAAAAAACAAAAAAAAAAAAAAACAACTAATTTTTTAATAATTTTTTACATTTTTATATCAATTTTTTAAAATGGTCAATTAACAAATTCTCTAAACCCGGCTCAATAAGAATAGTAATTCAATGGGACAAATTAAGTTGACATGAAGTATAAATCATTTTGGTGGCAACTATAATATCTTTTTCAAGTCAACAGTAGCAAATTTGATAGGCCAATCAATCATAGAACTAAAACCAAATTTGATCTTTCTTCATTTCAAGCACTAAAAACTACTTCAATTCTTTAGAAAGCTAGCTGTAGAGAGTGAAAGATTGAAATTTAGTATTTACACAAGCTATTTTAAACAATTACGTATACATCAAATAAAAGTACGTTGCTATAAACCAAATTTTGTAGCAGATCATATCAAACATTTTACTGGAAAGAGTAACAAACCCTTCCATGAGAGAGGTTTAACTGACTACATAATGCATGCTTCAAATGAAACTGAAATGCAAAGTGAGCAACATACAATTCTATTTCAAACAATTCACAAGCTAAAATACTACACAAAATAGAGAGAGAGATCACGGAGAAACTCACTTCTTGGGATAAGAATGGAGAGAGGTCTCTCTATCTTTCTCGATAGCTCCTGCAAGAGTGTTTGACTGGCTATAGAATATAGTTATAGGGAAAGCGAGAAAGAGAGAGAGAAAGAGGGAGATGTACAGAGTACAGGGTAAAGAGAACGTTAAAAGAAAAAGAAATTGAAAGAAGCATAAACTGGGCTTTATCTTTGGGCCCATTAAAAAAAAAAAAGAAGTAATGCCATTATCCTCTTAATTCAAAAAATAAGAAGGTTTAATCTTTTAATTTTTTATAATTTTTTTTACCTCTTTTTTTGTCCTCCACATGTACCCATGTATTAACTCTTAAGGGCCCGTATATCACTGTCGTTTAAACAATAGTTTTTAGTATTTAAATAACATTATACGTATTTTTACACATTTTTTTACTCACACGTATTTTCAAAAAATACAAACAACGTTACTGGAAATCTTTTACCAAACGAGCCCTAAGTTTTTGTCTACTACTTTATCAAATTGAAGACTATTCAATATTTACTTCAAGTCCGTAGTCACACCAAGTGAGAGTCATTTATCTGTCATTCACAAGGATGCCCTTTTGCAAACAGCAAATTTAGCTTTTCGATGAAACTTTTTTGTTGAAAATGTGCTGAAATATTCTTGTGTATTAAAAATTTTTGAAAAAAGCAAGAAAATATGGGGAAAAAAAAAAGTGGTTTTAAAAGATTATACATAAAAGCAAAAACATTGAACTTATAAACTAATGTCAAACGTAAAAAAATGTACTAAAAAATGTAACTTTTAACAATTTAAAAAATTACTTTATCTATTTTAACACCTCATATTATTATTATTATTTTATGAAAACACCTTACTTTATAATACACTTAGTATCAAGGACTCTATTATTTTACAACTTCATTTAATTATTCTTTTTCATTATTTCTTTTACTGCTCAGGTCTCTCATAGAATAATCAGTGAAATATTAATTCTAATATAGTATAACAAATACTTTTTTTTTTTCATTTATATCTAGATATCAAGTCCATGTATTTATTAATTTATTAGTTAAGAGCTTGCACTTTGGAGATAAATCATGCTCCACGAATGTTTTCTAGGGTAGTCATTAAAAAACTTAAATTATACAAAATTTCATAAAATTAGAAATGTATATATTGACCAAAAACAAGAAAAAAAGAAAAAAGAACACATACACACATACATACAAAAAAATATATAAAGTTTTACAATTTCCTTTTCTAATTTTCTTATTTTGAAATATTTGCATGATAGTTTCATTATCAATACGTTAAGTTACATCTTTTTCAAAATTTTAGTTTAATAAAACTTTTCTTGGGCTTTTTCTCTTGTTTGTAAGTACCTTTTTTTTTTTTTTTTTGAGAAACTGTTTGTTTGTAAGGACCTAATATATTGTTAAGGGCCTAATATATTGTTAAGGGCATCAAAATTTATGGAAAAATTTGGCTACAGACTAAGTTGTAGCATAAGGTTACTCTTACTAAACAAATTAACATTTTTATATATTTTGAAAATCTAAATTTTGAATTGCATGTTCTTTATGTTCTTAAAAGACATGTCAAATTTCATGTCAATCGGATGTTATTTACTATTTTATTCATAAACTTATTTTTTATGTATAATTTTAGACCACGAAAACTTGATATTTGAATATTTGATTTATGACATAGTTATTAATATTTGATTTTCTTGAAATTTTGCAAGTATGAAGGATATAAAAAGAAAATATAATTTAATAATAGATTTGTCAAAATTCATATCCAATAAAACTAATATTGAATGAAGTTGTAGTCTTAATTTACAACTAAGTTTGTTACCAATTTTTTCCCAAAGTGTAGTCATGTTGGGCCTGAAAAAAATTAGAATGAACCCAAATATTTTTTAAGGATACAAAAAAATTAATTTTTATATAATAATTATTTTGTTTTCCAAGTCAGGTGATCATGACCTCCTTTGACTCAACGTGGAGCCGCTAGTACTATGTGTTGAGCACTCATGTCCTAAAGTAAGAATTAACCATGTCTAGCCAAACAATTCTACTTTATTAATCATTGTAACCTATCACTAGGAAAATGACACTAAGAGCACTGATTGGTGCCTCAAGAATCAAGATTATGGATATGAAATGATAGCCTATCTATTCATCCATATTGGGTGGGTCCATGTAACATGCCACAGTGAAACTAACAATGATTCCCCAAGCTTTCTCAATTTATGTGACATAAATTTTTTTATTTTTTTATTTTTTTGGCGTCTTTACCATCCAGCCAAGATAAAGTGCAAAAGCAAAAGAATTTGATTTTTGGCAGCTTTAATGTAGTGGGTTTTTCAGTGTTTTGGGTGCTAAAATGCATTTTAGCTATTTTAGCATCTCTGACGTGAATCTTCTAAAAAAATAATAAAGGAAACATTAATGCTATGTTTGAAAGTTTTGAGAGAGAGAAGAGTAGAGAGGAGTAGAAGGAATGAGAGTAGTGGAGAGGAGAGTAGAAGGAAATAGCTATCCTTCATCTTGTTTGGATGTTTTTAAAATTAAGTAAGGAGAAGGGAAATAATTAGTCTTTTCATTTGTAATTTTGTTAATATGGTAAGGGTAATTTTAATAATTCATTTGGTCAAGTATTTTTATATTCTACTCTCCGTCCAAATATCTCCAATTTGGAGGAATTAAAAATGAGAGGGTAGAAGTAGTTCAAACCTCTCCAAATCTCTCCCCCCTCTTTCCTTAAAAAACATCCAAATAAGGTAATTAAATTACTCTCCCTCCCTCTACTCTACTCCCCCTCCTTCCCCCAACATCCAAACATAGCATAAAGAGACAATGAGAGAGAGATGGATAACATGCAACAGTGCAATGCTAAAGACACATGGAAATTTGAAAAAGTAGAGAATAAACAAAGAAAAAGAAGAAGAGGAGAGAAAGGGATTATATCCTGAAAATGGAGGACAAATTTAATATCAAGGTAAGAAAAATACAAAGGAAATTGTTTATCTAATTTTGGCTAGTATGCATTTATTAGCCGAAATTTGATGTATTCTTTTGTACAACCAAAATGAGTCTGATACAACCGGTATTTGAGCTGGCATGCACGAAACATCAGTGTTATATACTGACCTATCTACTAAACAACAAATACCAATCATACTAGTCGGTATGGTACGAAATTCTCATCCTTCGCCTCTGTATATGGTTTTGCAATGAAGACTTCAACTCATTTAATTACCTTAGCAACAACCACAGAAAAAATATTGAATAAACTTGACTTTAAATTTGCACCATGTATTGCAAATACAGATACACTGATATACATATTTTTAAAAGATAGTGCCGTAGTTTGTGGAAGTTGAACGTCTTCAAACCAATGCTTCTTGTAAAGTTGTACTTGCAAGAGTTATAGTAAGAAAAGCACTTGCATAGATGCATGGGGATTTTTATATTGAGGCAAAGGCAAGGTATTGATTTGTGACTATTCTTCTTAACCTCCAAAGACCATGATTTTAATATATACACTAAAACTTTTGATATTTAGTTATCAAGTGGGGTACTAAAGTTTAGTTTTCTCATGCAACACGGGCATTTAATCAAGTTTTAATGGTATAACTTGATGACAATCATATAAACAGCTGCATAGGCAACAGTAGTGGCATACTTCTTTTTTGTTTTGATAAATTAATAATTGGGGCAAGAAAAATTTAAACTCTAGATATCTCAATTAGAAATAGAGAACTGAAAACCAATTGAATTACAAGACTCTTGTAGTAATAATATACTTAATTGCTCAATGGTCAGTACCTTGGTACCACAAGTTTAGCAAGCCAACATGATGGGCTAAATGTGAAAAAAGTCTACCTCAGAGAGGGAATTGAATCTTCCAATCTGATTTGTTAAACAGGCTCTACAATATTGATAATTTAAACGAGATAAAAAAGAAGAATTATGGATTTACAAACCCGATTGAAGGCTTCCTGCCTTATATTCAAGCCTAAACCTGTTAGTCTTCATTCTAGAAGTAACATACAAATTTTGTAAATCACTAATCTAATATTCGATGGACCATAGCCATTTAGATCCACTCTATAAGGCTACATCAATATAATGAAAATTTTATAGTTGAAAGAGATCAGATGTAAAAAAATGAAGTTTCTGAAAACTAAGAGAATTCTTAATCATTCACAAATGAAAATGTCAAAAGGTACAAAATAATTAACTTCCTCTTCTATATATACACAACACGGGCGGGAAAATAAAAAATATCGTAACTAACTTTTTGATCTAACTAACTCTTATCAGCACCATTGGATGAGTGACACTTGTGCTTCCCTCTAACTGCCTTAGTCCTGCATCCACGCACATGATGTCCACGTGCCTTCATTAAGCAATAGGCTGCCGTTTTCTTTATAACTTCATTCCTTTCAGCAAAACCACTTGATGTCGTTTTGCTCTTTATCTTCTGATGCTCACTGTCGTTTGACTTGTGTTGTTGTGTAGCTGAGTCAGTTTCAACGCTCCCGCTCAAGTCCTGAACTTTGAGTTCTGAGACTTTGAGCTGAAGATTGTGTCTTTAATTCCCTCGGAGTAAAAATGTCCTTTAAACCCAATTATTTTCCAGAAAGTCTTGTAAAAGCTGAAAACCCCAAGGCATTGGTGAATATATCAGCCACTTGAGAATTAGTAGCTACAAGAAATGTTTTAATCATACCCTCCTCCATGATTTTATCTCTCACCAAGTGACAACCTACCTCGATATGTTTTGTTCTTTCATTGAATACTAGATTAGCAGCTGTTGTCTGTCTGTGATGAAGATTGAACCGGCTCCGCAAGAATCATATGCTGGCATAGGTATATTTCTTTGAATAGAAAAAAACCAAAGCTTCACTTCTTTCTTCTCCCTCTCTCTGAATATGTATAATAGTCTTCTCTGGAATAACCCCAATTCAATTCGGTTCTCTCACTCTGCCCCTCCTTCTTCCATCGATAGTATCTGCTTGAAATGATCCATCTCCTTCTCAAAGTTGTTTTTCCGGGCCTCCCTCTAACCCAATCAAAGCATGATTCGATTACCTTGAATATCAGATAAGTATTTCCTGCAAAAGAAGTTGGGTATATAATCTCTAAAAAATCCCCTCTCTCAATAATTTGCTTTAATACCTTGTAGCTATTTAATTTTGTTACTTGCATGCAAATTGTTTGATAAAATACCCGACTTTTTTTTTTTTTTTCCAGAATTTGATTGATTCTGTACAATGTCCATTTTGCAAGTCTAATAAGTAGACATGTATTATTCTTGCTATAGTATATACATGGTCTGACTAGAGTCAATAAATTAGCAAGAGGTTTTCTTCCTTCTTCACGTTCGTATCAATATATGGTCTTGATGTTATGTGAAATTAGGAGTGTGGGCAAGAAAACAAGAGTTGAATTGTTTATTTTGTGGTAAGGCTTGGAAGATTGAGATTTGATTATTGATTGAGCAGAGTGATGGGGATACTGGATCTTTTATATTTGTGATTGGCATTTGGGAATGGATTGATAAATTGGATTTATTATCATTATCATTGTGGTTCAAGATATTTTAAGTTCAAATATTGTTATTTATCATATGCATTTGACACAGATATATGTGATTGCAAATAATCTCCTCAACAATTTCCAAGAAGCTTGCATAATCAAAATTGGGGGCTAACAGGATTATATAAGCAGAGATATATAGACTATTTGAAGTTTTGAATTTTGTGTTTGAGTTGCTTCTTATGAGAGAGAGTGGCATAGTGCCTCATGTGTTTAGGTGGCATATTATTCCTTGGCAGCAAATGCATGGTCTTGCTATGCTGTCATGAGATTGTCTACAAATTTGTATATTCAATTTATCAATAAAGTTTTATCTTTTATCCTTAAAAAAAAAAATAGTGCATCTTAGGAGTAGAACAAATTAGCAAAGCAGGAAGATCAAATTT
The DNA here is from genome assembly GCA_023736055.1 of Quercus glauca. Taxonomy (NCBI): domain Eukaryota; kingdom Viridiplantae; phylum Streptophyta; class Magnoliopsida; order Fagales; family Fagaceae; genus Quercus; species Quercus glauca. The sequence goes on from CM043317.1 coordinate 76,459,217, forward strand.
ATTAGTTTGAATATTTTAAAGTGCTACAAATGTTCTTTTTCTATTTGCAGGGTCTTCAAAATTGTCGACAGCTTGCAATATGGTTGTACATGCATAATTGTTTTGTTAATGACTGCTTCACAGCTTTAAGTTTTACAAGTCATTGAAAACTTATGTACATGGCCAGATCATCAAATTCCCCAATAATTCAAAGATATATAAACATTCCAGAATACTCAAAATGTTTAGTATCAGATTAAGACTTCAAAGGTATTTCAAGTTTCCAAGACTTCTGGGTATTGGTCCAGAGAGTAAGTTTATTGCAAAATCTACTAGGGCGAGATTGAAACAATTTGAAATATCCAATTGGATATGACCACTAATTTTGTTGCCACCCAAGTACAGAGTTTCAAGATTAGGACAAGAAAACCCAATATCTAATGAAAGATTTCCGTACAAAGAATTTTCCATTAAGGAGATCCCTTGTAGAGAGGAAATGTTTGTTGACTAATTCCTTTCTTGCAAAATTGTTGAACCTTATATTATAAGTAAAATATCTAAACCAACCATGGTTGTGATCAGTGACCGCTTCCACCTTTGCTAGGTCCAGACTAAGCTTGGTTTATAATAAAACTTTTCATGGATGAAGAAGAAGAAGAAGATTGATCTTTGAGAACTCTCAAACCCTTAATATGCATGGAATAAGAGAGCAAGAGGGTGAAGATGATGATGAAAATGATATTGAAAGCCCGTGTAAGAGAATGTCCCTTCATTATTTTTAGTAATCTTGGAGGCTTAAAGGTTTTTGGTGTGGTATAGACAATAGAGTGAAAGGAGAGTTGTTAAAAGGTGTGTTTTTGTTTTTTTGACTTTGGCTATCGTAGGATATAGTTAGCAGTGGAGATGGGTTGTGTTTGAGTTTGAAAATGTATAGCCCACGGTTTGACCATTGAAATGCACGCTTGGCTAGCGATGTGGAGGATGAAAGATATGAAGTCAATTTGTGGGACAAAAGATGCATAAAATTTGGTGGGCAAAAATAGCCCACTAGCACTATTTAGCAAAAAAATTAGCAATTTATCACTGTTTTGGAAATATGCAGGAATCAACTATGTTTTTGAAATTCGAGTATGTGAAACTCGAGTTTGCCATGAAACTCAAGTTCCAAAAACTCAAGTTCTTTGAAAAAATATACTTCAAATTTTCCAGAAAATTTTTTATGGTACTTGAGTTCACGAAACTCGAGTATCATAAAAAAATTTCAAAATTTTTTCATGGTACTCGAGTTTCATGAACACAAGTACCATGAAAAACTCGATTTCGCCAAACTCGAATACCCAAAAAGTAGTATATTCCTAAATATTTCCAAAACAGCAGTAGATTGCAACATAGTTTGCAAAAAGATGCTATTTGGCTATTTTTGCCAAATTTGGTGGGCTAAAAAATTGTTATGATATGGCATTTCCTTTACCTTTTGATGTATAATCTCTCTCTCTCTCAAAAACAAATATATTTAGTGCCCCTTTTCTTCGACTGATTGCTTTTATGACCGAATAAGTGTTTCTCTTTTCCCCCAATGGTCCGCCCAACACTCAACCTACTCTCAGATATCCAACTTCCTTTTCACATTAAGAGGTTTGTCAAACACGTGTAACCCTTAAATGAGCATTTTAATGTTTTGACAACCAACCTAGTCACTAAAATGGGACAAATAATTCAGTATACATAGACATACTTTGCGTTTCGTATAGGATTTATGTCCACCTAGCTAAAAAATTGACATGTTTTACCATTCACCATAAAACATTAGCAATGATATAAAACATAAAAATTTTATTAAAAAAAAATTCTGAGTTGATGGTATTGATTTCTTGTCTATGTCTTTCCTTTCAAATTTTTTCTTCTTTTCAATTCATTAATTAAAAAAATATCACATTTTTCAATATAATCATTTTAAAATATAACTATGCTAGTATTAATTTGACCCTCCTCAGTCCTCACCATGATCTAAGTTACTAAATCTTTGCATGAAATCATGTAACTTAAGAAGCCAGAGAATGTCACCACCACCTTTAAGCCAAGAATTTGGTGAGAGAGAATCATGGGTGTCTATCAGCAGAATGACCACAAACACATGGACACTTTTATTTGTGTAAAGTAACGAACACATGGGCAAAAACAAAGAAATGTTTGCACAAAGTCAAAGGCCAAAGCCACACTAACCAGTATTCAAACAAGTAAAGATCGAAAAAGTCATCAAGACACGTATTGAGTCGTAACTTGCATGCAATGTTTTGGCATTGAAACTGAATCCATAATGGAACAAACGAGTCTACATTTCAACAACATGACGCCTGTTATTTCATTCCATAATGGAACAAATGTCAAAGTATGTTTAAATTTGAGACAACTAAAACTGAATCCCTTAGTCAAATTATGTCGATACATCAAATTTTTACATGCATCATAACACTTAAGTCAAACTAATACAAGTAATATACATCATGGGATTTCAAAATCTAACAACAATAATCATATCATGCTCGAGTCAAATACAAGATTTATATTTACAAGTAATTGAGCAAGGGAAAACCTACCATTATCCTTTTTACTGCAAAGCCTATTGGCCCTATTGGCAATCCTACAATCCGAAGTGCCAGCTCTTTTCTTTTTTTTTTCTTTTTTTTTCTTTTTTTTGATAATTTGAAGTGCCTCCAATCACCCAATTAAGGAGAGCATGTGGATATGAGTAACTAACTTCACTTCTAGTTTACGACCTGTGCAATACTATACAAAGTATTAAACCCAACAAAACCAAATGGAACAAGAGCTCACAATTTCAGACAGGAATTTCATATGTTAAATACATAGATTTTCAAACTTCAACACAAGGTGCAGATTTCTGAGCAGGAGAGGCAGCGGCAATTCACAAGTTACTATAATCAAGTATTTCCAATAACTTAACTGCCATGCACTTCAACACCAACAGAACTGTAAGCAAAAAAAATTTCATGTAATTCAGAACATGTCTTTACTCAAATGCACTTTATGAATGAGATGATCTTGGATATCACATAGTAACCAGCATTTTGAGTAATTTAGAACATGTCTTTACTCAAATACTCACAATTAAGCCCAATGACAAACCTTGTAAATGTTTCCAAGATCTGGGTGTAAGAATCTTATCAGGGAGGTCCCATCTCTGTCTCAGGAACTTCAACAGGACAAAAAACATATTTAATTAAGGTCTCTAATTTTACCTACAAATATAATAAACTTAATTTATTCATGAGTTGGAATGTGAACCTGTTATGCTTGGATTGGGCCTGGTTATGAAGTGAATGAAGCTGAAGCTTGGGCCTAATCTAGCTTGTTTCGAAAACGAGCTCTATGCTTGAACTGTCTTGTCTGGCTCATAGGCTTGCAAGCATAACACTTTCATACAGGCCTACAATTTATGGTTTTCTGTCATCCAAAATTTTATAAGATTTATAGAAACAAAAAGCCCTGTATAGGGTAAAAGTCTGTGTGTGTGTGTGAACAAAAAAGGCCTAAAGGACATGTATTTCAAATTGACAAGTTATGTCATCAAAGATAGAGTACAATCAACTATATTCTAAGATCTTTTGAATTTTAAATACATAGTAATAAAAAATTGACACAAGCTATGAGTGATTGATTTTAACAAACCGAGCAGATCTGGCTATCTTATCAAACTTAACAAACTGAATTAAGCATCGATTGTTGGCAACAGTTTAGCTCCAGGTCTCTGAATTATAAATAGTCAACTGGTACTATTCAACTTGGCTCATTTGCATCTCTAAAGCTAATGTTTTTTTTTTTTTTAAATTGGTAAGTTACGCATACTCAGTGGGTATAGAACCCACAATCTCACCCTCCAACCAATTATTATGGGAGAAGGAAGTGCCAGTTGAGCAATTGCTAATTGATCATCCCTAAAGCTAAAAGTTAAAAGATTTTGATGGCTAAAATCACATTACCACAGACGAGTTCAGTGATTTATCTAACAAGATGGGGGGAAAAGGATAAAAATTTTGATGCATAGTGGGGGAAAAAATCACAATTCTTTTTTTTTTTTTAATATAAAAATATAAATCACAACTCTATAAATTACATAATGATGTAAATGTTACATGTAACTAAACATCCATGTTTAGTTTCTTTTAATGCTTCTCCACTTGAATCTGAAAATAAAAGTAAATGATTACATTTAAAAATAAAAGAAAACATACATGAGTAAAGAATAAAATATTATGGGGTAGGACCTGAAGATTTCAATATAATAAAAATGTTAGTCAGAAATAAAGTGAAGAGACAAAAAGATTCACAAAATTTGCGTAGCCAACTACAAGTACATAGAATGGACATAATCCTCTGTAAATCTTGGCATGTATTTCCGCCACAAATAGCAGTCCTTAATGATTGCAACATAAAATTTCAAGTTTCAATGTATGATGCACATACATTTAGAATGATTAGAAAACTGACCAAGGGAATGCATTGATAACTCATATATATATATATATATATATAAATCATTAAGAAAATTGGTAACTATATTTCTCAAGAAATCTTACCACTTCCCAAATTTTGCATTGTGGTTTAAAGGTAATTATCCCTCATGAATTGCACAGTGCACTGCTTAGACACTGGAACAAGGTTAATCAAGCAGAGAATCAAACAATAAGTGCAGCATTAATCCTTCAATGACATATGCAAGTTTCCTCCATAGTTTTCTCCAACCAATGCCTGCAGGGTTGAGTTCCAGAAGGGAAAAAAAAAATCAGAATCTTTAAATATCATCTCTTAATAGAGTAGGAAATAAATGTTAGGCACATGAATACTGTGGGTGTGGGTGTGGGTGTGTGTGAGAGAGAGATTATGGAGAAATTAAGCTTCAAATCCAACACTAAAAAATGAATGCAGATGATACAAAAGCATACTGAAATCAAAATTTAAGACTCACACCAGCTATACTACATTTGTTGTCTCGATGAAAATGTATATTTAGCAATAGATGGGTTATCATGCATTAATATATGCTCCAAAGGGTCCTGAGCATGATTTACAGTAATGGAATAACCCCTCTACCAGTTAATGATTAAGACAATATGAACACCTGAGGACATATATTTATCATATCAAGAAAGCAGTAGTGTTTACCTAATAGCAAGAGAGCAACTTAGGCAGTTACAAATTTATGCCTATTTTTATTCAAACCAAAATGTAGAGGACAGTATTCAACTTGTATGAATCTCTTTACAGAAGTACAATAGATCCCTTCAGAAAAAGATTTCTTTAAAACATACACTAAGTCCAAATATGGATAGTATTTCCGAGGTGACAAAATTGTAAGATAAATCTAGAAACTATTAAGCCTGTAACAACACAGAGAAACCACAAAACACTAATGTCGTTAACAACCCAGTCCACTTCTGTCTTACAACACACTTTAGTTTTTTCCACAAATTTGTACAAAAATATTACCCAGTTTTTTTCTATTTATTATTTATAAATATAAGTCAAGGCCACAAACTCGTAAACAGAAAACTTACGGCATAGGAAATACTTTTGGAAGTGAGTATAAGACAGTGATCCTAGCAGCTAAAGACACAAAAGTGTTTTACATGTATGCGAGTAGATGCTTGGGGACAGCTTCAATAAGCATTCACTAAAAATCAGTTTTGTACCTGAAACACCACAAGTTTTATAACTTTTCCTGCAAAAATGAATGAAAAATCAAGATATTCATTACAAATATCATTACCCCCATTAGTCAGTTTTATCCTCCACTGATGTAGGATGGAGGTGATGTACAATGTTAGGTTTTAGACCCCTTAAAAACATTCAATTGGATTAACCTAGTTAATTAGCCAAGTAATTAACTTAGTCAAATTATGCAAATCTAGGTTGAACACAATTAAATAATCATATCAAGATATAAAGCAGCGGAAAATAAAAAACATAAGATATGATGACCCAGGAAACCACACGGTAAAAACCTGGGGAGGATTTGACCTAGCTATCCTCAAGGTAAATCTGAATCCACTATGAAAAAATCGAAGTTCATACAAAAGGACTTACAAGCTCCCTGCTTGACTTCTTAATGCTACCCACCAGTAGAACTTACTGACACGACCACGTGCAAGCTCCGAATCCACAGACTCCTTCTTTCTTGGATTCTCCAATCAACTACAAGCTCCCCGCTTGTTTATCTTTAAGCTTCAATGATAGCAACCAAGTTGATCATCAAGATATTGAAATAATCTCTACCTTGAAAACCCTAAGTTTTGTGTAAAGGAAAGCTCCTCAAAGATCTCATAAGAGATTCACACAAAACAGAAAATATGAGCAACAATACAATGTGAACAACCACCAAAAACGTAGTTAGGGTTTTGTTTAAATACCTAAGGTAAAAAAACATAAAATCCTAAACATTTAATGAAGTAGGGCTGAGTTGGAAATTCTGCAGAAAAAACATTCTGGCCGACTTTCGATCGATCGAGTCTATTCTTCGATCGATCGAGTCAGGCCGAAAGTAACAAATACTTCTGCAGCTACTCGATTTCAACTTTACAATAATTAATCAACTTTGAGCAAGTCTAAATAAGACTAAACATATTGTTTTGATCATGGTTTGCCAACATTACACATTAGAGTTCTAAATACATTAAATCCTAAGTCTTTAGAATCTAACATAAAATATTTATGATAATGATCTCCAAGCCAAAACACAAGGCTCAAGCTTAGTGTAATTTTTTTTTTTTTTTCCTTCTTACAGATCTAATAAGTAGTGCCTTTTGTACAAATATTCCAAACAAATTAATAGATTTCTCTTTAACTATTGAACCTCCACAACCTTAACCATTTTCACTCAATACTATCCCCAAACATGGTTTGGTTTTAACCTCCCTCAGTCAGTTGTCTACAGAAGATGAAATATCTGAAGATTTCATGGTTCATACTATTACTATCATTTTCTAGAATAAGGACAGATCGCATTAACTTAACATTAGAGATTGGAGGGCCATCGGGTGTCATTTTCAATTTTTTTTTTTTTTTTTTTAATTTCAAAAAGCTGAAATAGTAGCAAAGGAGTGAACGTTAAAAAGCTTCTACAACTTAAAAGTTTCTACAACTTAAAAGCTCTTTAGAAGGCTCTTCAACACACTACCAGATAGGCCCTAAGTGTTTCATATAGAAAGGAATTTTGGAATTATGAAACCCAGCACTGCTCCTACACCCAAGGTCCCCCCTCTCCTAGTCAAGCATCGAGTTTTCAACTCAAAAAGCTTGCTGTAGTGAGAATTTCGGAATTTTCCTTTTACTGCCAGTATGACCCCATCAGAATCACAGGTTTTCCAATCAAGAGTTTCTAAACAAGAAAAGAGATAAAGGGGATTAATTAGAGTTAGCCTACCAGCCTGGTTAATATCTTGGCCTTCCAGTTGTGGAGTTTGTTAGAGATTTTGTCCATTGACTTTAAACATCACAAATCTTTTCTCAAAATTTAGATGTAAGTCCAAAAACTTACAAAGACTTGTCAATTCTCCTTCCAATAAGCTCAAGCTCAACTGGCACCTCCTCCCCTTCCCACATAATATCACCAATTGCAAATAAACTTTCTATCATTTCATAAAAGCATCAAACTAATTCCATTTTTCCCTACTTTCATGTCACAACTGTTCAGAACCCTTTTTTTGTGTGACACACGACAATCATCCATTTGGCAAATAAATATTAGGTTTCTCGCATATAAAGTCCGAGCTGGATGGTCACATGTGATTTGGACAACTAGCAGTCTGTGATAGGTTAGCTTTGAATGATGGTTGGAACATAGTAAAGCTAGCTGTAGTGAGAAAGAAGCTATATGAAGTTATGAACCAAGTATATATTAGTATTCTTGAGTATCACACCTAAAGGTCAGGCTGCATGCAATTCTTCTAAAAAATTCCAAAACCAGAAATATTATATTAGAGCCCCTTACATAGACAATCATAAGAGGTTACTTAAATGGCTGGTAAACTGCTAGGTAAATAAGTTATTCACTAAGTAACTAGTCTTCCTTAAATTTTAACATTACAAAATGCCAAATCTGTTCCCCACAACAACAAACTGTTTTTATTGATAAGTTACACACACACCTCGTGGATCTTGAACCCAAGACCTTACCCTCCATCCCATAATTAAAGGAGGAGGAAGTGTCATTTGAGATAAAACTCATTAACTTTTCAAAATAACAACCATAGCATATTGAATATTCTCCAACCACTAGTCAAGCTCCAATGTCAACACTTTTTCTGTTACATGCCAAATAAAAAACAGTTTTCATGTTTCTTTTTTTTTTTTTTTTGGGGTCTTGTTGCTGCTCCATTAAAGCATCTACGACATTCATAAAAGATTTTGACACTAGATTTCATGATCAACAAACTATCATGTTACTTTTGTACCAGAATGAAATCTAAATTTCCTATCTTCTAGTTGATGGACAAAGAAGCAACTTCCTTAAGTTGAGAAGCTATTCAAGCTACACTGGTCTAAATCGGTTCCTATGAAAGTAGGCTACGTTCAGCTTAGAAATATGAGTAAGGCATTCACAGCACCTTATCATAGAGAATAATATATAACGTTTATGCATAATATATAGTTTATTGAATTACATTTTAACATGCAACAGCTAGACATTTTTTTTTAATAAGAAATTTTTTTATTGAAAATAAAAGGACTACTTCATGCAAAAAAGACACAAAGCAGCAAACAAATTACAAAGAAAACTCAATACTATGTACATAAGAGAGGATAATCTATAAACACTGAAAGGGAATCACTAGATGTGAGTCTCAAACACATTAATTCGAGTAGCCAATGGATATATAACTACAAAAATGACACACTTTATAGGATAACACTTAGCAACTGCCAATCAACCAAAATTTGAAAAACAATATTGGTGAAATTAGGTTCAAAGCAATAAAATGAGTGCACGACAAAATTGCAACAAAAGATGAAACTGTTAAAGGAACAAAATAGTCTTATGGACATAAATGGAAAGATATATCAACTTGTTTTATATGAAGCCAATACACGTCACTTAAATCCTGGGCACATAAATGGCTAGTAAACTGCTAGGTAAATAAGCTATTCACTAAGTAACTAGTCTTCCTTAAATTTTAACATTACAAAATGCCAAATCTGTTCCTCACAATAACAAATTGTTTTTATTGATAAGTTACACACACACCTCATGGATCTTGAACCCAACACCTTACCCTCCATCCCATAATTAAAGGAGGAGGAAGTGTCATTTGAGATAAAACTCATTAACTTTTCAAAATAACAACCATAGCATATTGAATATTCTCCAACCACTAGTCAAGCTCCAATGTCAGCACCCTTTTTGTTACATGCCAAATAAAAAACAGTTTTCATGTTTCTTTTTCTTTTTTGTAGGGGTCTTGTTGCTGCTCCATTAAAGCATCTACCACATTAATAAAAGATATTGAAACTAGATTTCATGATCAACAAACTATCATGTTACTTTTGTACCAAAATGAAATCTAAATTTCCTATCTTCTAGTTGATGGACAAAGAAGCAACTTCCTTAAGTTGAGAAGCTATTCAAGCTACACTGGTCTAAATCGGTTCCTATGAAAGTAGGCTACGTTCAGCATAGAAATATGAGTAAGGCATTCACAGCACCTTATCATAGAGAATAATATATAACGTTTAAGCATAATATATAGTTTATTGAATTACATTTTAACATGCAACAGCTAGACTTTTTTTTTTTAATAAGAAATTTTTTATTGAAAATAGAGGGACTACTTCATGCAAACAGCACACAAAGCAGCAAACAAAGTACAAAGAAAACTCAATACTATGTACATAAGAGAAGATAATCTATAAACATTGAAAGGGAATCACTAGATGTGAGTCTCAAACACATTCATTTGAGTAGCCAATGGACATATAACTACAAAAATGCCACACTTTACAGGATAACACTTAGCAACTACCAATCAACCAAAATTTGAAAAACAATATTGGTGAAATTAGGCTCAAAGCAATAAAATGAGTGCACGACAAAATTGCAACAAAAGATGAAACTGTTAAAGGAACAAATAGTCTTATGGACATAAATGGAAAGATATATCAACTTGTTTTATATGAAGCCAATACACGTCACTTACATATTGAGTTGTGATGAGTAAAAATATGAAAGTTTCCCCTGATATTGATCTTGAGAAACTAAAAAACCTTCACACAAACTTTTGAAGCAATTCTTGAATATTTTTATCAGCATGACTAGATGATAGCAAGTCAACCAACATGGTTGCAGTGGTCTGACAACTCAATCCATAGTTGTTTGAAAACAATAGTTTAACTTGCAAGCACCCATGACCTGTTTTCAGACTAAATTTGATCAGCTAATTACAACTAGATTACTTTTGTAAAACTGAAACCGATTCAAGATATAATTTCATCCAGAATCTAATCACTAAGCATTCAAGAAATTTGGGGCTGGTCTGGGGAGAGGAGGATACTTATTGAAGGTTTGATATTTTGGCTTTTTTTCTTTTTTTTTTGGATAGGTAAGAAACATGTATATTCAATAAACTGCTAAGTGCAAAAAAACACTAGCATATCAAACGTACAAGAAAAGAACAAACATAAGGAAGAAAACACTAAGAACAAGGAAGAAGAGAGCTAAGGAAGAGCAGAAGAAAATCACTAGCATACTAGTTTTTATGATTGGAAAACTTTGAATAAGGGTAGGAACATAGTATAGCTAACTGGTACAAGAAATAAGATCTATGAATCAAGTCTCGAATTAGGGACTCTTGAGTATCCACCTAAGAGGGCAGTATAATACACCCAATGGCTAGTCAAAAGGTTTGGCAACAACATGCGTGCACAAGAAAATTGCGACAAAATATCGAACAGTAAAAGGAATAAACAATCTTGGGCATATAAATGAAAAGAAATACCATCTCGTAATAAGTTCAGAATTTTACTCAAAGCAAATATACCACTCACATAATGACTAGTGATAGGTTAAAATATAAAAGTTGTCTTTGATCTTGAGAAACTAAATAACCTTCACCCAGACTTTGGAAGCAGCTCTTGAATATTTTCATCTACTTGATTAGACAACAGCAAGTCAATAAACATGGCAGCAGTTGTTGCGCTTGCTGAAAATCCCTCGTCAACCATCATTTTTCGATATTTCATTGCATTTACTGTCTCACCATATTGCAATAACCCTTGGATTATTGTGTTATATGTGCACTCGTTAGGTGAACAACCATTGCCTTCCATTTTCTCAAGCAGCTCAATCGCTTCATCAATTAGCCCCTCTTTGCAAAACCCTTTGACCATTATGGTGTAAGTCCGGACATTAGGTTGCAATCCTTTTGCAAGAAGACTACTAAAGATTTCTCTTGCAATTGTAAGCTCCCTAGCATTGCACATACTGTCAATCAAGATGTTGTAAAAAACAATATCTTGGTCCAACTTTTTGTCTTCCATCTCCTGAAACAATGCCATTGCCTCAGCAATTCGTCTATTCTTTAAAAAGCCATCTAACAAGATGGCATAGGTTTGGGGACCTGGATGTTGGCCACAAGCTCGCATTGTATTGAATAGCTCTAGTGCAGCCTGAACTCTCTCCACTCGACATAACCCACTTAAAAGAGTGGTGTAAGTCACTACATCAGGAATCATTCCCTTGTTGGACATTTCATGAAACAAACACATTGCCTCATCAATTTTTTTACTTTTGCAATATCCATTGATCAATATGGTGTAGCTAAACACATCGGGTGAACAACCTTTCTCAACCATCATATTAAATGTCTTAACTGCCCCATCCATTTGGTTTTGCAAACAATAACCATCAATCAAAGAATTGTAAGTGACTTGGACAGGATCAATGCCTCTTTGAATCATCACTTCAAAAACTTTTTTTGCCTCACTCAACATCCCTTCCTTGCATAGTGCGTCCACCAGTATGCTGAAGCTTCGCACATTTTGCATGATCTTCCTTTGTTCCATCTCATTCAACAAGGTAGCAACTTCCCTCCACCGGCCAAAATTGCATAGTCCTTGAATTACGCAATTGTAAGTGACAACATCTGGCTGAATGCCTTTACTCATCATTTCAGAAAAAAGGTTCAAAGCCTCAGTTACCAATTTGTCCTTACATAAACTGTCAATGATCATGCTATACAGCACCACAGTTTGTGCAAAATTTCTTTTTTCAATCTTCCTGAGCAACCTAATAGCCACACCAGTCTGGCCAATCTTACACAGACCGTTTACTATTGTTCCACAAGTAAATGCATCAGGTTCATACCCTTTATTCTCCATTTCTTCTATCAGCCTAACAGCTCCAGCAATGTTACCTCTAAGACAAAGCCCCTTGACAAGAGTGGTTAGAGTTATACAGTTTGGTTGATATCCAAGTTTCAAAATTGTTGCTAAGACAGAGAATCCAAAATCGACCCGGTTCAAATGGCAGTAACAATTAATCAAAACAGTGAGAGTATAAACATTGGGCGAGATTCCAAATGATTCCATTCGTTTAATTAGATTAATGACTACGGAGTAATGCTTCATTCTTGCAACCGCACCCAACAATAGAGTAAAATCTCCCATGAAAGGCAAAGGGTGCATGCGAAGCATTATATCAAACAGGCCTAAGGCATGATCAAGATTCTTAAAGGTTCCAGATTTGGAGTGATCTCTCACAGATTTCAACAACTGATTCCGATTCTGACATGGGGTTTTCGCATTTTCTCTAATAGTAGAACAATAATGAGAAGTAAAAGCACGAAATGGAAGGCTTACTGTAATAATCAAACGATTGCATATAAAAAGAACAGAGGATGTTGATTTACCCATTTCACAATGACGACAGTCTCAGCTACCAGCTCGGGTCGGGTTCGGTCTCGGCTTAGCTTCGGAACTTCAAAAATCGAAAGGAGAAATCACGGTGGTGGAGTAGCAGATCGGAGAGCGAAGCAAGGAATTCGAACTTCGTTCAGAGCCCTTTTTCTCTCTTGACGAGAAGGTAGGTATATGATGTTTCTATCTGTCTAAAAAAAATGATACGTGTTAACCGGATAGTGCAATACCTAAATTCTCAGCCATAGATTTAATCTAATGGCTTAAATCTTTGACACCTCACCAAATAACAAAAAGACTATTGTACCCTTAAAAAATTTCACAGCCCAGCCCGCCCACTGTTTCAGCCCTGACCTTTTCTTTCACTTCCTCCATACAAATCTTTAACCTATCAGGTTTTGTCTGATTAATTTTATTTTAATAATAGTATAAATGTTTATTTTAGTCATCACAAGTTCACAACAAAAGAAAAGAGAGACATAAATGTTCACTCTTGTTTGCATTGGATTCTCCGAGTTGTTTCGGGTTCCTTATACAGAATAATATTTATAAAAAAAAGTGTTTTTATAAAATGATAGGAACCTTCTTACAAGAACAAAATGGACAATAATGAATAAACCAAAGAAGATGATTAAATCAATAAATTGGCTTGCTAAAAGCTCGTATGGAAAAAACCCAAATGTATAAAATCCCTATTTTACTGTTACATTGCTTGAATTTTATGCTTTTAAGTCCTCGTTGTATTTAAACTTTAGTGTTTTAATCTTTGTCTTTCAATTTTGCAGTCAGAATTTAGTGATAAAATTTTATTGTCATAGAGATAGAAAATTTTGATAATTGAAAGTTTGTCTTTGTATAGGTATGATACACTTTAACTGTTTCTTAAAAAAATTTAGCTTGAAACTGCCCTTTATCAATTGGGTCATCATCTCTCATGATCATATATTGGTTTGTTATAATTCTTATATATGATAAGCACAATATTGGTACACAAATATTCAGTTTTTATTTTTAGTGAAAAACATTCATTCTCCTATATTTATAATAGTTGATATTTTATACATTTGTTTGTTAATTACAGGAGTATTCTTTAATTCGTTGCATAGTGTGGCGAGAGAATTCTCTCAAAACATGGATGCCAATGAAGATTACAAACTAATATTAAGTATTACGAATATCACTAAAAAATAATTACAAACTAATATGATAATGAGTGTGATTAATTTTTATTAACAAAATAATAAAAAAAAAAAATTTGTAATGCTAGAAATATTATAAATTTTACTACATACAATTTACTTACTAACGTATCAATTTTATAACAAATTAAGTACAATAAATATCAATAAAGAGATTTATTTTATGATGTTTGTGTTATTAATCGCGTTCATTGTTTCATCAATTTATAAGTTTTATTTAAAAATAAGATTAATAATAGTTTCAAAATTTTCCTTTTTCAAGCTTCATCCCAATTAAATTATCTAAGCTGCTAAGCAACATAGGCATAGGCAGTTGTATACTTTAATCTGTTGAGTGGCTTTGGTATCACAATTTAAGTAAGCGAACATGGTGGACTTATCATGGTTGATTTGGTGAATTTTGGTCTATTATAAAATTTTTTTTTTTTTTTTAATTTATGTCCCTAAACTTGGTGGGCCTAATGCTGTAATTTAATGAAAAAGACATTGGAGGAAGCAACTCAAACAGCCCACCAGTTGCCATTTACAACATCATCTCAGTGATATGCTAGAGGTTACAAGATTTTAGATTTGTGCAAATTTCACATCTGAAGAGGGAAGGCAATTCACCAACAAATGAAATATATTGGCTCAGTATGCCAAGAGATTTGACTGCCACATAATTTAGATAGAGGAAAATTTTAATATGATTGTATCTGTGTTGGCTTAAAATGTATGAACTTATCTTCTTCTTAATAAAGTTATAATATTCTCATAAATAAAAAATGTCATAACACTAGGCATGATTCTAAAAAAAAAAAAAAAAAAAACCACAAAACTCACTTGGCACGTGCAAAACATAAGCTTCATTGCTACCAATTCCGAATATTTTGGATGAACAAGATCATCACACAAAAATTGTGAAAAAAGATTATAAATTTATATGTTGGTAAAATTATAAATATCATTAGAATGAGGCCCAAACTTGCACTTGTGAAAAAGATTATAAATTTCATTGGAAAGATGCCCAAACTCGCACTTAATAGTTGGGATCCAAGAGTGGGGGTAAAGCCCATCATGAATGGATTGGAAATTATTCTCATTATGAATGCTTCCATGCACTATCCTTTTAAAATGATTAATGGAATATTGGAAATCAATCCAATGAGAATAGTTTGATGCTAAAAGGAGTTTGATAATAATAATAATAATAACGCTCCGCATCTCCAACTGCTGCTAGCAGTTTTGTGAGATGGCGTGTTCTGTTAAAAAAAAAAAAAGATAATAATAATAATAACCGTTCTTGAGGGAGTGCATGCATCTCATGTGCCTAATTTCATTAATGATTTTAACAAAAATAGATGAAATAATGGATTTAAACAAGAGGAATGATATATTTACAACATTTTTACAACAAATCATAAGTGGCAGGTTGTTACTGGTTGTTATTGTTGGGGCAAAAAAGTAATCTTTGTATTAGTTTCAAATTTGAACCAATAACAACTAACCAACTGTGATTTGTTATAAAAATGTTGTAAAATTGTTATAGACGTAGCATTTCTCTTTAAACAAATATAGATAATGACAAAGTTAGTTACGAAATTAGATGAAATAACAAATTATTGTAAACAAACTAATCAATAATGTTTTTAAAATTTTTTTATTAATTAGTTTTTTTCTTTTTTAAGATAAAGCTATTGGTTAGTTTTGAAGTTAAAATGTTTTGGATTTAAAAAAAAAAAAAAAATTTAAATGGGTTTCGGGTTTCGAGTAGGGTATGAATATCCATAGATAATAAATCTGGGTAAGATTCGGGTATGAGTACTAATGGGTATTGATATTTAGATATCTATGAGCAAATTTTTCAGGCAAGGTATGGGTATTCCCAATCCATACCCTACCCATGGCCATCCCTAAATTGTTTGCTTGCTCCAGCTTCACCAAGATTAGCCACTGGCCTTATCTCACTTCTAGCGGCAATTCCCTCCCCTGCACCTTTAACCCCCGCACCTTTAACATCACTTTTTCTTAAAATTCTTCCCTTCCTCAAGATTGTAATATAAATTATTCGTTTAGATCCTCCCTCCCCCGTGCCTTTAATATCAATTTTTTTTTTCTTTAGATCGCAACAAGGAGTAGTGTTGCAAGGTAGTCTTTTCGATCTTCTCAAGTAATATTTTGGTATCAACTACTCTCTTATCTGTTTTGGTAGTGAACAAAGTGGAACTAGATATGATATATTTACGAATTGACAACGAGGCCCATATGAGCAGTAGTGCCAGGTTACTACTCAGCTGAAAGAGGACAAGAAAATGAACCAGCATAGGTAGCTTTCTGATAGGCAATTCCAAACAACCACATAGGTTGATGGTTGTGATTGCAGTAATCAGTGTTGCTACTTCACCAATATCCTTTTGGGGTGGATCCTTGTCTTCGTCTCCAGAATGAACAGATGCCACACCACTAGTATAACGGAGTTTTGGCCATAACAGTACTAAGAGCCAAAAGAGTAGACCATAGCCGAAAACTGACAGGCAATAGGGAAGAGATAGCGGTTGTCCCTTGATTGGATCCGATTCATTTAAACTATGACTGGAAAAGGCTTGCCCAAAGAAATAAGCAGACATGGCTTTGGCAGTGCCAGTCGCTACGGAAACCATAGCAGTGAATTCTTTATACTAAGAATAGCAAGATCAAGAACAAAGAAGGGAAACCACAGAGAAGTGTGAGATTTTGGAGCTTGAAGAACAGAGTAGTTTTTGAACCTAGAAATCTCAGGAAGATAAATCAAAACGGCGTCGTTTGTATTAATACCAGAACGTCACCGTTTCACTTTAACTCAATAAATCTCCTTTTTCCTTCAAGTCACACGACACCGTTTTGGTCTTAGGATTAAGTTGCCGTTGTCAAAACTAGCCGTTAGTCTTCATCTTCCTCAAATTTCAAACACAACTCCTTATTCTTCTACTTCATCAATTCTGTGCTTCCTCTATTAAGAAGCTCAAAGAGAGAGAGGAAGAGAGAGAATTTCTGGAAATGCTGACCAGGTCTTCTTTAGTGACAACATTGATATTTTTAATGGTTGATATGAGATAAGGTTAAATTGCTATTAACTCACATTTGATCTGATACAGAGTGATGCTCGAGCACTTAGAACAGTTTTAAGTCTAACCGGAGTTAAGGAAGGGCTTAGAGGACACATAGTTGTGGAACTTAGTGATCTCGACAACGAGGTCCTTGTTAGACTTGTTGGCGGAGATCTTGTACAAACTGTTGTGGCTCATGATGTAGTTGGTCGTTTGATGATTCAATGTGCTCAGCAGCCAGGACTTGCACAGGTTAATTTCCATTACTCTATACCCTTTAACATTATTTTGATAGTTTCCTAATGTTAATTTAGTATTTCTTTTTTATATTACTAGTTATTTGAGTTTCATTTACTTCCCTGTATCATCATATTATGCAAATTAAGTGCTATAATAAGATTCAATTAATTACTTGTATGGGATGTCTGTACTTTTTTCCCTTGATGGGTTGTTGTCTGTGGCAGATCTGGGAAGATATTCTTGGGTTTGAAAATTGAGAGTTCTACATCAAGAGATGGCCACAGTTGGATGGCATGCAATTTGAGGATGTATTAATTAGTTTTCCTGATGCCATTCCTTGTGGAGTCAAGGTTGCATCATATAGTGGTAAAATTGTTCTTAATTGGGAGGATTCCTATGTCCTACAAGAAGGCGATGAAGTTCTTGTTATAGCTGAGGATGATGACACCTATTCTCCAGCAGCACTACCTATTGTGCTTACATTTTCCTTGGAACATATAAATTTCAAATAAATTGCTTGATATTCTGCTAGTTTGTTTTAATTTTTTTTTTTTTTTTTTTTTGGTTTAGTGGCATAGTTGAGGTATTTCGTTGTGGGAGACTTAGTTCACTCCACTTACCATGCACACGCACACAAGAAAAAGAAATTCTTTGATTACTTTTTGTCCACATCAGGTGATATTCAGACCCTTCGATTGAAAAGGGAAAGGAAGCAACAAATAGACTTAGAAAAAAGTAACTGTCTGAAGAAGGAAAACATTTCTATGACTTGGCTAGGAGCAAATATAGGCTATATAGTTGATTTAGTAGTCAACATTACAAGAAGCCAATGATCAATATCTCTTGGAGTAATACAGATCTGCTTCAGCATATTGCAGTGTTTCTATTGTATTGGACTATATGCTTTTCTAGTGTTCAAGTGAAATTGTCCATTGGACTGCACTGCAACAGCTTTGCTAATATTTTTTCATTTAGAATTTGAGTGTTACTTGCATTTGGCTAGATGTTAGGTTCAAATTATATTGATTAAAAAATTTATTTCTCCCTCATAAACTTCAGTCTTTGGTTATTGGCTGATCTTTTCCTCTAAAAAGGATTTCCTAGACATAAATGTTCAGTGTACATGCAAGAAAGATAAATATTGCAAGAATATAATTGTAGCTTCACTAAGAGATTTTACCATTTATATGTTGTGCATGTTTGTTTGTTGCCAATGAGTTCTAGTTCAAATGGCACTTCCTCTTTTTGCAAGAGTTGACTGCGGGTAAGGTTTTGAGTTCAAAATCCACTAGATGTGTGTGTAACTTATCAATTAAAAAAAAAAATTGTCCGTTTTTGTCATTATATTCCATAAAATTGAGGTGCCAATGCTTATACCATCACAATAACCTAATCAAATTAGATAGGTCTACCACCTAATAGGAAATAAAGAGCTGTTGAATGCACTTGAAGTTTTAAACAAACCCATCTACTTGACCAATTAAATTTTATAATCATGTGGGTTGT
The DNA here is from genome assembly GCA_023736055.1 of Quercus glauca. NCBI lineage: Eukaryota > Viridiplantae > Streptophyta > Magnoliopsida > Fagales > Fagaceae > Quercus > Quercus glauca. The sequence goes on from CM043317.1 coordinate 76,478,133, forward strand.
CCCTACTTGATCTCTTAAGTCTTAAGTGGTGTGCAATGCTGTCGGATCTATCAACCTATGTTATGCGTTGATTGTATATTGTATACGTAACTGTACTCTGACGATGGTGCCCATTGTTAATGCAAAGGTAGTCATTTCCATTGTACTAAATATGATTTGACAAACTAAATACAGGAGGAAATAGAATAAATGTAATGTTTTTGGGACCAAATGACATCTCTCTCGTAACAGACAACTGGTAGAGGGTGAAGTCATAACTTCAATCTAATACGAGAGCATGATTTGTGTTTTCCTGTTAAATTAAAGTTAAGAAGTCACAGTTAGGCCAATCAAACTAGTATAAATAAATATAAAATAAACAACAAATATAAGATCTTCTAATTTGTGCACATTGGAATGATGCCTACCATGGAGTTTAAGTGAATGAGGCATACCATAATTAAAATTTACAAAAGTATGATCAATCTGATCGTTCAGATCAAAGAATCATCATTCAAAAACATTGCCCGACCAACAAGAAAGTCACAGAAGATTCTACTTTGTGGATGGAGGAGGGACATTGATGACATGATTGTGGTAAGTTCTTTCTACTGAAGCCCCTAATTCCATCTTCTTTTGGCCTGAATGCTGCAGGTTTGGAGAGGAAGTCTACCCAAAGATTTTTTTGTTCCAAAATCTACAGAAAAGATACTTTTATGTGGTTGGCAATGAGATATGGAGGATATGATTATGGTAATGTAACACAAAATCTGCAATCATACTCCCAATACTTCTTGGGCGCAGTTCTTGGTATAAACGAAATGGTGGTAATCATGTCTAAAACTTTTTCTTCTTCTTAAATTTTTTTTTATTTTAATCTTCGTAACCAGGACACTAGTAAATTAGTTTTTACTAGCTTTCCCTGTCTTCACTTGCTATATCTGCTTTGGCGATACAGTAGAACAATTGAAATACGCAACTTTCATTTATTCATCAATGTTTAAGGTATTGGATGCGTTTCTAGCACCTGGTTCAGAGCTTTGGATGTTCAATGATGTTCTTAAAAAGGAGAGGGAGAAGAAGCTTACTGATGGTGGACTTGACATAAACCGATTGGTGAATATATCCTTGGTTCATTGCGAGGGAAATGCTGTAATATGGCTTCATTTAGAAAGCCTTCCCCTGCAATCTTTTGATTCAGTAAGTAGCATTAAATTTTAGCTTCTCCTTTATAAACATTTGCACTAGGGTGGCATGCAGGAACAATTTTCATAGTTAATGAGATTGAGGGCTTGTGATTCTTGTGGAAGTATTGGCACCACCAACAGGATCTCCCCTAGGAAGGAACTCATTGGATTAATGTAACCATTTCAGTGGTCTACGGCATACCTCTCTTGAACAGTGCCATAATTTTACCTTCTTAATGCAGTAAGTCAGGCTGTGAGAATCATAAATTAGGTTTACAATATTTTGATGTAGTTTATGGTCTTTACAGATCTTGATTCTGGCTAATGAATCTGTGGAAGATTCTGCAATTCAAGGCGTTTCCAGATCTCTTGCCACATTACTATTAAAATCGTTACCTCTTTTGCATTATTTCTTCTACTTTAATATTTCCTATTAGAGTGTTCCATTTTAGTAATGAGTTATTCTGATTATGATGATCAATTCTACTTATACCTGTCTGCTTATCCATCAGCTTTAAACTTAGCTCTTCAAATTTTGTTCCTAATATCACCCATCTCAATGCTTTCTATACTTTAGATGTTTTGGCATTATTTCTAGACCAACAATGGACTCAAAAATCAGATTAGATTTCAAATATTCTATAACCTTTTTCCAATACTTGTATAGAATTTGTTGGATAATGTTGGCTCGCGTTCCTTTGTCCATAATTTGAGACTAAGAGTAGGCCAGGATTTGAAATAGATACTTCTTACTTTGTTGCACTATTGAGATTAGTGTTAGACAATATATCACAGTGCTTGCCAATAAGATTGAGTTATGATTCATCTCTAACCCTTTCATCAATTTTGAGCAATTTTTTTTTCCAGGCAAAATGTCTCCCATTCAGAGACACTCAAGTTCATAGAGGAAGCTTCTCACAAGGGTCTTGGATAGGAGATCTGCAGCAAGCTTCAGATAAATCAGTTATAATCAGTGAAATTCTGGATCCAAGGACAAAAAATTTATTATCCATGTCAAAGATCAGCGATTATGTTTTATCAAATGAGCTTGTCAGCATGGCACTGGCCATGGCTGCAGAGGATCGACAAATAAATGATGTATTAGAAGAGCTCTTTGCTGAGAAGGTAGTCTTCTTCTGATGATATAATGAGATATGCACACACACCATATAGAAAGCTTGCAATGAATGCACATGAAACTTTTTAAATTGTTCACATGTGGATCCTCGTACACATATCTACAAAAACACTTGTTAAAGGCCACAAATAATTGAGACGCCGGATTGTTTCCACAGCTGACCAAATTTGTGCCACTGCCCAGGTTGTATGACAAATTTCTAGTGTTAAAATTCCTTAAAAGTTTGTTCCTTTGGGGGGCCGATTCTTTTGTGAGCATAAGTTAATGGAGTTCCTCTAATGGTCTGGGGATCTGGATGTTGGCCATAAGCTCGCATTGTATTGAATAGCTCTAGTTCTGTTTGGACTCTCCCCACTCGAAAAAACCCACCTAGAAAAGTGTTGTAATTCACTACATTAGGAATCATTCCCTTGTTGGACATTTCATGAAACAGACGCATTGCCTCATCAATTTTTTTACTTTTGCAATATCCATTGATCAATATGTTATAGCTAAACACATCGGGTGAAAAACCCTTCTCAACCATCATATTAAATGCCTTAACTGCCTAATCCATTTGGTTTTGCAAACAATAACCATCAATCAAAGAATTGTAAGTGAATTTGTCAGGGTCAATGCCTCTTTGAATCATCACTTCAAAAACTTCTTTTGCCTCAGTCAACATCCATTTCTTGCAAAGTGTGTCCACCAATATGTTGAAGGTTCGCACATTTGGCATGATCTTCCTTTGAACCATCTCATTCAACAAGGTACCGCCTCCCTCCACCGGCCAGAATTGCATAGTCCTTGAATTACGCAACTGTAAGTAACAACATTTAGCTGAATGCCTTTACTCATCATTTCAGATAAAAGGTTCAAAGCCTCAATTACCAATTTGTCCTTACATAAACCGTCAATGACCATGGTATAGAGCACCACATTTTGATCAAAATTCCTTTTTTCAAGCATCCTGAGCAACCTAATAGCCACACCAGTCTGGCCAATCTTACACAAACTTTTTACTATTGTTCCATAAGTAATCACATTAGGCTCATACCCTTTCTTCTCCATTTCCTCTACCAAACTCACAGCTCCAGAAATATTACCTTGAAGACAGAGGCCTTTAACAAGAGTGGTTAGAGTTATACAGTCTGGCTGATAGCCAAGTTTCAAAATTGTGGCTAAGAGAGAGAAACCAAAATCGAAACAGTTCAAATGGTTGTAGCAATTAATCAAAACATTGAGAATACAAACATTGGGAGTAATTCCAAAGGAGCCCATATCTCTAATTAGAGTAATGACTACGGAGTAATGCTTTATTCTTGCAACGGCACCCAACAATAGAGTAAAATCTCCAATGAAAGGCAAAGGGTGCTTGTGAAGCATTGTATCAAACAAAACTAAGGCATGATCAACATTCTTAAAGGTTCCAAATTTGGAGTGATCTCTCACAGATTTCAACAAGTGATTTGGATTCTGATATGGGGTTTTCGCATTTTCTCTAATAGTAGAACAATGATGAGAAGTAAAAGCACGAAATGGAAGGCTTACTCTAATAATCGAATGATTGCATATAAAAAGAAGAGAGGATGTTGATTTACCCATTTAACAATGACGACAGTCTCAGCTACCAACTCGGGTCAGGTTTGGTTTCGGCTTAGCTTCGAAAGGAGAAATCATGGTGGTGGAGTGGCAGATCGGAGAGCGAAGCAAGGAAGTCGAACTTCGTTCAAAGCCCTTTTTCTCATTTGACGAGAAGGTATATGATTCAGGTTTCACCTACTTGGTGTTTCTATCTGTCTAAAAAAATGATATGGGTTAACCGGATAGGTATTGCAACAATACCTAAATTCTCAGCCATAAATTTAATCTAATGGCTTAAATCTTTGACACCTCACCAAATAACAAAAAGTCTATTTTACCCTTAAAAAATTTCACAACCCGCTACTGTTTCAGCCCCCCACCGTTTGCATGATCTTGAACAAGATCATCACACAAAAATTGTGAAAAAGATTATAAATTTATATGATGGTAAAATTATAAATATTATTAGAATGAGACCCAAACTCGCACTTAATAGTTGGGATCCAAGGTGGGGGTAAAACCCATCATGAATGGATTGGAATTTATTCTCATTATGATTGCTTCCATTATTCCGTACACTATCCTTTAAAATGATTAATGGAATATTGGAAATTAGTCCAATGAGAATAATTTGATACTAAAAGGAGTTTGATAATAATAATAATAACTAGTTGCTAACCTGTGCGATGCACGGGCTAGTTTTTAAATAAAATGCTAACATGTTTAAGTTTAAACATCTCTCTAATTTCAATTATTGCAAGCTAAATTGGCTCTAATATAAGATGAAACATGTAATATTATGAAGTAATATTAAATATGAGATAAATACAAATATTATAAAGTAATATATTACAATAATCATAATGTGCTCTTACATTTGGTTTAATAAGCATTATAAAAGAACCCGTGCAATGCACGGGAATGCTACTAATTTTTTTTTAATTAAAAATAAGTAAAAATTATATCCATAATAGGACATGAAATATCATTACTGTCCCAAAAGATGATACATACACCACAGAATGCTTGTTTAGCCAATCAAATAGCAAGCCATTCTTGGATGAGTTACCTGATTGTGTTACTATTGGACCAACTGGGTACATTGGTCTTTTTAATACATAACCAAATAGTTTATCATCTCTTAAAGCCGCAACTGTTTTAGGCTGAAGCTCCTCCCAAAAGTTTTTTATTTGCACATATTGGGCAAATGTCCCAATACAATATATTTTTGCTATGGCTTTTTTTATTTTTCAATTTCATTTATTTCATGACTTCTACTAAATATTCAATGTATTCATTATATTTAAAAAACATTGAAGTAAAGCTATATTCTCAAATAACAAAATATAAGAGTTTAATTCCTCTCTGTTTTAATTTAAAACCAAATTGTGCATAAAGGCAAAAAAATTTCCTTTGTTCCTATATGTCTTTAGTACGAAAATCACAAATCCATTAAAACCAAATTGTGTATAGAAAATCTTAGAGATTGAAATACAACTTTAAAGTGTTTTTTGTATCTTCTTCCTTTATTGTTTGTAGTAGTTCCTGAATATGCCCTTTTGTTTTTCTTGAATATAGATGTTGGTGTGAGTTGCACATTGCTTTGAACATCAAGTTTTTGAAATTTTGTACAATCACCATCTTCTTCAGTTGATAAGTTGTTGCTACATTCATTTGAAGTATCACTGATGTAAGCCTGGCAATAGAACAGGTTGAGGAATGTATTACAACATATACATCTTAAATATCATATTTGTAATTTTGCTACGTACTTCTGTCATTTTATCAAGCTAAATTGCTTTGTTAGTTTCTTCAAAAGTGTCTGTTAGAGCATTTTAATATTAAATAATTAAAATAAATAAATGTTATAACATAAATGAAAAGATATGGGAGTGAATATGGAAGATGAGGAGTTAGTGAAAATGTTTAATCCTATATTGAAAAGGAGAGAGACTTTTTTATTCTTTTTAATTGTGGTGATTAATGGGCTAAAATGAATTTTCTCAGATATTGGGCTAGATACGTGCGCAAGGGGGAGGTGAAGAGAGCGAGTGCCGCGCCTCAATCCAAATAGTGTTGTGTAATTTCTCCCTTTAAAGTAATAAAATTCAGTAGTATTATTCAGTTTCTCTTTGTATTATTTCCATTATCATTGTATTTGCACCAACAATTTTAAGGAGAATCGTCCTCTTCTACTTGAGTCTTCTCAAAGTCTCCTACATCCTTACTGAAAAGAATCCATCAAAAGTTCCTACCTATGAGATGAGTGACGAAGAATATTTTCCATCAAGAAAAAATAGATAAGTATACATGTAGGGACTCAAAATGTAATGGCCCCTAGACAATAAAATTTGGTAGAGAATGGGTAGGAGGGACTAGGCATCTAACAAGCAAACAACGGTTAATACGAAATTTATGGCGGATCCTCATAAACGAATCGGACTAGGAGTTTTTGTAAGAATGATCTATACTTTGGCTAAGTCCTTCGGACCATCACCGTTCTCCTTTTCGTTAAGTGTTTTCTAAGGAATATTTTTCCTCGGCTCAAGCCGAGGGCCTCTCTTCTTGGAACGGATCCCTCCCCATGACTTTCCGAGTCTTACTGGTTATATAGTCTTATTTTTGTTAATCTTGACCATCCACTTGTCAATTATCTGATCATTGTGTACAGGAGTTTGTCCCATCATCTGTAGTTTACAGGCTTTATGTTAGTTCTCAGCTGCCTTCACAGACTTTCCATTAGTTGAGGTAATCGAGGCGACTGGGTCCGTTGGTCACGTCTTCATTAAGACGGCCAGAATGTTGGTGGGATATTTTCCCTTTGCCAACCGTCGGTGCGCCGAGGATAAGTGTATCCTCGACGAGGCTCTTGGATGACTTGGGCCCTCCCCAACCATCCTCGGCATGGGCCCTGGGCCGGATATGAAGTGGGCCAGTGTGGTTAATGTGTTAGGGCCCCACAATAGCCCCTCAAAATTCTGCTGCACGTCCTTTTGGGCGGGGAGGAGGATTTTGAATTCCTCAGCGTATTTTCGTGCTCTGCCGAGTCTTACCCCTCCGTCAGCGTTATCGCTATTTTTGCTGTTTTCGCTGCTTTCTTTTGGCGCAGAAGGCCTGTTCGAGGATTGTTTCCTTGCCAATTCCCCTAAGAGAGGTAGGATTAAGTTTCGCAACGCCCTTAATGCTCACCATCGTTTGGTTTTCACTTATGGTGAGGTTTTTCGTTGACGGCTTAGATCCGTGGCTAGCGCAAATATCTCGGTTCATCTCGTGGTGCACGTCTCCCTATAGTGACTAGTTTTCATATGGGTTTGGGTACGAGGACCGTGCGAGACTTTGGCTTTTCTTACTGCATTAGTGTTTTGTAAGGAAGTGATCTTTCTGCTGGCTTGAGTTAAAGGATCATATGCCTCGATTCTGCTCAGTACCTGATCTTCTTGTTTATCATCTGAAGTTTATCATCTGAAGTATCTGGTTTCCCCATGAGGCTTGGGTCCGAGGACCATGCAACGCCTTGGTTCTGTCCAGTACCTAGTTTTCTCATTTTAAGTGGTCAGTTTCCCCTGAGGCTGTGTCCAAGGACCATACAATGCCTAGGTTCTGTCTAAAACTTAGTTTTCTCGCTTAACCATCATCTGAAGTATCTGGTTTCCCCATGAGACTTGGGTCCGAGGACCATGCAAAACCTTGGTTCTGTCCAGTACCTAGTTTTCTCATCTTGTCATCTGAAGTATCTGGTTTCCCCAGAGACTTGGGTCCGAGGACCATGCAATGCCTTGGTTTTGTCCAGTACCTAGTTTTCTCATCTTGTCATCTGAAGTATCTGGTTTCCCCAGAGGCTTGGGTCCGAGGACCATGCAACGCCTTGGTTCTGTCCAGTACCTAGTTTTCTCATCTTGTCATCTGAAGTATCTGGTTTCCCCAGAGGCTTGGGTCCGAGGACCATGCAACGCCTTGGTTCTGTCCAGTACATGATCTTCTTGTTTATCATCTGAAGTTTATCATCTGAAGTATCTGGTTTCCCCATGAGACTTGGGTCCGAGGATCATGCAACGCCTTGGTTCTGTCCAGTACCTAGTTTTCTCATTTTAAGTGGTCAGTTTCCCCTGAGGCTGTGTCCGAGGACCATACAATGCCTAGATTCTGTCTAACACTTAGTTTTCTCGCTTAACCATCATCTGAAGTATCTGGTTTCCCCATGAGGCTTGGGTCCGAGGACCATGCAAGGCCTTGGTTCTGTCCAGTACCTAGTTTTCTCATCTTGTCATCTGAAGTATCTGGTTTCCCCAGAGGCTTGGGTCCGAGGACCATGCAACGCCTTGGTTCTGTCCAGTACCTAGTTTTCTCATTTTAAGTGGTCAGTTTCCCCTAAGGCTGTGTCCGAGGACCATACAATGCCTAGGTTCTGTCTAACACTTAGTTTTCTCATTTTATCATCTGAAGTATCTGGTTTCCCCAGAGGCTTGGGTCCTTGGACCATGCAACGCCTTGGTTCTGTCCAGTACCTAGTTTTCTCATTTTATCATCTGAAGTATCTGGTTTCCCCAGAGGCTTGGGTCCGAGGACCATGCAACGCCTTGGTTCTGTCCAGTACCTAGTTTTCTCATCTTGTCATCTGAAGTATCTGGTTTCCCCAGAGGCTTGGGTCCAAGGACCATGCAACGCCTTGGTTCTGTCCAGTACCTAGTTTTCTCATTTAGTCTATTTCATCTCTTTATCCGTAGCCGTTTAATTCTACGTTGCTATAATTTACAATAAGCATTAAATAATCACATTCTTCAAGCATAATAAAAATAATAATAAATGTAGGCTGGAGTTGGTGGAGGATAAGACCTTGCCGTGTCTTGCCTCTTCGTTTGGTGGGACTCTTCAGATAACGAGGCGTCTCCTAGGTTGTCCGAGTGACACGTTCTGGCGCTTCGGTACCTTCTTGTTTAATGAGGCGTCTCCTCATTAATACCGGCCATGGATCTACGAGGATCTAATGGTTGGCAAGCCCCTTGGAAGTTGGGGCGGCATTATTGCCTCCGAAAATTTCTCCCTAGGATTTATGGCAGATTGGCACTCATCAATATCCCACCTTCTATATAAAGCGTTTCTAGGGCAGCCTTCTCCTTCACACTTTGACAAATATCCATCGTAAACTCCTCCCAAAAGTATCATCCAAAAAGGTTCTGCCAAACACAGCCACTTGAGCCCCTTCGAATGAGCTGGCTCTTGGAAAGGGCGATCCTGGGGATGCACAGCCCCTATCAGGAGCCGAGGATGGCACTCCGACCCTGGCCGCTACGCTGGGATGGGTGCAGGGGAGATCCGAAGACTCTCATTCTTCTCAACCTAACTAGAGGAGGAGCCCTCCTCGCCGCCAGGAGGAGGATCCAGGAAGAACGTAACTACCTTCCCTTGGGTTTGGGTACTTGACCCCCCAAGCCAGCTGCAGTGGGGGTGGGAGGGAAATCAGGCGGAACCCAGAAGCGGAGCCGTCCTGTGCCGCGACTTCTTCCACCTCCTATGTAGCTTTCCTTTCTTCTAATCCTTCTTCTCTCTTCTTTCTTTTGCTCCTCAACGAGCCTTCCTCTTTTCTCTTCCTCTTCTCTTGCTTCTCATCCAGTCTTCTTTCTCTTCTTTCCTCCTCTCGTCCTTCACTTCTTTTCTAATATTTGTTCTTCATCTTTTCTTTCACTCTTTTTTCTTTACTTCTTTTCTATCTTTCGTTCTTCTGCCATCGTTGTCAAGCGTCTGCCTTTTGTAGTTAGCTTTAGAATAAGCCCCCTGGGCATTACTTGCAAAAGATGTAATTTTTCTTTATATATAAATAAAAGAAGTAGACTTGTTTCACGTGTTGCCTTTTTTTTTTTTTTTTTTTTTTTTTTTTTGCGTTTGTTTCTTGCTGTTGTAGACCGCCGGATGAATACTGCTGCTGAAAACTGTATAGATCTGCATCTATTCTCGATTGATTTGTTGTTTTGTTTTCTTTACCCCAGCCGTCGCGCCGCTAACGCACAAGCCCTTCCCACAGACGGCGCCAATTGTAGGGACTCAAAATGTAATGGCCCCTAGACAATAAAATTTGGTAGAGAATGGGTAGGAGGGACTAGGCATCTAACAAGCAAACAACGGTTAATACGAAATTTATGGCGGATCCTCATAAACGAATCGGACTAGGAGTTTTTGTAAGAATGATCTATACTTTGGCTAAGTCCTTCGGACCATCACCGTTCTCCTTTTCGTTAAGTGTTTTCTAAGGAATATTTTTCCTCGGCTCAAGCCGAGGGCCTCTCTTCTTGGAACGGATCCCTCCCCATGACTTTCCGAGTCTTACTGGTTATATAGTCTTATTTTTGTTAATCTTGACCATCCACTTGTCAGTTATCTGATCATTATGTACAGGAGTTTGTCCCATCATCTGTAGTTTACAGGTTTTATGTTAGTTCTCAGTCGCCTTCACAAACTTTCCATTAGTTGAGGTAATCGAGGCGACTGGGTCCGTTGGTCACGTCTTCATTAAGACGGCCAGAATGTTGGTGGGATACTTTCCCTTTACCAACCGTCGGTGCGCCGAGGATAAGTGTATCCTCGGCGAGGCTCTTGGATGACTTGGGCCCTCCCCAACCATCCTCGGCGTGGGCCCTGGGTTGGATATGAAGTGGGCCAGTATGGTTAATGTGTTAGGGTCTTCGTCAAGAAAAAATAGATAAGTATACAAAAGATGAATATAATTGTCGCTCTTATCTATTGAATTGTCTTGCCGATCATTTCTATGATTATTATGATACAACTTACAATTCTGCTAAGAAAATTTGGAAAGTTTTACAAAGCAAGTATGATCCCGAGGAGGCAGGTGCAAAGAAGTATGCAGCTAGCAGATTTTTCCGTTATCAAATGGTGGATGGAAAATCGATGGTGGATCAAGCACAAGACTTCCAAATGATTGTGGCAGAATTGAGATCCGAAGACGTAAAGATTGGAGACAATTTGGTGGTAGCTGGCATAATTGATAAACTACCACAATCTTGGAGGGAGTTCCAAAAGACTTTGCGGCACAAACAAAAGGAGACATCCTTGGAGACTTTGATCACACGCATCCGTGTGGAGGAGGAGGCTAGAGGACAAGATGCACTCATGACACAAGAGAACAATAGTAATTCCACCACAAAGGTAAACCTTATTTCAGCCAATAATAATATGCCCAAAAATCATTTTCCTAGAAATAGTCAATTGAAGCCTAAAAAGAGTCTTTAAAAATAATAATAGACCTCAAGGAAGGGGAAACGCAAATAAAAATTACAATAAGAACCAAGGACCCCCTTCACAAGATCAATTTAATATATCCTGTTTTGTCTGTGGCAAGAGTGGGCATATTGCTCGATTTTGCAAATTTCGGAAACGTGAATCTGTTCCGCAGGCTAACGTAACCGAAGAACCTTTAATGCTTATGATTACAGACATCAATATGGTGCAATATGTTGAAGGGTGGTGGGCAGATTCTGGTGCTAATAGGCATGTCTGCTATGACAAAAATTGGTTCAAATTGTACACTCCTTTTGAAGAAGAAAAAACTATTATGCTTGGTGACTCTAGCAAAACCAAGGTTCTTGGGAGTGGTGAGGTTGAATTGAAATTCACTTCTAGTCGAGTGCTAACATTGAAAGATGTTCTTTACACTTCGTCCATGAGGAAGAATTTGATGTCAAGTTTTTTGCTTAACAAGGCTGGTTTCAAGCAAACTATGGAATCTGATAATTATGTAATCACTAAAAATGGATTATTTGTGGGCAAGGGTTATGCTTGTGATAGAATGTTTAAATTGAATGTTGAGAATAATAAAGTATCTACCAGTTCAGTTTATATGCTTTCTTCTATTAATTTTTGGCATGCTCGTTTGTGTCATATAAATAGTAGATATGTGGGAATCATGAGTAGTTTAAGATTAATTCCAAGACTATCAAAAGATTTTGAAAAATGTGAAACTTGTAGTCAAGCTAAGATTACAAAAAGGCCTCATAAAAGTGTTGTAAGAAATACTGAATTGCTTGAGTTAATTCACTCCGATTTATGTGAATTTGAGGGAATTTTAACTCGTGGAGGAAATAGATATATTATCACTTTTATTGATGATTTCTCTAAATATACAACTATTTATTTGTTGAAAAATAAAAGTGATGCTTTTGAAAAATTTCAAGATTTTTTAAAAGAAGTTGAAAATCAATTCGGTAGAAAAATAAAAAGAATAAGAAGTGATAGAGGCCGTGAGTATGAATCAAGTGCATTCAACTCATTTGTTCAGTCTTTGGGAATTATTCATGAAACTACTGCACCATATTCACCTGCTTCTAATGGTGTGGCTGAAAGAAAAAATAGAACTTTAATTGAATTAACAAATGTCATGTTAATTGAATCTGGTGCACCTTTACATTTTTGGGGTGAAGCTATTTTAACTGCATGTCATATTTTGAATAGGGTGCCACATAAAAAGTCACACACCACACCTTTTGAGATGTGGAAAGGACATAAGCCAAATTTAGGATATTTGAGAGTATGGAATTGTCTTGCTTATGTAAGGCTAATTGACCTTAAAATGCCTAAATTGGGTATTAGAGCTACTACCTGTGCTTTTCTTGGTTATGCAATTAATAGTGCAGCCTATAGATTTTTTGATCTTGAAAACAAAATAATTTTTGAATCTGATGATGCAATTTTTCATGAAAAAAAATTTCCTTTTAAATTGAAAAATAGTGGGGGTCAAGAAATTATTCTATCACAACCTAGTTCTTCTAGTTCACATTTACAAAATCAATAAAATTTTGAAATGGAACCTAGAAGGAGTAAAAGAGCTAGAGTTGAAAAGGATTTTGGTCATGATTATTATATTTTAACATTGAGGAAAATCCCCAAAATTTAAAAGATGCTTTAACATCACCTGATGCTATATTTTGGAAAGAGGCTGTAAATGATGAGATGGAATCTCTAATTTCTAATAGAACTTGGAAATTAGTAGATCTCCCACCGGGTTGTAAGACCATAGGTTGTAAATGGGTCCTTAGAAAAAAGTTAAAACCGGATGGATCAATAGATAAGTTTAAAGCTAGACTTGTTGCAAAAGGCTTTAAACAAAAAGCAGATCTTGATTTCTTTGATACTTTTTCTCCGGTAACAAGAATTACATCTATTAGATTGTTAATTGCTATTGCTGCAATTTTTGATTTGAAAATTCATCAAATGGATGTAAAAACTGCTTTTCTAAATGGGGACCTAGAGGAAGAGATTTACATGGATTAACCCGAAGGCTTTATAGAGCCTGAACAAGAAAGCAAGGTATGTAAGCTAACTAAATCCCTATATGGCTTAAAACAAGCACCAAAACAATGGCATGAAAAGTTTGATTCCTGCATGATTGAAAATGGTTATAAATCAAATGAATGTGATAAATGTATTTATTCTAAATCATGGAATAATTTGCATGTTATTATTAGCCTCTATGTGGATGATATGTTAATTTTTGGCTCAAATATACATGTTATAAATGAGACAAAAAATATGCTTAAAAACCATTTTGATATGAAAGATCTTGATGAGGCTAATTTTATTTTGGGCATGAAAATTACAAAAGTATGTGATGGAATATATCTTGATCAATCACATTATGTTGAGAAAATATTGAGAAAATATAATTTTCATGATCACAAAAGTGTAGTTACTCCTTTTGATTCTAGTGTTCATTTATTTCCTGTGAATAATGATGATGAGATTTTTAATCAAAAGGATTATGCTAGTATTATTGGTAGTTTGTGTTATGCTACTGATTGTACTAGACCTGACATTGCATATGCAGTAGGAGTGCTTAGCAGATTTACTAGCAAGCCTAGTAAAGATCATTGGCTAGCTATTGAGCGGGTCATGAGATATTTAATTGGTACCAAAAGCTATGGCTTATTTTATAAAAAGTACCCTGTTGTGATTAAAGGTTTTAGTGATGCCGATTGGAATACTTTGTTAGGTGATTCTCTCTCTACCACTGGTTATATTTTTACCTTAGGTAGTTGTGCTATTTGTTGGAAATCTAAAAAGCAAACAATAATTGCTAATTCTACAATGGAAGCTGAATTAATAGCATTAGCTTTAGCTAGTGAAGAGGCAAATTGGCTTAGAGATTTATTATATGAAATTCCACTTTGGGAAAAGCCAATTCCACCTATATTAATTCATTGTGATAGCACTGCTGCAATTGGTAGAGTTAAAAACCGTTACTACAACGATAAATCCAGACCTATAAGAAGAAAGCACAGTACCATGCGATCTTATTTGAGTAGTGGCATCATAACTGTGGATTATATTAAATCGAATGATAATCTTGCAGATCCATTTACCAAGGCCTTGGCAAAAGATAGAGTCTGGAATACATCGAGGGGGATGGGACTAAAGTCCATAGAATCATGAGCTATATATGAGGATACCTAACCCAAGGACCAGAGATCCTAAGAATTGGGTTCAATGGGAAAAACGAATCATATGATGGTCGTAAGAAATGCACAATTTATTTAATGTTAATTATTTATTTTGTAAATAATTTTTTAATTGTTCATCCCTATGATGTAAGTGCATTTATCCTATAATGTGGAGAGGTTGAGTAAAAAACTCTTAATGAAATTTGTAGCTCGTATGAGTGGGGTGTTAGAATTACAGGAGCACCTTTGACAAATTTCACCTATGTGAGTGTGGGGGTGGGGCCGCTCCCTATGAGATTTGGACTTAGTCTCAAATACACTCATGAAACCGGGATCAGCACATGGCCGCAAAGTGCTAGCTATAAAACCTCATGTCAACACTTGGGTTGTTATGTGTAAGCAGTGACACTTAATTTCCCTAAAACAGTTCTAGTTCAAGTCGGAGACCACTACGACTCTGGAGTTGAAATTGCTGTTTTACTAAGTGAAGGTTCAATGTAGAGCACACCTTCATAATGCATAGTGACCCATCTTTGCCTGGTAATCTCTCTTTAACTAAAATTTAATATTAAAATGAGTGGGGGATTGTTAGAGCATTTTAATATTAAATAATTAAAATAAATAAATGTTATAACATAAATGAAAAGATATGGGAGTGAATATAGAAGATGAGGAGTTAGTGAAAATGTTTAATCCCACATTGAAAAGGAGAAAGACTTTTTTATTCTTTTTAATTGTGGTGATTAATGGGTTAAAATGAATTATCTCAGATATTGGGCTACAAAGTAAGTGATCATCTTGACGCTTAGGGAGGCGTGCAAGATAATATAATGAATGTCGCCTTAGCTAGGCTAAGATGAGACTTATGGGATTCGCACTTGAAGTGTATCCACAACTTCATGAAGCCTGAATAAAGCCAAATGTGAGATCTTGGACAGGAACTTGATGTGTAACTGTGCTAAGAAACTCAAGTTGGTTGCTTTTGTGGCAATTGGACTAAGATTTGTACGGTGTTTGAGTGTGACAAGCCCAATTGAGTGGGAGCTCCACCGTAGCATACAAATTATACTGTATGTGCTATAGCCAACCAATTAAGGGAGTGATTGGATAGATCCCTACTCCGTCACTATGTAAGCCCTATTCGACCATTATATGGTCCATTCTGTGCCCTTTTTTCGACCTAGAACTATGTCATGAAGTGAATGTTTGATGTCGCTACTTTAGCATGTCATCTCAGGGCCATGATATATACGGTCTCGCGGAGCATGTCTAGGAAAGCGGTCAAGTGTAAATGAATTGACATAAGTGTCTGGGGAAGATTATTTAGAACACACCATTTATTTTATGGCTCATAGCCCGGGCGATTATGAGGAATTTGTTTTCCAACATAATCATGAGCATATCATATGGTATTGGATCAAGTTTTGCTTTGAGTTTTGAACTCATAAGGGATTAAAGAAACTTGATCAGGTGTGATCAAATAATCTGGGGCATAGACGAGATACTATGAGTGATGTACTATGTTAGTTTAGATGGTGACTTAATATAGTACTCCTACCCTACACCTTCTCGTCAAGTCGCACACTCCATTTTTCTGTATAAAGAGAGGATGGGACAAGAGATTGAGAGGAGCCAGTTTTAATTGTAGTACCTAGTGTGGACGAGTGGGAGATGTTAGAAATTGGGCTGGTTTTGATCCAACCCATAAACCATGGCCCATGGATCGTCCACATGGATTATTTGATAAGTAAGTTTATGTCTAAACTAACTGATATTGGTATGAGTTATCAATATTAGTAGTGGGATAATTTAAACTTAATAGATATTGATATGGGTTATCAATATCAGTGGTGGAGTAATTTGAAACTTAAAAAGATGAGATCTTTTAGGGATCACATATATCTGATAGTAAGTGAATCTCTACCAGTATTTAAATACTCCTACATTAGTCAGATATAGGTTAGACACAGTGAGTGAACATACGTATAGTTTTGAGTGCTCTCTCAAAATAAGCCATCTCTCTGGGACATCATCTACTGTTCCCTAGAATTTGGAGCGTGGAAATTAGGAGAGACTCTAGTAGCCTTTCCTGCGACTTGGAGGTGTTCCACAAAGGAGATCGTGAGGAGTTCGTAAAGCAAGCAAAGAACAAGATCCAGCAATTAGGTGATCCGTTCCACCAAAGGTATGTGTCTATGTGACCTCTAGTAAAGTATATATATTGTTCAACATTGGTATCAGAGCCATTTTATGCTTGTTTTCACTCTTGGTGCGCAAGGGGGAGGTGAAGAGTGGAGGTATCAAAATTGGAAATGAATCAGCCTCTTGGATCCTCCTACTTGACAGCCCATTCAGAATAATTACCATATCCGCCATCCATACTTGAGATTATAGTCATTTAGTTTAAAAGGTCTTTCGCTGATATGTTGAGTAATTTTTCTACTTCTGAATCAAATAAAATGAATGTGGCCATTCCTGAGCTATCTTCAACCTTTAATTGAGTTCTATACTGTAAATATCATATTAGTTATTGTGTATTTTAATATAAAAAGTAAAAATTTTCATTTTGTGTACCTTGGGATTGGGAAGCATGCCTTTTTGTTGCAATTGTTGCACCATTAAAATTTTTCTTTTGACTTTACCTTTTTACGACATACTTTGCAAGAGATGAAGTATCAACCAGAATTATCTATGTCAATATTTATAGTCTTTCCTTGATAGGTAAAGATAGTTTCCTAGAAATTGAATTTAATATCAATCAATTCATAATTTTATAGTTAAATTTTGTAAAAGCAGGTCTAGAGTATATAAAGTAGTGCTAAGGACACAATGTTATTGTTGAAGGTTTTTTTTTTTCTTACCTCATTATCAAAGTCTCACATAATTTTTGTTATTTCACTTATGGTTCTTTTGTTGATGTTCATCTCTTCTTGAATTATCACTTGTGGTTTGAATTGCTTTGGCATTTGTACTATTGGTTGGTTATTTTCCACCAACCTATTATATTACATAAAGATATTAGACACAGTATTGTAGAGACTGTAAATATATTAAAAATGTGAATCCAAAACAAAGCACTTACTGATCTTTGAATTCAACAGTCTCAGGAATGTCCAAATCAATATAAACCCTTGTTCCACTTGTTGACGATAAGTTATACTCTCCTGCAATGCATGGGATTCATTAGAAAAAAAAGTACATTGACTTAAAATGTTCAGGTATAACATGAAAATGCATGAACATTTTCAGGTATATCCTGCAATAAAGAGTTTCATTTTGGGCCATTAATGACAAATATATTTTGTTTCCAAGATATATTAACCATCATAACACCATGCAGACAATGATTGATCAATAATGAAGTTCAAATAGATGTTAGATTTGAGCCCCAAGACCTTTGGTAAAAGGCAATGTAAAAGTAAAATATCAATATTACAATCCTATGCGCTGAGCATATTAATGCCTCACATGGGAACCACATACATACACATTTCCAAGATTGAGACTTGTTATCACCAACATGGACTCCTGTCTTTCTCACATCAATTACTAAACCCCTCACCAACACATTACCACAAATTAGGTTCCTATAATCAAACAATACAGAAAAGAAACCATGACCGTAATAACAACATTGCACTCATATATTATATCATCCACCACAACACAAGTTATAGATTCACAAATAGCAAAATTACAATCACAAATTCACACGGCATATAACTATAAATCAAAGATACGTTTTCAGATTTAGCAAAAAACCCAATACGCCAAAACACAATATATATACTACATACCCCTTGAATTCTCTTGCTAGTGACAGGGCACTTGGGTCCACTTGCCCTCCTCTTAGAGGTCTGATACACCAATTTCCCACCTTAAAAATGCACACAAAAATACAAACATTAACACAAACCCATATAAAAAAAATCAAACTAAAACACCATTTTTCAAAACAAAAACAAAAATCTAATAATAAAAATTTAAGATTTTTAACAATTATGCATAAAATAGCATTGTTTAGGAACACAACCTTCTTTTTATTCTGCTATAACTAAACTAAAATTCAAAAAAAGCTAAGAAATCCTAACTATGCTAAGTCTGAACTTGAAACAGTCAAAACATAAACGTACCAGCTGTATTTTGTTTTGCACAAATTGATATAACTACACTAAAATTTGAGTTTCATGAGTTCTCTACAATTCAAATTGAGAGAACACTAAAATAGAATAGAAAGCGAAATCATGTACATAGACTATCACAAAGGCAAACGAATACCATACCTTAACCCTGATTCGAATGGAGGAAAACAACGAAGAGAAAGGCAATAAGAATAAACCTAAAAATTGAAACGCAAGACCAATAAGAATCAACTATTTATGAGATAATAGTAGAGTCCTAATAGTGACAGAGTTCGGATTCAAAAAAATAAATAATATTAGAGTTCTAATTAAATTTTTTTATTAGTTACCTTTGGGCTGGTCTTGACGGGCTGGGTTGGATGTATTGCCGATCAACATAGTTGATGGGCCATGGGCTGGATGAGACCCACGGCAAATGGGGTGCCGTTTCTGGGTTGTACAGGGTGGATGTGGGTGGTTTGTGGCAAATCGGTGGTCTGAGGAAGGAGATAGATGGTCTGAGGCAAATCGATGGTCTGATGAAGGAGATATCGGTGGTCTGAGGAAGGAGATTGATGGTCTGAAGAAGGTGTCTGTTGAGTCTTTAGATGCGATGATGGGTATGGTGGATCTTTACATGCGATGCGATGTCGTGGTTGGTGGTCTGAGGAAGGAGATCGATGGTCTGAAGAATGTGTCTGTTAGGTATTTAGATGCGATGGTGGGAAAGGCAGAGCATCGGGAAAAGCATCGTGAAAGGGAAGAGATGGTTTATTACGTTTTGTGTTGGTTTTAATTTTAATTTTAATTTTTTTTTAATATTGTGCTAACGTGGAAAATTGTGGAAGTTTCAAAAGTTTCGGTTTTATATATATATATATAGATAGATAATAATAATAATAATAACCATTCTTGAGTAAGTGCATGCATCTCTTGTGCCTAATTTCAATAATGATTTTAACAAAAATAGATGGAATAATGGATTTGAACAAGTATAGATAATGATAAAGTTAGTTACAAAATTGGCCGTAATTTAAGGCTACAAAATTATTCAATATCTTTTTATTGAAGATAAATTTTGACAAATTCACAATTAAATTACATTTTCTTCTTATTTTTTCCACTCTTGTAAAATTTCTTAAAAATTAAAAATTAATAGCTATGTCATCAATAAATTATTTAAATTTAAAGTTTTTGTAGTTTAAAATTATGCATAAAATGTAATTTTATAAATTATATGGTAAATATCCGATTGGCATAAATTTTGATATGTGTGTATTAAGAGCTTAAAGAATATGCAATCCAATCATTATATTTTTAAAATATGTAGTAATGTTAATGATATTAAAAAAGAGTATTATTGCACGCACAAAGCGCTTGTGATGAGTCTAGAGTGTGTGTGTGTGTCTATACACTACTATTACTACTACTACTACTACTACTACTACTACTAATAAGAGGATTTTCCTGTTTCATCTTTAATTTTTGGCATACCAAAATATCCTTATACAAATTCTAAAATAACATACTTTTTGGTTTTTTTTTTCCTTACAAAAAAAATAACATACTCTTCCACACATATGACCCATTAGCCAAGGGATTAGCTTCAAGAATGGAGCAATCCGGGAAAAAACAAGCTTTAAAAACTCTACGGCAAAGTGATTCCAGGATTTTCACCATATGCCAAACTTGCTTGGCCAACAAAGCATCATTAAACTTCTCAATCTCCTTAAACCCCATGCCTCCACAATCTTTAGCTTGGCAAAGTTTTTCCCATTTTACCCAATGCACTTTCTTGTTATCACCATTGCAGCCCCACCAAAATTTGCGAATTATGACCTTAATTTCCTGAATTAATCCCTTAGGAAGTTTGAAACAACTCATAGAATAGGTTGGGATGGCTTGGATGATGGACTTAATAAGCACCTCTCTGCTAGCTTGAGATAGAAGTTTCTCCTTCCAACCTTGGATCTTCTTCCAAATTCTCTCCTTAATGTAAGCAAACCCTTGTCTCTTTGCTCTTCCCAAAAAAGCAGGTAACCCCAAATATCTCTCATATTGCCTGATGACTGGAACATCCAACAAGTGTTGAATTCTGACTTGGACATCATGGTGAGTATTAGAGCTGAAGAAAATGTTTGTCTTATCTTTGTTTATTTTTTGGCCAGATCCTCTCTCATAAACTGATAAAATATCAAGGATTACCTGACACTCAAATTCTTTTGCACGGAAAAAAAGAACATTGTCATTGGCAAAGAATAGATGAGACACGCTTGGCCCATTTCTGCAAATTGACACTCCCCTAATAGCACTATCAGATTCGGTTTTATGGAGCAAGCCTTAAAGGCCCATGGCACGTAGCAAAAATAAATATGAAGGCAACAAACCACCTTGCCTCAACCCCTTACTAGGCTTAATAGTTCTACTTGGCACCCCATTGAGCAAAACAGAGTATGATACAGACTTGATGTAAGACATGATAGTGGCAACAAAACTTCCAGCAAACCCCAAGTGCAACATTTCCCTTTCCAAGAAATCCCACTCCACTTTGTCATAAGCTTTGCTCATATCAAGCTTGAGAACCATATACCCATCTTTCCCTTAGGTCTTTTGCTTCAAGAAATGGAGTGTCTCAAATGCAACCAGCACATTATCAGTAATAAGCCTTCCCGAAAGAAAAGCACTCTGTGAATTAGATACTACATAGGGGAAAATCAGTTTCAAACGGTTAACCAACAATTTAGCAATGAGTTTGTAAACTACATTACAAAGACTTATAGGTCTAAAATTTGAAACTTTCTTGGGGTCTTTTATTTTAGGGATAAGTGCAATAAAAGTAGAATTAATAGATTCTGGAATAGTGCCTGAATTTGAAGCGGTCAAAACTACCTCTGTCACATCTTTACCAATAATATTCCAAAAGGATTTGTAAAAAATAGGGGATATACCATCGAGGCCTAGGGCTGCGAGAGGGGCCATTTAATGGAGAGCTTTGAGTACTTCTTCAATGTTGTATGGTTTGTTCAAGCTATTATTCATCTCTTCAGTGACTATAGGAAGTAATCCATTCAAAATCTCATCAAAGCCAATTGGATTCGAAGTGGTAAACATAGTATCAAAATAAGAGCTTGCCAATCTGCCCATTTGATCTTCATCTTCAGTCCAAATGCCAAATTCATCTTCCAACCCCAAAATAAAATTATGCTTATTTCGTTGATTGGCCCAGCAATGAAAGTATCGAGTGTTGCGGTCTCCCTCCTTCAACCAATCACTATGAGATTGTTGCTTCCACATTGCTTCCTCCTTCACCTTAAGCAAGTTAATTTCTGCCCGAAGCATTTCAATCTAGTCCGAATTGGTGCTATACAGACTAGCCTCCTCGGCATGACTCAAATCCTTCAATTTCTTGGCCAAAGTATTTCTCACATGCCCAAAGGTAACCCCGTTCCATGTGCTAAGGTTAACTTAGTAGCTTGTGATCTTTTTTAACAAAATACTAACCGGGTTTGAGTCATGTAAATCAGCCCATGATTGTTTCACCACATCCTCACAAGTTTTATCTTTAAGCCATATTGCCTCAAATCGGAAAGGCCGCCCCTTTCTATTGAACCTTTTTTGCTCAGCATCTGAAATGAAAATGATAGGTCTATGGTCTGAATGGAAGCACTCTAAGTGATGAATGCGAGAAGTAGGAAACCTTAAAATCCGATCCACTGTTGCCACCCCACAGTTTAATCGGATCCAAACATTATGGTCCCCCGGTCTTCTGTTGCACCATGTAAAAGGGTATCCATTAAAGCCAAGATCTTTAAAACCACAATAATCCAATGTATCCCGGATCTCCTGCATCTGTCTTTCAAGCCAATTCAACCATCCATGTTTTTCTTCAAGTTTAAGTATTTCATTAAAATCACCCAAGCAAATCCAAGGTAAATTGTGTCTATGGCTCAAATCTCTAAGTAGATTCCAGGAATTTTCTTGGCTGGCAGTTTTAGGCTATCCATAGAAACCCATGAAACGCTAGGTGTCATCCATTCCTTGATCCACCATCCCATCAATGTGATTATTAGAAGAAGTAAGGACTTTCATTGCAAAATCCTCTTTCCATAACAAAGCCAGCCCCCCTCCCCTATTATTACGTGGAACAAAAAAAAAAAAAAAAATTGTATTGCATTTTACTACTTATCCTCTCAATGACCTCCTTCTCAACCTTGGTCTCCATGAGGAAAACCACTTTAGGATCTTTTTTTCCAACCAAGCCAGCAAGTTCAGCCTCTGTTTGTGGGTTCCCAAGCCCACGACAGTTCCAACTAAGGCAACTCATTGTGTCTGGTGGTGTTGGGAACCAACCACCACTTGATTATTTTCTTTGCCCCCATTACTTACTGTACTAACCCTTTTCTTCTTTCTAATAGTCAAGTCCACAGTTTCCAACTCCGGGTGCCTACTCTTTAAAGTCTCCATATCTGAACTTGAATCAATTTCCCCAACCTCACGCAATTGTTTTGTCCATTTTTGCTTGGAGCTTTTCAAAGGCTGCGTAGTTGCCTTATTAGTTATGCCTGCTAGTGGGGTCCAAATTGCACTAAATAAGAAAATACTATGCAACCCCTCACTGTGACCAACCCCTCCCTCAGTGCACAAAACTTTTTGCATGGGCATTGTATGAGGTGGCTGACCCACCAAGGTCTCCATACTTTTATTCAAAACATCAGAAATCCCACCAATAGCACCAGATTCATTGCGGTGCAAATTATCAAAATTAGAAACAAGCACACCCGATGGTTCGGCCTTCATAAATACTGCCTCGATCTGAGTATTCTCTTTCACACCCCCCTTGTCGAGGTCTGAAATGTGAGCACCTTAGCTGGGCAAGTCGTTGGTGGTTGGCTGTTTGCGCTCCATTGTCAGACCCTTATTCCACATCGATTTTCCCTGAGCACTTCCAGATACAACCACCACTGTTTTCCTAGTGTGACGCACCGAATCGGCATGAAGCCATTCCCCATACTGTTGCTCTTATTTTTTCAATCTTCCTTTCCCCCGAAGCCACACTTCATAGTCGCTCTCACTGTGGGTAACCTTCCCACACCAATAATAGAAATTGGGAAGCTGCTCGAATTTAAGCAAAGCCCACCCAACATGCTCTCCCTCCGACCACAGCTTACAGCACCATGGAAGGGGCTTTTTAATATCAATCATAGCTCGGATTCGCATGAACTCACCTCCCTCACCATCATCCTTCGTGTCAGCCACCTATACTAAAGACCCAATTGTGTTGCCCACTGCTTCACTCGTCACCTATGTAAGACACTGGTCTGGGACATTATGGAGTTGCACCCAAAAAGTGACAAAATCGAAGGGGAGCAAGGGAGCAGAATCAACATCCACAGCACGCCGGAAAACAACTATGCTTTTATTGTAGGTCCATGGCTCAAACTCCAAGACTCGTTCTAAATCCATCGTATCGTCAAATTCAAACAGCAATATATTGCCTCCAATATCCCGAATCTTCATCTCTCCAATGAGTTTCCAAAGCGGTTTGAAAGTCCGACTGACTACCTATGCGTTAACCACTCTCACAACAATATATTGCCTCCAATATCTCGAATCTTCAACATATTTTACTTTTTTTTTCTTTTTCTTTTTTATGATGAATTCATTACTTCAACTAATTTTTATAAGGTGCTTTATTTCTTTATCCTCTTTAGATAAATTTTTTTTAATCCTCTTAATTTCCTATTACTTTAATTCAATAAAAACTTATTCATGTTTTGTGACATTAGTTTATATTACTCTTTAGCATATTTTGAACACTTTATATGATCTTTCTTATTACTAGTGAAGAACTTCATCTCCTAATAGATTCAAAGAGCAATGCAGCCCTATCACAATAGATTTGATATCTAGCATCAGAAAGCCTGACATGCCATGATCTCCTTAAGTATGTGAATGTAAATAACCAATACCTAGATTCCATCTTCATAAATCAAATTTGTAAATGTAGATATAGACATCAATAACCATTGAAATCACAAGCAACCATTCCCATCCATTTTCTTAAGCAAATGATAATTTTGTTCCAATCATTTACTTATTTTTATTTCTCTTAATTATGCCCATAATAATTACATGCTAGATCTTCTTTCAAGCTTTTTGTAATATAATTGATAATACTTTTTTTTAATAGTACTATCAACTTTTAATATTTCAGAAAAAATACACAATTTTTGTTTATTTATAATTTATTAAAATGATAAATTTGGATTACATTGCGAATTGTCTTATTTCTCAACAAATACTTCTTGGTGTTTCAATTGAGATATCTTCAAACTATCAAGACTTCATTGTAACTATTGAATTATGCTCCATTATGTGGTAGTCAAAAAAAAAAAAAAAAAAAAAAAAAACCGGTAATGAATTGAAAAATAATCCTCTTCATTCTAGACAAGACAAGTTTTTTTTTTTTTTGACAAGATTTACCACATCATAGGTCTAGAAACTCATGAAATTGACTTTATTTAAAACTCACAAAATTGGTTGAAATGAACCGAAGTAGACCCAATAGATCAAAGTAGATCGAATGGACCAACGTGAACCGAAGTGGACTGAAGTTTATTGAATGAATTGAAGTGTCACGAATTGGACTGTAATGGAGTGAAGTGGACCAATATGGATTGATGTGGAGAGAAATGGACCGAAGTGGATCATAATGAACTAAATTGGTCCAAAGTGGACCGAATAATCCATAATGGACCAAAGTGTACCATAAGGAACTGAATGGACTGAAGTGGATCTTAATGGACTGAATTGAACTGTAATGGGCCGAATGGACCAAAGTGGACCAAGATGGACCGAAGTGAGTTATAATGTTAAAGTCTCCTAAAGTTCTTCCTGTTGCAAAGCATTTCCCACACCAATTCTATTTTTTCTTTGGCTGAAGACACCATTTTAATTTTAAACAGGTAAGATGAGAAGCATTCGGCTATGCTATATTGCTATGTGAATTTGAAATTTGGTATACAATTTACAGGAAAATTTATAAATGCAATTACCAATTAAGTAAACCGTATATAAACCGAAAAACAATTCAAAGTTGAGCTCACTTTTCTTTGAAAACCGTTAGGTTCTAAAAATTTAGGTTTAAATGTTTAGAATCATATTTTAAATGTGTTGGCAAATCGAGAACAAAACATGTCTAGTCTAGGTGTTAGGCAATGCTTAAAAGTGTTGGTTTCAAGTTTTAAGACTAGCTAACTGCAGAAAAAGGAAGACAGTTTCTGCCTTGCTCGACCGATTGAAAATTAGGCTCAACTGATAGAAAATTGCAGGAACAGAATTCTGTAGAATTTTTAAATCAGGCCTAAGCTCGCAAAAACGTTTAAAGTTTCATTCCAACTTCTCCACATATAAAAGGGAAACCCTAGCTACGTTTTTTAGACTTTTGGAAGACTTATGTGTTACTCTTTCTGAGATCTCAGAGTTTTGTACCTTCTAACTACACAAAGAATCTACCGGAGCAAGATCTACAATCTTGGTAGAACACAGTTGCTGCATCAAGATTATTACTGATGGTGATTTGAAACCTTTGAGTGGGATCTCAAAGTCACAAGGAAGGGTGCTTGTGTTGGTGTAGGTGTAAATCCGAGAAGAGAAGGAGTCCGTGGATTCAGAGTTTGTACATGGTCTTGTCAGTATGTTACTACATGAGGTGGCAATAGATTTAGGATTAAATCTGATTGTAAAAACTTCAATTTTCTTATAGTGGATTTACTTTACCTTGAGGATAGCTAGGTCAAATCCTCCCTAGGTTTTTACCTTGAAACGATTTGTTTCATCGCTTTTCCTAGGTGATCATATCGTGGTGTTATTTACTTTTCCGCATTCATGCATGATATGATTTATTGTTGTTTAACATAGATCTAAATAATAAAACTAATAATCAACTTGGTTAATTAATTAGGTTAAACAAGCTGGTTTAAGGGTTCTAAACGAACAAACAAACACATTCTAAGGCTTACACACAACTTTAATTCGAATACAAATTCATAGCCCCATTTTTTTTTCTTCTTTAATAACTCTGCAGCAATAACTACATACAACTAAAAGCCCAATGCTCCAATGAATGCAATCAAATAAAGCAATTGGATTGACCATTTGTTGGCCTCTGCTTTTGCTTGAAATGAGAATGTGGTTTTTTTTTTTTTTTTTTTTTTTTTTGCAAATGCAAATAAGGTACAAAGGTTTGGCAATAGGTTTGGGTTAATCACCATGGTAACAGGCAATTGTTGACCAACCAAGAATGGGTTAATCACCTTGGTAACAGGTAATTGTTGACCAAACAAAAGCATGCATTGATGAAGAGTAGGTACCAAATGCGCTAAAAGAAGATAATCCAGACAACACCAAAAAGGAGTACAATAATCAAGACAAGATACCAATGCATTGGCTACCATCAGTATGTAGCCTAAGGTAGTAAATGCAAATCCAATGTGTGCAAAAGCTTAAGTAGCGCCTGGATTCCAATGTTCAAGCAACATGCTAGTCAAGCCATAAAGGTAAGCAACCAACTGAACAACCAACACAACAATCAATAAAACCTTAGTTAAGGAAGATGGGGTGGTTAGGTGGAAACCAACGAGAGCAGCAGTTGTTTGAACAGTGAGGATAATGGACATCTTAGATATCTTAGAAAGTTTGAGAGTAGGTTCCTTGTTACTCTCTATAACTCCATGTTCAGTAATTAGTTTTGCTAATTCATGAATATCCTTTTGTTGTGAATCCTTGTGTCTAGTATCAAGAAATACCACACCACCAGAATAACAGAGCTTTGGCCATAATCGTATTACTAGTTGAGTTCCCGTGCAATGTGCGATGCAGTTTATTATTAGTTTTCTCCAATATTTCAATAAGTTTTACCAAAAATCGTATAACTTAACTGATTGACACCTCAATTTCCAATAGAGACATTTAGGATTCAAATCCCCACCCCTAACTATCGATCAAATCCCCACTCCTAACTATCGATGTATAAAAAAGATATTTCAATAAATTTCATGGTAAAAAATTGTAATCTTTAGTTATTTTATATATAGACAAAATAAAAATACTCTAAGAGTAGTATAATGATTTGATCATACTATATATATATATGTGTTTTACAAATTGAAAATTGCGTGATATAGTAGCTAATATAGATAGGCATGTTTCATGCCTACTAAAAAATGCATATATCGTTCAATTTTTTTTTTATTTTTTATTTTTTACATTCTTGATTTTGTGTTACTAAAATATTTTCCCCTTTTTGTTGGACATGGTTTCAATTGTTGCAAAAACAACTAAATTTGAGTAAAAATGTCTTATTTCAAATCAATTGTTTCTCACAAAAAAAAAAAAAACCAATTGTTTCTCATATAAATCTTAGAAAAATGATATTAAAATTTTATTATGCTTAAAATAATTGATATAACAAAATAAACATATTTATTTTATTAGTTTCTTTCTAATTACATAGAATACATACTACAAAGGTAGTTCCACACACACATACACACACACGCGCACATACACACACGCGCACACACATACAAAGGAGTTAGGAAATTTAAAGGATTAAGATTAATTTTAATGAATTCACAAATATTTAAATTTTTTTATGGCTTTTGTGACAATTTTTGTCAAATCAACTAAATACGAGTAAGAATGTCATATTTCTAAATTTATTATTATTATTGTTACAATTAAAAATTATTTTCTATATAAAGTTTATAAAAATGATCATATAAATGATTTAATATAAATAATTAATGCACAAAAATAAATAACTAATATATACATTTACGCTATAATTGACTAATTCAATGAATTGATACTTCAATAAAAATGTAAACTTTGTTAAGATAGAAAATTAAATAAAGAAATTTTAAGGAATATATCATATGGCACTCCCCTCTTTTTGGGGTGGCTTCTCAAAATATCACAACCTCATATTCTTTAATACGAGGTCCTTGCTTTTAGATGTACTAATATTTAATCTGCGCAATGCACGCAGTGGCGCTTTGGGGCTGAGAGAGGCCTTGCCCCCCAATTTTTTATTTTTGAAAAATTGAAATATATAAACCTATACGTGAAATATCCTAAAAATTGTAAATTCTTTTAAGCATATACACTTTTAGCCCTCCAATCCTCCGGATTAAAATTTATGTTCAGTTATTTAACAATTCTCTCATAAAATTCAAGGAAAAAGATGGTTTCTAGCAATCTTTTCATCAAAAGAAAAATAGTTTTAAATTTTAGCTCATTCCTCATTAAAAAAAAAAAAACTTCTCTCTTTCCTGTGTCCGTGCTCTCTTCTTATTCACCTTCGAAAAATGAGACTCGTTTGGCCTTCCTCAAACTCTGTCTCTCTCCTCCAGTGTGAGTTTTTCCTTAATTTTTCTCAAATTTTTTTTCTCTCTCCCTCTTTGTCCATTTTACATTCTTTTATCTTTACACTGGTTTTTAAAGTAAGGTGCACTACAGAAAGACAGATTTCTAGAAAAAAATTATTGTTCTATTTGCTCCGCTTTTCAAGAGGCCGGTGACCACACATTTCTAGTAAAAAATCTTGTACCATTTGCTCCACTTTCCAAAGAGTCATCACACGTGTATGGTTAAAAAACTCAGCTATAGTGCCTTTTCTTTTATTTTCCCTATAACATATGAACAGAATATATATTATTAATTTGAAAAAAATATATATGATTGGTTATATGGTTATATTATTTAATACAAATGATTGTTGGATTGTATTTAAAATTTTTACTTTAGACTATGAAAAAGTTTATAGACACAAGTACAAGTAATGGTTAATGAAAAGTAATCCCACATATCATCAAATTGTAGCCAAAAAAAAAAAAAAAAAAAAAATTTAACAAAAGTGTGTGGTTGTAGAAAAATTGTTAGACTATTGTTGATTGTCAGAAAATTTTTTTTTTTTTTGATTAATCGTCTCATTTCTCATTTTTTATGTGGTCCCTTCAAAAACATATTCTTAGCTTTGCCACTGGTTCATGTGGCTGGGGTTTCTGTCTTTCTGATGAAAGGAAGGGAAGGAGGAGGAGAGAGAAATGTCTAATGGGTTTTGAAGAGAGAAGAGGATGATTTTGATTTTGATTTTGACTTTACTTAAACTGTTCGACACACAGAAAGGAGAGGGATAGAGAGAAACGTTAAGTTAATGGAGAATTAAACCACAAACAAGTCATGTGCCTTGTACATGATTTATGGATTTGTGTCACTTTAGTCTTTTGTCCCTTATTCTTTTATGCAGTAACTCCTACAACCATGTTTGCAGGAAATCTTTGTTCTTTATACTTTAATTTGTTTTATTATTATTATTATTTTCTAAAGACAACAATTTCCACACTCATATTTACAACGGTCATAAAGATCAACTTGTTCATAATTACCAATGGTGATCAATGTGCAAGTGATGATATCCAACGACTCCTTTACTGCCACGTTCTCATACTTATATGACTTCTTCCTTTAGATTGCAACACTCCTTGTTGCAATCTAAGCTGCCTCTTAAATCTCTTAATGAGAAGATATGTGGCTTCAACTGTACTCATCATCTATTTTAGTAGGGCACAAAATGGAAGTAGAAACCCGACCATCTCCGGTAACTTATCTCTGTAGTTAGCATAAAGGGTAGCCGTCAGCCTTGTCTCACCTTTAGTGGCACTTCCCTCCCCTGCATCTTTAACTTCCTAGAGCGTTGTGTGATCAAATGGATCAAGACCATCTATATCTATATCTATATAATAATAATCACTAATAGCTGAAACGTTTGACTTTTTGTTGACCGCACTTTATTGCGCCACGTGGCAACCTAAGTTACTGCCATATTTACATTAAAAAAAACTCCCAAAATAGGTGTCTCTTCGTTTAGTGGTTAATACGAAACGATATTTTTAATACAGTTCAATTGCCTATATTAATTTAGAGACACAATGTAACAAAAAATTCTTTCTTATCTCTTTCTTTCTCTATGCTCTTCTCTCTCTCTCTCTCTCTCTCTCTCTCGTTCTCTCTAAAATCGTGGTTTTCAAAACCGAACCATTCAATGAACCGTTAAAGGGAGAGATTCAAGATTTTGAGGGTCGGATCGATATCGAACCGTGATGACGTCATAATTAATTTAATAATTATTTAAAATATAAATAAATATATTAAATTAATACAAATAGAAAAATAAAATAAAATAATCAAATAAACTATATTTTTCATAAAAATTCCATAATTTATTTAATATGTCATTTTATTAACAAAAACAAAATAATAAATGCAGTGATGCACATAGATATTTTGAACAAAAATTGAAGTATAATAATAATAATATAAAAAGCTCTTTGTTCCATTCCATGTTGACAAGTCTTGGTTATAGTACAAAATTTTGAATTCAAGTAGCATTGTCCAATCAAAGCACGTGGGTGGGTGGGTGGCTCTAAAACATCAGAGTATTGAAATGACATTTCTACAATATTTTTAGCAATATTTTCATAACAAAATTTATATGAATAGTTGTTACTAGTTCTAATTTGAACCCACCATTGAAATTATTTTTTTACTTACCAATATTAACTAATAACAATCTGTTACTTAAAATTTATTATAAAATATTATGAAAATATTGTGGTAATATTTGATTGTGAATTTTTATTCTTTTTCCTTTCTTTCCTTGCATCAATACGAACAATACGTTTTTTTAATCTTTTTTTTTTCTTCTCCATGAACGTATCCCCATCCCCAATCCTCTCATCTTCTTTTTATTTTTCTAGAACTCTTCCTCCAAACAACGTGTCCTTTGACTCCTTTCTGCTTTTTATTTTTCTTTCTTTATCTCTAGTTCTCTCTTTCTCATTCTCTTTCTCTCATACTCTCACCCTGTCATACACACATTACCGACGGAGAACAAATCCAGAATTTAAAGCTATGATGTTGGAGATGGCAGTGGCAGAATTTAAAGCTTGCTTCGCCCAAGAGAAGAGTTTCTGAAGAGAGGGAGCTACGTGATGTACTTTGAACTCTGAAGAGAGCAGAATTTAAAGCTTTTTTTTCTGTGTGTTTTTTTTTTTTTTAGGTTCAGATTCAAAGGGAAGTAGGGAACCATGAGAAGCGGTCGGATCACAGTTCTTAAAACCGTGAGCTCCAATCGCGATTCACACGAGTCCTTGCTTTTTTCCTATAGAACGGTTCTTGAGGCTAAAAGAACTACAAAAGTGAGTGGTTCGAAGTTTTTCTGGTCAGACTGTACAATCCGGTCCGGTCCGGGTTTTAAAACCATGTCTAAAATACATTTCTTGTGGAAAACGTTGAGTCAATTTCTCCAAACAAGGCGTCCAAGTTTAAAAATGACAATTCCCTTTCTTTCTCTCTCCTTTTTTTTTTTTTTTGGTTCTTTGGTTTCCAATTCGGTGCGTTTCATATTTCTTCCCCCCCCCCCCCCCAAAAAAAACACACACACATACACACACATGTGCGCACTTCAGTCTTCTCCCCCTCTCTCTCCACTCTATTTCTAATTTCTTGCAACAACTCTAAAACAATTTCTCCATACAAATTTTGCCCTAAACACATTACAATTGAACAGATACAGCATTACAAAGCAGCGAAAATTATCTGAAAAAAAAAATTTGAGACAGAGTTAGAGTCTGTAAGGTAGAGATTGAAATCTGTGGGCCACCTCCACTGTCAGCACGGCCTCCCACCACCGTTAAATCATTGGAATTCAGTTTAGGATTGGTTCTTTTGTTTTTTATTTTTTATTTTTTGGTATTTGGGTTATATTGGGTTTTGCCTAAAGAAATTGGATTAGAATTTTTTTTGTTTTTGTCTATTTGGGTTGCATTCGTTTTGGGTATCTGTTTAAAATCAACATGCATGCCTTTTTATTTTTATTTTTTTATTTTTTTTAAATTGGTATTTATTTCATTCCTTCTTCCTATGTTTTTGCTTCTTATGTTCTCTTTGTTCGTTTTTGTCAAGTTATTTGAGTGCTTTTTATTAAAAAATTAAAATAAAATTTAATTTTTTCCTTGCAATTGTGATACATAGGCTACAACATTCACAGATTATAGTGATTGAGGCATTGCATTAGGACGAGTACCAAAAATTTTGAAAGGTAAGTTTTTATGAATTTTCCCCTTAATTGTCAGGTTCTTAATTTATTCTTTTATTAATAAATGGTTGATTAATTTGTGCTATATGTTCAAATTCCAACAAGATTTGGTTTTTGAGATTAATTTATGATTAGTTTTGGAGTTATTTTACAAAAGAAATACAGTTGACAGAAATCTACATAAATAATTAGTTACATGTAAAATTATAGTTGTTGAACAATTATTGATTATGATGTGAGGGGGTGAATTCTATTGAATTTTGAGTCAATGTTTTTTTTTTTTTTTTAGTTCAATGCAGCCAAACAGATGCATTGAGAATCGAAAAGAGTTTTAGTTTCAGTTGTTTCAAGCATTCAAATATAATATGATCACTAAATTGAGTGACCATATTATATTTTTGGCAAAAATACAAAACTCACCTTCTAAGTTTCACTATTTTTCATTTTAGTCCTCTAAGTTTGAGTTTTGTCATTTCAGTCCTCTAAGTTTCATTTTTTTTCAATTAAGTCTTCTGTTAACAATCCGTTAATTGCTTCTGTTATCTACAGCAAAACCACACCGTTTTGTTTTTTTTTTTTTAATTTAAAATTTTAATTTATTATTAATTTTAAGAAAATGTTAATTTTAAATTTGAAAAAAAAAAAGAGAAATAAACTAAAGAAAGGCCGTTGTATATGGAGAACAATAATGAATAGCAAAATTCAATCCCCACATGATACTGAGAGACTGAGAGGGAGAAAGAAGGGGAAAGGGAGAGAAAGAGAGATTGAGAAGGGGAAAGAGGGAGAAGAGAGGTGGAACTGTAGCTGGAGAAACAGATCAGATGAATGGCGGCATCGGCTGGGCCTTGTGGTGGATGCTTGCCTCTGTGGCATTGTTCTATCGCAGAGTGGAGCCACTTTATTAATTATGGTTGTTGTTGTAGGATTTGTGGACCAAGAGGTTATGATGGACAACTCTGGTTTTTTTTTTCCTTGGAGGATCAACGATGATGTGTGATGGGTGTGGGTTTAGGCGGTTAGATACTTTGATAATGACGACTGGGTTTTCGTTTTGGCTTAGAGACTTGGGTTTTCTTGTGGGTATGAAATTTTCTGGTGGGTTAATGGTAAATGCTGGTGAGGTTTTCAAGCCAACAAAGTGGGTTTGGTTGCTTTTTTGCTATATAGAAATTGGAACCAATTTAGGAAACATAGAACCAAGTTAACGCAGAAGCTGGAGGTGAATTTTTTTTTTTTTTGGAAAGAGTTGTTGCTGAAAACTGAAAAGTGATAAAAGAGTAACAAAAAATAATAACAGCAACAACTAACGGCTGGTTAACAGAGAACTTAATTGAAAAAAAATAAAACTTAGAGGACTGAAATGATAAAACACAAACTTAAAGGACTGAAATGACAAATGATGAAACTTAGAGGGTGACTTTTGCATTTTAGCCTATATTTTTTGAATATGACTTCCATTCTTTCACTTCTTTATTTTCACACATCATAGTTTGCTGATTTGAAGCTTTGGATCTTTATTTTCTCACATCATATTGGGGGCTCAATTGAGTTATTGTTTGCATTTGCTACATTTTTTAATTGGTTGCTTAAGCAGTAAATATTTTACTATGGGTTGGTAGTTTGATCAGTCAAGAAAGAAACCTGAGAAATCATAAAATAATTTTATAGAGATGCTAAATGTTATTGTCTGCGCCATTCTAACTTGCGCCTTTATTATTTGTTAATTATGCTTTCTTCCTTTGAAAATTTGTTTGAACAATTTGGTGGGTTATTCTTATGAAAAGCATGCCAACTATAAAGTTTCCAATTACTCATTACAGAACCCATAACCAAAAAATTTGCCACTACCAATAAAGGTTTTTTTGTTTTTTGTTAATATGTATGATTTAGGTTTGGGTATTTTGGTTGGATTGGTTTTGATTTTGGTATTTGGGTTAGATTTGGTTTTGATTAAATTATTTGGTGGACTTTTTGATATTAAATGATCACATAAGAACTTTTGAAGTGGAATATATACTCCGCAAGTTTATGTGCTCAGTGCTCTTTACCTTAAGTGTCCAAATAGTGGGGTCACCTTAGTAGAAATAAATTTGAAGCAAAAAATAGTGTATTCTGTGGAAGCATAACAAATTATAAAATAAATCAAGTTGGAACTTTTACTGTTTAATGAGTGGATTAGGTTTCTCCAAAAAAAAAAAAAAAGCTTTAGGGATTTTTAAAGAATGTGAGCGAAAGGTTTATGCATTTGGGATCAAATCTGGCCTGGACACTAGGAGTGATGATGGCTTAGGTGTTTACTATTTACCCTCCCTAAAAAATTGCTAACATAAGCACTCTAACCTTAGATACAGTCGAGAGAGAGAGAGAGAGACACTTTAGTGGCATAAAAACTCAAATTAAAGACTAAGTGAAAAAAACCTAAGATTAAAGAACTCTTTGGTCATATCAAAAAAAAAAAAAGAACTCTTTGGTAATACAATTCCTAAAACTATAAGTATGGTTCCCAAGTAAACTAGAAGCCAATGTCTTATACACATCCCAATTATCTCTGTCCTTATTAAAGGAAGTTACTGACTTTTATATTTTTTTTGGTGAAGGAAGCTCTTAAGCTCTTGCATGGGTAGCCAATTAACTTTTAATCCCTGCTTATATCTTTAATTAGATGAAATTTACTTCTCTATTTTGGATTTTTTCTCCCTTCATTGTGCCATTTTATGATTTGAGTTTATTACCATGGCCAGTAGCCTTTTATGTTTTTTGTTACAAATTTGATAAGCCCTCTCATAATAGTGGAGAAAGGAATTGAGAAGAGTGGGAAGCCTCTACAAAGGGAGCACATCCAAAAGAATTATTCCCAAATACTTATCAAAAAAAAGAATTATTCCCAACTTTATGATCCAAGTAGGTGATTTTACTCTTGGTGATGGCAGAGGTGGAGTTTCAATATCTGGTGTGAAGTTTGTCAATGAGAACTTTAAACTAAAGCACACCAGGTTAGGCAGGTTAAAGTCCTACTTACCAGAATTGTTTTTGAATGTGAAATGTGTTCCAAATTTTATAGTAATCTAATGTGTTTGATCGGGTTTTATAGATTTTTGTAGATTAGCTTTGACTTTGGGAACATTTTTGTATTTCAAACCAATGCCATTTGGGTTTTAAAGTTTGCTCCCTGTATATCACTTCTTTTTCTTGGAGGAAGTCACACCCAAAAGCTATTGATTGGAAAGTTATATATATATATATATCTATATCTATATATATATATATATATATGTGAATGATGTTTACAAAATTGTAAAGCATGATATTACTAAGAAGAATATCCTCTAACATGCAGCTGAATCTAAATAAATTAGAACCTTTTTATTCTTTTTTATTCTTTCAATTAGTGTAAAAAAGTAGGGAGTGCAGGCTATTTAAAAAAAGAATTCGTGATTTTATTTTATGACCAAAAGCTTTCAGTTCCGCTTTTGAATCTTTTATTTTTTATTTTTGCATGCAATTATTAATGCTCGGTTGAATTGTAATTCTATTTAGAGTTTTATGCATTGATTTTGTATCAGATTTGTTCACTTCGTTGAAATAACATCATCTCATAGTCTCATACAGACGTTGTTTGATGATGTGCAATGTTATAAGATGTCGAAATCCATGAAAGGTCTTTTTTTTTTTTTTTTTTTGGCAAACTAAGAGAACACAACTACGAAAGGAAAACTTACACACATTATGCATTTTAATGAGCAGAAGATTTGTGCATTGAGTATGACTTTTAATGAGCAAGAAGCTACAGTTGTAAGATTATAAGGTGTAAGGTGAGTTAGGTTGCTTACATTTTGTGTAAATGTAATTTTTACTTGAAAAGTTGAAATCGCTTTGGACATGCAGATTTAAAGGAAAGAGAAGAGGTCAAGCTTGTCATGGTATTGAGCAACCATGATAGCTGATTGCGCTATTGGCTTTTGTGTAAATTAAATGCCTAGAACAACGATAAAAGCGGCAATAGTGTTTATTGAAATTCTTGACACAATGAGTGTTTTTAGGTGCACGATTTGCAAAATACATTAGAGTGAAAATTAGATTTGTGTAGTCAGGTTGATTTACAATTAATAAGTTGTATGTTTTTATTGTTGCAAAATTGAATTTGGATTCTAGCTTTCAACCAGGTAAACATATAACGGTTGCAATTTTTTGAAAATAGTTTTCCCATTGTCTTTATTGGTTTTTTTTTTTTTTTTTTTTTTTTTTTTTTTTTTTTTTTTTTTTTTTTTCTTTTAGCTTTTTCTTGATGGGCAAATCAACGTCTTATCTTTTTATTTAACTATCTCGTGCATTGCACGAGTTAGCGACTAGTAATAACTAATAGCAGAAACATTTAACTTTTTGTTGACTGCTTCTCATTATGCCATGTGGCTACACAAATTAATGTCATGTATACATTTTAAAAAACTAAAAAGTTGTGTCTTTTTTTTTTTTTTTTTTTTGGAGAAACAAGTGTTTTTTTTTTTTTTCTTTTTTTTGAAGAAACAAGTGTCTTTTCACTTTTGACATTAAACAATTGTATTTTTTGGCTTTGCCAGATTTGGATCCGGTGCAATACCTTGGTGCAATTACACTACATCCACTCACATTGATTTTTACCACTTTCATTTTTTAACTTAAACTTTTTAACTTTTTAAACTTTTCTTATTCAATGGTTGAGATTGAAATTTTGTTTTTAAAACTTTCAATCTCAACCGTGTATTGCTATTGCATTAGGTGCAATACCTAAGGTATTGCACCTGATCTGAATCTGGCTTTGCCTATTAAGAGCATCTCCAACAGGCTAGTAAGGTGCAATACCTTAGGTATTGCACCTAATCTGAATCTGGCTTTGCCTATTAAGAGCATCTCTAGTAACTTTTTCAAATTTTTGTACTGTTTGGAGAATGAACAGTGATATTTAACTTTTACTTACCCATTTTTTCAAATACACTTCCAACAGATTCTCTATCCCATTCTCTATCTCATTTAAATATTATTTCTTCATTCATTGTTTATTCTTTTTTTAATCATCATTTATTCTTTTTTTAACAACTATATTTTTCAATAAAAAGTGTTATATTCACAACATTTTTTACAATACTTTCACAAGAATCACATCAAAATATTATGTGGAAAGTTGTTACTAGTTCTAATTTGAACTCACAACTGAAATTATATTTTTACTCACTAATATTAGCTAATAACAATATGCTACTTAAAATTTATTGTGAAAATATTATGAAAATGTTGTAATAGCATTTCTAAATTGTATTTTTCCTTTTTTTTTTCTTTCAACCGGCCATACGTTTCCTTTTTTTTTCTTCCGTTCTACCGCCGCTGCTCATCTTCCTCCCAACGCAGCCCAGATGGTCATTAGCTTGTGTCTTTTTTTCTTTTTTTAGCTTTTATTGTTATAGTTTGATTAATTTTAAGATTATGTTTTTGAGTTGTATTTTGATTATGCTTGAGTTTTTAGAGACGTTTGAGAGAAAGAATTGTTATGAATTTTTTTTTTTTTTTTTTTCATATTTGCTTGTTCAGATTCAACTGTATTTTAAGAATTGGATTTGTTTTGTGTTTTGTGTTGGGATTATGTGAGAAATGGAGAGAATGAGAGAAAAAAAAAATCTAGAGGAGAGAGAAAGAATTGATATAATAATAGCTGGGATAATTTTTTAAGCAGAAAAATTGATTTAGAGTTGCTACAGTGTTCTCTAAATTAAGAGAATCACTGTTGCAACTTCAAAAATAAATTTGGAGAATTTGGACGTTTGGAGAATCAGCTGGAGCATGAATAGTAGCCTTTGGTGCTCCAAACATAGCTATACAAAGACTGTTG
Organism: Quercus glauca; assembly: GCA_023736055.1. Classification (NCBI taxonomy): domain Eukaryota; kingdom Viridiplantae; phylum Streptophyta; class Magnoliopsida; order Fagales; family Fagaceae; genus Quercus; species Quercus glauca. The sequence continues at coordinate 76,516,590 of CM043317.1, forward strand.
GAGATGCTCTAACAGGCTAGCCTTATCTAAATTTTGGAGAGCAAAAGTTACTGATCACACAAAATCACTCCTCCAACAGACTCGACATCTCCATTTTTTTTTATAGATTTGCTACAGTAACTCTCCAGAAATGAAGAGCACTGTAGCAATCACTGTAGCTCCTCTAAACAATATCCTCCCTTAAAATATTACCCGGTTGAATAAAAAAAATTATCTCTCTCTCATTCCTTTTCTCTTTCGTTCTTCGCTCTCTTGTGCTTCTCTATCTCAACGGTAACATACCCCAATCAAAACAAAAACACAAAACCCAATCGAAAGATTTGAAACACAAAAACAATATTTCTCATAAGCCTAATGAAATCTGAGCAATAAAATAAAACTAATCAAACCAGAAAAAAAAAAAAAAAAAAAAAACCATGTAGAATGCCGATCTCCACTTCTCTGCCAGTGATCTATGTGTGTATGAGAGAGAATTTGTTTGTGTGAGATAGAGTGAGAGAAATTTGTGTGTGTGTGTGTGTAAGAGAAAGAGAAAGAAACAGAGAGGGAGAAGTGAAGAGATGTTGTTCTAGAGGCTACCACACAACTGATCCGGAAAGAACTAGAAAAAGAAAAAGGGTAGATAGAGATAGTGGGATACCTGTGTGGTGGAGAAAAAACCAAGAGAAAAAAAGAAAAGGAAAGGAAACGTATGGTTAAAAGAAAGGAAAAGAATAAGAAATAACCTTTTAGAAATATTTTCATAATAAATTTTAAGTAATTAGTTAATATTGGTGAGAAAAAAAATAATTTTAACAGTAGGTTTAAATTATAACTAGTAATAACTTTTTACGTAAAATTTTGATATGATTCTTGTAAAAGTATTGTGAAAAATATTATGAAAATAACATATTTTATTAAAAAATATAATTATTAGGAATGAATATAAAAAGAATAAAGAATAAATAAAAAATAATATTTAAATAAGATAAAAAATAAAATAAAAAATTTGTTAAAAAATGTAAAAAAAAGAAAAAAAAAGAAAAAAAAAGAAAGAGTAGCTAGAAGGTAAAATGAACTTTTCATCGTCTAAAACAATACAAAAATTTGAAGTGACCACCGGAGATCCTCTAAGTTCTCTCTAAAAAATAACACACTACCTACATTTACAAACACAACGTTCTAGTTCTGTGGTAGTTATTTTGCCAAACACTTTTTCTTTATCTCCGTCTCTATACGCTTTCCTCTCTCTCTCTCCCTCTCTGTAAGTGGCACAGTCTACTGTTTCTCTGTTAGAAATAAAATAGCCATAGAGAGAGAAGGTAAATCTGAACCCAGCGGCCAGAGACAGATAGAGAGAGACTGAGAGAGGAGCCGTCGGAGTGTCAAACCGCAACCATGTCAAACTATCACCCACCTTCAGCCCAGCCTTCTGCCACTGTCATGTACCGTCGGAACCACTACCAATACAGGTATTTTAAACAACAAAAATTGGTTTTTTTTTTTTTGGGGTTATTGGTTTTGATCGAGGTTGGGTTATTGGTTTTGATTAAGGATGAATGGTGAGGAAAAACAGGGCACAATCGAAGACATCTACAAACCCACTTTAGAGAAGAAGCGGAAAAGGCGGAGAAATAATGGAAAGGGTTTTTTCGATATTGTGGGGCTCTTTGCAGGTGAGCGTTCTTAGAGTGGAGGATTGTGTAGATAAAGCAAATTTGGGTTGGGTGCACTGGCAGATCTATGTACATGTTTTAAAAAAAAAAAAATTTAATGATTTTTGCTTGTTTCTTTGGGTTATATATATGGTTTGTCCTTGATAATTGTTAAAAATTTTGTTTCTTTTAATTTAAAGGTGATAACTGTTAAAAATTTGGTTGCTTTTGTTTTGAAGGTGTTAAAATTTGTTGGAGAAGTTGATGATGTTCATTGCAGTGGAATACTTGATTTATGTTCATTTTGGATTTTCATTTGTATAAAGCAAATTATTTATAAGGCAAACAGTGTTATGGTCAAGGGTGAAAATTTTTAATTTGAATACTTTGTCTTGGCTTTTGGATCCTGTGGGCATATTTTAATATGATTAGGCAAGGTGGCTGTGCAAAATCCATTTTGCCATTTAGAATACTTAATATTTACATTTTCTTACTGCATGTAAATTGAGTGCATTTGATTTATGTGCAGGAACTAAGGGCAACTGCCTCATCTTTTCCTATTAAATAAGTAGTGTTGTACTCAAAGTTGTTGGTTTGTAAGTGAATGGTTTGATTCAAGTGCTAATTTGAAGATTTTATCGATTAAGGTAGATCAAGATCTTTTTTCATATTTAGGTGTGGGTAGACTCATTACATGAATTTGAGTGTCCATGTGCTGAATTAGCAACATGTGTGCACCTTAAGGCAATATCTTTACATGAGATAACATAGGAGAAAAAGACTAAGACTTGGTGACATTTGCTGGCTGTATTAATGGTGTGGAGGATTTTTTATATTATTTTTAAAATGTATTTGAACAATGATAATTTGTACCATCTGTTTAGTGCACAGTTTTTATAGCCTGGATTTTTTCTTTCTTTCTTACATGCTTGCTTTTTGCTTCCTTTAAAAGGTTGGATGGAATGCCATGTTGTCTTTTTTGTTTTTTTTTTTATGGAATGCCATGTTGTCTTTGGCAAGATGCTATATGGGATGAATGTTGTTTACAAGAGTGACGCAGAAGGATATATTTAGTTATTGTTTTGAGATGTTATTCTATTTGGTCAAATATTATAAATTTTACCATTTATCTAGAGATGGTATCTTTTGGAAAAGTCTTTAGAACTCTTACCCACAGTCTGTCTGTTTCTAAGTAATTTTTTTAGAACAATGCTTACTCCTAAATCCATATATATTTATTCTTTTTCTTGATATGCAGAGTATTAAGAATTTAACATTTTTTTAAATGGATAAATTTAGAAATATGTTTTGAACCAGTTTAGTCTTGGTGTCCCATGAGCAATCAATGGTACTATGGGATCAATCTTGCACATTTTTCATTTCAAGCTAGATTACAACTTCAATTTATTTTCTATAATTTAAAAACCTACTTTTCCCATCCTTTTGTTGAAGCACAAATTTATAGAGTTCTCTTTCAGATAAGACGTTTAGATGTTTTTTAAGAAGAGTTACTGAATCAAACTGAAAGATTAGGATAGTCTGATTTTTCCTCTGTTTATCTCATATTTTCGGTTAAATTTTTTCAATTGATGTATTTGGGTTTGAATTGGTTTTTCGTTCTGGATTCAATTGACTTGTAACCCTATTATGATTCCATTATTCTTTTTCAATCTTCTTCCAATAGCCAAATAGATAGAGTTCTCTTTGATTGTTTTTGTCTGCTATGTTTTGTAATCAAGTTGACTTATTTGTGTTTGTGAGGTTTTCCAATTCAGTCTAACTCAATGATTACATTGTCTTGCTTTTGATGGTTTTGAGTTCTATTAGTGATATTTTGTAAGTGTTGAAAATGCTTGATTTATGCTTTACGAAAAAATTTAGTGATTCCCACACATGAAGTGCTGTTTATACCTAAATTTTATATGCCTAGAAGTTTACATTACAATTAAAATTAAAAAAGACAATACTTTATGAGCTTATGATTGCCAAATGCTATAATTACGATCTTGGATTTAATTATTGTTACTAGATTACCATATTTTGAACTCTTGATTTTGGTACATCTAAATATGGTAGAGACCACTTTCAATTCTTAAGACTCAATTTGGTTAGTGACTATGTTTTGATTAGAAAAAAAGTTTTGGCTTCCCATCAATCACTTATCTTTTAAATTTTGTAATACATTTCTAGGAGTCATTATGCCAAAAAAATTATTGAATCAAGGTTAAAGGTAACCTGATTGCCCATTTTATTTTTCCAATTTTTTGGGTTCTATTTTGTTGATTATTGTTATTTGGTTAGAATGTTTTTCCCTGTTTGGTAGATTTTTGTAAGATTTTGTTTTTCTTTTCGTTTGCCCCTTAAATTTGAAATCATTTAATTCTAACATAAAAAATGCTTCAAAATTATGCATCAAGTTCGTTTCTTCGTACCCTTTTCTTATTTACTTAATTTTCTGTTTTATTTCAGATTGTGAGAGTTTAAATTCTCTTTATATAGGTTATGGTTTTGTTATTGTTGGAGGATTTGTTTTAGTTTCTTTATGCAATCTTTTTTATTCAATTTTAAATTTTGTTAGAGGATGGTCTGAGCATCCTAAGACTCTTATATCAACATGAATTGCAAGTGCTATAATAGATGTGATTCCAATTTTGAATCTAGCTATAATTCTTTCCTATTTTTGGTTGCTAAATTTCAGTTATAGAGATAGGGTTTTTTAGGTAGATTCTTGCTTACATCTCTCTTTGTTGATTTTATTTATTTATTTATTTTTTTAAAATTTTTTTTTTTCATTTGCCTCTTTGTTAGATTGTCACTCTGTTCAATGTAGCCTTATTTTGGGAAGACAAGATTGATTGAAAATTGAGACTGCCATGAGTATTCATTTTGGTAGATGCTGCATTAAAAAGCTTCTAATTTTAAGTTAATGAATCTGAGTCCTAATTTTTAAGTAATGACCATTATTGTTGACCTTTACAGGATATCGCCAACTTTTAGAAAACTAAATATCAGGAAAGCTATTAATCTGTTGTGGTTGGTTTCCCACTTTTTCCCTTTTTAAAGTCAAGTTGTTCAATTCTCTATAGGTCCACCAAGTTTCTTTCTTTTTCTTATCTTGTGCTTCTTAATGAAGTTTAGGTGAATACCCAGTTGCTTATTTTGGATTCTGAATTGTTATTCAGCTTCCTTTGCATTAGAATCAATATGTAGAGGTATTTCTTTGGTGTATTTGTAAACTTGTAATGTAAGCCTACTGTGGGAATTTGATTGGGCTTCTGATTTTGTTGGGTTCATTTGGTTGATGATATTAGTGGATATATGCCAATATTTTGCATCATATTTCTGCCTTTTGGAGGGAAAGATACTATCTTCAGGTTCTTTTAAGCTTTATATGATGTTGGTTGTTGTATTAAGTTGGTCTGAATTCTGATAATAAACCATATTAACAGTGGTAATTAAGGTGTTATATGTGTTTTATGCAGTTTAGCATCTTGAAAGTATGTTTTTGGAGTTGCAATATCATTCATATTTTTGCGGGAAGATAGTATCTTGACATTCTTTGGAGCTTCATATTACATTGGTTGTTGTATTTAGTTAGTTTATTTTTATTGGTTTTTTAAGGTCAATCTTTGTTTTCCTTTTAAATATATCAGTGAACATGTTGGGAATTAATTGTGGTTTGGGGGTATATGTGATGAGGACTAAATTAATGACTTTTCCATGTAAATTTTGAATAAATTTAGATTATCGTCTCTTCTAAATACAAAGTTTCAAGATTAGGACAAGAAAGCCCAGTATCTAATGGAAGATTTCTATACAAAGAATTTTCCATTAAGGAGATCCCTTGTAGAGAGGAAATGTTGGTTGACTAATTCCTTTCTTGCAAAATTGTTGAACCTTATATTGTAAGTAAAATTGCTAAACCGACCATGGTTGTGATCAGTGACCGCTTCCACCTGTGTTGGTTCTAGAATAAGCTTGGTTTATAATAAAACTTTTCATGGATGAAGAAGAAGAAGAAGAAGATTGATCTTTGAGAACTCTCAAACCCTCAATATGCATGGAAAAAAGAGAGCAAGAGGGTGAAGATGATGATGAAAATGATATTGAAAGCCCATGTAAGAGAATGTCCCTTCATCATTTTTAGTAATCTTGGAGGTTTAAAGGTTTTTGATGTGGTGTAGAGTGAAAGGAGAGTCTAATATATAAGGTGATAGAGAAGTGAGGTGAGTTGTTAAAAGGTGTGAGTCTAATATCTAACTTCCTTTTCACATTAAGAGGTTTGTCAAACATGTGTAACCCTTAAATGAGCATTTTAATGCTTTGACAACCGACTAGTCACTAAAATGGGACAAATAATTCAGTGTACATAGACATACTTTGTGTTTCATATAGGATTTATGTCCACCTAGCTAAAAAATTGACATGTTTTACTAGTCACCATAAAACATTAGCAATGACATAAAACATAAAAATTTTATTAAAAAGAAAAATTTGAGTTGATGGTATTGATTTCTCGTCTTTGGCTTTCCTTTCAATTTTTTTTCATCTCTTCAATTCATTAATTAAAAAAACATCACATATTTTTCAATATAATTATTTTAAAATATAATGTTGCTAGTATTAATTTGACCCTCCTCACCATGATCTAAGTTGCCAAATCTTTGCCTGAAATCATGTAACTTAAGAAGTCAGAGAATGTCCCCACTACCTTTAAGCCAAGAATTTGGTGAGAGAATCATAGATTTCTATTAATCAGCAAAACGACCACAAACACGTGGACACTTTTATTTGTGTAAAGTGACGAACACTCAGGCAAAAACAAAGAAATGTTTGCACAAAGTCAAGGGCCAAAGCCACACTAACCAGTATTCACACAAGTAAAGATCGAAAAAGACATCAAGACACGTATTGGAAGTCGTAACTTGCATGCAATGTTTTGCTATTGAAATTGAATCCATAATGGAACAAAAGAAGTCTACATTTCAACAACATGACGCCTGCTATTTCATTCCATAATGGAACAAATGTTAAAGTATGTTAAAATTTGAGACAATTAAAACTGAATCCCTTAGTCAAATTATGTCGATACATCTAATTTTTACATGCATGATAACACTTGAGTCAAACTAATACAAGTAATATACATCACGAGATTTCAAAATCTAACAATAATCATATCATGCCTTTATATTTACAAGTAATTGAGCAAGGGAAGACCTACATTTATCCTTTTTACTGCAGAGCCTTTTGGCCCTATTGGCAATCATACAATCCAAAGTGCCTGTTCTTTTTCTTTTCTTTTCTTTTTTTTTTTTTCCTTTCTTTTTTTGATAATTTGAAGTGCCTGCAATCACCCAATTAAGGACAGCAAGTGGATATGAAAAAACTAATGAGTAACTAACTTCACCTCTAGTTTACGACCTGTGCAATACTATACAAAATATTAAACCCAACAAAACCAAATGGAACAAGAGCTCACAATTTTAGACAGGACTTTCATGTGTTAAATACACAAATTTTCAAACTTCCACACAATGTGCAGATTCGGAGCAGGAGAGGCAGTAGCAATTCACAAGTTACCACAATCAAGTATTTCCAATAACTTAACTGCCATGCACTTCAACACCAACAGAACTGTAAGCAAAAAAAATTACAAGTAATTCAGAACATGTCTTTGTATATATATATAAAGACATGTTCTGAATTAGGAGCATGAATACTGTGGACTGGGTGTATGTGATAGAGAGATTATGGAGAAATTAAGCTTCAAATCCAACACTAAAAAATGAATGCAGATGATACAAAAGCATACTGAAGTCAAAATTTAAGACTCACACTAGCTATACTACATTTGTAGTCTCGATGAAAATGTATATTTAGCAATAAATGGGTTATCATGCATTAATATATGCTCCAACTGTGGACTAGGTGTGTGTGAGAGAGATTATGGAGAAATTAAGCTTCAAATCCAACACTAAAAAATGAATGCAGATGATACAAAAGCATACTGAATTCAAAATTTAAGACTCACACCAGCTATACTACATTTGTAGTCTCGATGAAAATGTATATTTAGCAATAGATGGGTTATCATGCATTAATATATGCTCCAAAGGGTCCTGAGCATGATTTACAGTAATGGTAATAACCCATCTACCAGTTAATAATTAGACAATATGAACACCTGAGAACATAGATTTATCATATCAAGAAAGCAATACAGTGTTTACCTAATAGCAAGAGAGCAACTTAGGCAGTTACAAATTTATGCCTATTTTTATTCAAACCAAAATGTAGAGGACAGTATTCAACTTGTATGAATCTCTTTACAGAAGTACAATAAATCCCTTCAGAAAAAGATTTCTTTAAAACATACACTAGGTCCAAATATGGATAGTATTTCCGAGGTGACAATTGTAAGATAAATCTAGGAACTATTAAGCCTATAACAACACAGAGAAACCACAAAACACTGATGCCGTTAACAACCCAGTCCACTTCTGTCTTATAACACACTTTAGTTTTTACCACAAATTTGTACAAAAATATTACCCAGCTTTTTCTATTTGTACAAATTTGTACGGCATAGGAAATACTTTTGAAAGTGAGTATAAGCAGCTAAAGACACAAAAGTGTTTTACATGTGAGTAGATGCTTGGGGACAGCCTCAACATTGACAAGCATTCACTAAAAATCAGAACTGTTCTTGAAATGCCACAGTTTTTACAACTTCCCCTGCAAAAATGAATGAAAAATCAAGATATTCCTTACGATTATCATTACCCCCAGTAACCAGTTTTATCCTCCACTGCTGTAGGGATGGAGGTGACATACAATATTTATGATATTAATCTCCAAGCCAAACCACAAGCCTCTACAAGGGTCAAGAGTTTCATTTTTCATTACCACAAAAAGGACAATAGGTATTAATATAATTTTTCCTTCTTGAGAGTTCAGATCTAATAAGTAATACCTTTTCTACAAATATTCCAAACAAAATAATAGATTTTGCTTGGAATGCTAGAAGCTTTGACGATTGTGAACGGTCCATTTTTGACATTAAATCTTTCTTTTTTTCGTACTTTCCATGATTGGAGTGTAGTTTTGTCTTTTTATTCTTGTTTTTCTTTCTCTGATCTTATTGATCTTTGTAATCTGGGCTCTTGATAATAAGTAGTGCCTTTTGTACAAATATTCCAAACACATTAATAGATTTCTCTTTAACTATTGAACCTCCACAACCTTAAGCATTTTCACTCAATACTATCCCTAAACATGGTTTGGTTTTAACCTCTCTCAGTCAATTGTCTACAGAAGAGGAAATATCTGAAGATTTCATAGTTCATACTATTACTATCATTTTCTAGAACAAGGATAGATCGCATTAACTTTACATTAGAGATTGGAGGGCCATCGGGTGTCATTTTCAATTTTTTTTTTTTAACTTTAATTTTTTTATTTCAAAAAGTTGATATAGTAGTAGAGGAGTGAACGTTAAAAAGCTTCTGCAACTTAAAAGCTCTTTAGAAGGCTCTTCAACACACTACCAGATAGGCCCAAAGTGTTTCATATAGAAAGGAATTTTGGAATTATAAAACCCAACACTGCTCCTACACCCAAGGTCCCCCCTCTCCTAGTCAAGCATCGAGTTTTTCAACTCAAAAAGCTGGCTGTAGTGAGAATTTTGGAATTTTCCTTTTACTGCCAGTATGACCCCATCAGAATTCACAGGTTTTCCAATCAAGAGTTTCTAAACAAGAAAAGAGATAAAGGGTATTAATTAGAGTTAGCCTACCAGCCGGGTTAAAAGCTTGGCCTTCCAGTTGTGGAGTTTGTTAGAGATTTTGTCCACTGACTTTAATCTTTTCTCAAAATTTAGATGCAAGTCCAAAAATTTACAAAGACTAGTCAATTCTCCTTCCAATGAGCTCAAGCTTAACTAGTACCTCCTCCCCTTCCCACATAATATCACCAATTGCAAATAAACTTTCTATCATTTCATAAAAGCATCAAACTAATTCCATTTTTCCCTACTTTCATTTCGCAACTGTTCAGAACCCCTTTTTTGTGTGACACGCGACAATCGTCCATTTGGAAAATAAATATTGGGTCTTTCGCATATAAAGTCCGGGCTAGATGGTCACATGTGATTTGGACAACTAGCGGTCTGTGATAGGTAAGCTTTGAATGATGGTTGGAACATAGTAAAGCTAGCTGTAGTGAGAAAGAAGCTACATGAAGTTATGAACCAAGTATATATTAGTATTCTTGAGTATCACACCTAAAGGTCAGGCTGCATGCAATTCTTCTAAAAAATTCCAAAACCAGAAATATTATATTAGAGCCCCTTACATAGACAATCATAAGAGGTTACTTAAATGGCTAGTAAATTGCTAGGTAAATAAGCAATTTACTAAGTAACTAGTCTTCCTTAAATTTTAACGTTACAAAAAGCCAAATCTGTTCCTCACAATAACAAACTGTTTTTATTGATAAGTTACACACACACCTCGTGGATCTTGAACCCAAGACCTTACCCTCCATCCCATAATTAAAGGAGGAGTGTCATAAAACTCATTAACTTTTCAAAATAACAACCATAGCATATTGAATATTCTCCAACCACTAGTCCAGCTCCAATGTCAGCACTTTTTCTGTTACATGCCAAATAAAAAACAGTTTTCATGTTTCTTTTTCTTTTTTGTAAGGGTCTTGTTGCTGCTCCATTAAAGCATCTACCACATTCATAAAAGATATTGACACTGGATTTCATGGTCAACAAACTATCATGTTACTTTTGTACCAAAATGAAATCTAAATTTCCTATCTTCTAGTTGATGGACAAAGAAGCAACTTCCTTAAGTTGAGAAGCTATTCAAGCTACACTGGTCTAAATCAGTTCCTATGAAAGTAGGCTACGTTCAGCTTAGAAATATGAGTAAGGCATTCACAGCACCTAATCATAGAGAATAATACATAACGTTTAAGCATAATATATAGTTTATTGAATTACATTTTAACATGCAACAGCTAGACTTTTTTTTTTTTAATAAGAAATTTTTTATTGAAAATAAAAGGACTACTTCATGCAAAAAGGACACAAAGCAGCAAACAAAGTACAAAGAAAACTCAATACCATGTACATAAGAGAAAATATTCTATAAACACTGAAAGGGAATCACTAAATGTGAGTCTCAAACACATTAATTCGAGTAGCCAATGGACATATAACTACAAAAATGCCACACTTTACAGGATAACACTTAGCAACTGCCAATCAACCAAATTTTGAAAAACAATATTGGTGAAATTAGGTTTAAAGCAATAAAATGAGTGCACGACAAAATTGCAACAAAATATGAAACTGTTAAAGGAACAGATAGTCTTATGGACATAATTGGAAAGATATATCAACTTGTTTTATATGAAGCCAATACACGTCTCTTAAATCTTGGGCACATAAATGAAAAAAAATACCATCTCGTAAGAAGTATAGAATTTTACCCAAAGCAAATATACCACTCACATAATGACTAGTGATAGGTTAAAATATAAAAGTTGTCTTTGATCTTGAGAAACTAAATAACCTTCACCCAGACTTTGGAAGCAGCTCTCGAATATTTTCATCTACTTGATTAGCCGACAGCAAGTCAATAAACATGGCAGTAGTTGTTGCGTTTGCTGAAAATCCCTTGTCAACCATCATTTTGAGATATTTCATTGCCTTTGCTGTCTCACCATGTTGCAATAACCCTTGAATTATTATGTTATACGTGCGCTCATTAGGTGAACAACCATTGCTATCCATTTTCTCAAGCAGCTCAATCGCTTCAACAATTAGTCCATTCTTGCAAAATCCTTTGATCATTATATTGTAAGTCTGGACATTAGGTTGCAATCCTTTTGTCGCAAGACCACTAAAGATTTCTCTTGCAGTCGTAAGTTCCCCAACATTGCAAAAACCATCAATCAAGATGTTATATATCACAATATCACAGTCTAGCATTTTGTCTTTCATCTCTTGAAACAATGCCATTGCCTCAGCAATTCGTCTATTCTTAAAAAAGCCATCTAACAAGATAGCATAGGTTTGGGGATCTGGATGTTGGCCACAAGCTCGCATTGTATTGAATAGCTCTAGTGCAGTTTGGACTCTCCCCACTCGAAAAAACGCACCTATAAGAGTGTTGTAATTCACTACATTAGGAATCATTCCCTTGTTGGACATTTCATGAAACAAACGCATTGCCTCATCAATTTTTTTACTTTTGCAATATCCATTTATCAATATGTTATAGCTAAACACATCGGGTGAAAAACCCTTCTCAACCATCATATTAAATGCCTTAACTGCCTCATCCATTTGGTTTTGCAAACAATAACCATCAATCAAAGAATTGTAAGTGAATTTGTCAGGCTCAAAGCCTCTTTGAATTATCACTTCAAAAACTTCTTTTGCCTCAGTCAACATCCCTTTCTTGCAAAGTGTGTCCACCAATATGTTGAAGGTTCGCACATTTGGCATGATCTTCCTTTGAACCATCTCATTCAACAAGGTAGCCACCTCCCTCCACCGGCCAGAATTGCATAGTCCTTGAATTACGCAACTGTAAGTGACAACATTTGGCTGAATGCCTTTACTCATCATTTCAGATAAAAGGTTCAAAGCCTCAGTTACCAATTTTTCCTTACATAAACCGTCAATGACCATGGTATAGAGCACCACATTTTGATCAAAATTCTTTTTTCCAAGCATCCTGAGCAACCTAATAGCCACACCAGTCTGGCCAATCTTACACAGACCTTTTACTATTGTTCCATAAGTAATCACATTAGGCTTATACCCTTTCTTCTCCATTTCCTCTACCAAACTCGCAGCTCCAGAAATATTACCTCGAAGACAAAGGCCTTTGACAAGGGTGGTTAGAGTTATACAGTCTGGCTGATAGCCAAGTTTCAAAATTGTGGCTAAGACAGAGAAACCAAAATCGACCCGGTTCAAATGGCTGTAGCAATTAATCAAAACATTGAGAGTATAAACATTGGGAGTAATTCCAAAGGAGCCCATATCTCTAATTAGAGTAATGACTACGGAGTAATGCTTCATTCTTGCAACGGCACCCAACAATAGAGTAAAATCTCCAATGAAAGGCAAAGGGTGCATGTGAAGCATTGTATCAAACAGGCCTAAGGCATGATCAAGATTCTTAAAGGTTCCAGATTTGCAGTGCTCTCTCACAGAATTCAACAACTGATTCCGTTTCTGACATGGGGTTTTCACATTTTCTCTAATAGTAGAACAATAATGAGAAGTAAAAGCACGAAATGGAAGGCTTACTCTAATAATCAAACGATTGCATATAAAAAGAAGAGAGGATGTTGATTTACCCATTTCACAATGACGACACACAGTCTCAGCTACCAACTCGGGTCGGGTTTGGTTTCGGCTTAGCTTCGAAAGGAGAAATCATGGTGGTGGAGCGGCAGGTCGGAGAGCTAAGCAAGGAATTCGAACCTCGTTCAGAGCCCTATTTCTCTTTTGACGAGAAGGTATATGATTCATGTTTCACCCACTTGGTGTTTCTATCTGTCTAAAAAAATGATACTGTACGTGTTAACCGGATGGGGGTGCAATACCTAAATTCTCAGCCATAGATTTAATCTAATGGCTTAAATCTTTGACACCTCACCAAATAGCAAAAAGACTATTTTACCAAAAAAAAATTTCACAGGCCCACCCGCTGTTTCAGCTAAGTCTAAGTTTCATATATAAAATCAAATTTTTTCACTCTCTCTTTTTTTGGTACAATGGCCGGATCGGTGGTTCCGACGGTACTTGGCCATTGTATCGTCGGAAAATCCCCTTTGCGATAGTCACCGCGGCTCCATCTTTGATTGGTTGCTTCCGACATCAACTGACTCAAGGAGGTGAGTTCTCTCTTTTGTATACATTGAATAAAAATAAAAAATAAAAAATTATTTTTTTGGGGTAAAAGGAGAGTTGGGGCTATTGAAACCAGGCTCTTGAAATTCTGATTTTTATTTCCAATCGCCTTATGAGGCTATTGCACCTCTGCACTTCTACAGCCCTGACCTTTTCTTTCACTTCCTCCATAAAAATCTTTAACCTATCAGGTTTTCTCTGATTAATTTTTATTTTAATAATAGTATAATACTTAGCCATCACAAGTTCACAACAAAAGAAAAGAGAGACATAAATGTTCATTCTTGTTTGCATTGGATTCTTCGTGTCGTTTCAGGTTCCTTATACAGAATAATATTCATAAAAAAAAAGTGTTTTCATAAAATGATAGGAACCTTCTTACAAGAACAAAATGGACAATGAGGAATAAACCAAAGAAGATGATTGAATCAATAAATTGGCTTGCTAAAGCTCGTATGGATAAAACCCAGATGTATAAAATCCCTATTTTACTGTTACATTGCTTGAATTCTATGCTTTTAGGTCCTCAATGTAGTGTTTTAGTCTTTGCCTTTCAAGTTTGCAGTCAGAATTTAGTGATAAAAATTTATTGTCATAGGGATAGAAAATTTTGATAATTTTTTTTAGAGATAAAATTTTGATAATTGAAAGGTTGTCTTTGTATAGGTATGATACACTTTAACCGTTTCTTACAAATATTTAGCTTGAAACTGCCCTTTATCAATTGGGTCATCGTCTCTCATGATCATATATTGGTTTGTTGTAATTCTTATATATGATAAGCGCAATATTGCTACACAAATTTTCAGCTTTTATTTTTAATGAAAAATATTCATTCTTCTATATTTATAATAGTTGATATTTTGTACATTTGTTTGTTAATTACAAGAGTATTCTTTTATTCATTGCACAGTGTGGTGAGAGAATTCTCTCAAAACATGGATGCCAATGAAGATTTGAGTCCTAGATTCATGGATGTCAATGAAGAATGAGAATGATTTGTATCTCTGAAGGTAAGAGCTTGTTCCCAAAACCGTTAGGGAAACTTGGAACCTGGATAAATGAGGTAACTCTTTTTTTCTTTCTTTTTAACTTTAGTTTCCTCCATTATGAGGCAGTCTCATGGTTAAACTTTTTGATGGTTCTTGAATATGTAAATCTCATAGATAATACATTAATTTGGCATTTATCTTGCATGAAAAGATAAAAGTAGAAACTGGCATTTATACACATTTACATGTACCAACATACTCATATGGATACATATGTGCAATTTGGTTGTTAACAAGGAATGAGCTTTTAAAATGCTGTCACTGTTTTCTGCTTCCCTGGTCCGTGAAACTTCCCAGTGTTACGTATTTTAATCTTTTTCTCCTTTTAACTCTTCTATTCACATATAGTACTTTTTCAGGGATGAATACTGACCTTTTTTTTTAACTTGGTTGAATGTTTATCAATTATCAGTAGAATTTCCATAGATTTGGCAGACACTTTTTATGTCTCTACTTGAAACCATAGTACTTTGGTTACTTAGTGAATTATATTATATGGCTTTGCATGTTTATACTGTCTATCATAATTTTCTATTGACCTATCCGTAGAATTTCCATAGATTGGGCAAAACTCTTTTATGCCGCTGCATGAAACCATATTACTTTGGTTGCTTATGTAAGTTAATTATATGTCTTTGCATGATTACAGCACCTGTCGTAATTTTATATTGACCTGACCTGGAAAACCGTATAATTCAAATGTTAAATGCATCTGATAAATGTGACTGCATAATGAACCGCAAGGCTTGTTAGTAGTTTCAAATGAGTTTGGTATGATAAGCACTAAATGTCTGAAACTAATTCTGATGAGTCAGAACAATCTTCCTAAGGTCTTTTACATTGAAAAGGAACTGTAGGTTCTTTCCAATTGATATTAATTTCTGCTTTGATGCAATTGAAATTTTTAGTTTCTTAAAAACATTCATTTTGTGTTCTTCTTTTCAATCATTGTCCATATTAGTTTTGACGGATGTTATCTCATCTGCTGTAGAACAGGCTTTGAGAACTGCTAGTCAGACAGAAGAAGTTCAAGAGTGGACCAAGAGAACAAAGCTTTGGCTTAAAGAGCTCTCAGTTTTTCAGCAATTATTTCTCAATAATTAACATGCTTCTGATGATCTGCTAGGAGTGGATCAATTATCAGATACAGACCTTCCTATTTGGCTGGCAGCGCAGAGGGTGGTAAGTCATTATGAACGGATTTTGTCACCAGTTGGTCCTCGTGGAAGGCTCTTGAGGAAACTGCTTTCATGGAGTGAACTAATTCCACCCACACCTGAAACACCGCATGAGCTTGATAGTGACAGTAATGCTCCTGAACTTTACAAGAGGTTGGCACCAGTTAAATCCCTTTCTTCTCATAATGTGGCTGTAGTGGTCTATTTTTTATTTATTTTTAATTATTTGAAATCATGTTGGCCTCTCATTTGCTGCTTTTCATCCTGTTAAGGAGAATAACCTATCCAAATATTGAGTTCCTTAAAATAAACAAAGAATTAACTTAAGTGTTGCAGTTTAAAATTAGAGTCTTATGCCTTAATTATACTTGGTTTCTTTCACTAGATAAAGATATTTTCATGTAAATTGCTGCATTTACAGACCCAAAAAAAAAAAAAAAATGGAAGATCTATTTCCGTTAGAGTGCCTATTTCTTAAGGAGGTTCTGTATTTAACTCCTTGTTCACGCTAACATTGGTGGGGTAGGGTCTAGGATTCTCTCAGAGTTCAGAGAATAAAATTATTTTGTAGTTTCTAGAATTTCATTTTTGGATTGATTTAAGAAAATTAAACTGTCAATACTTGTTTTTGCTGAACTAATGGTACAGATATGAGTGCACTTCAAAAGTTGGCATTTCCATGCAAAGACAGAGAGCTAGAAAATTAAGAATTTTGTTGGACCAAAAATTAGTTGGGAACTGAAGCTCTTTTGTAATTGCATATTCATACCATGTTAGCATTTTGTTTTCTGAAGCTTCTTTTTAATCAGATGCTATTTAAGTGAAAAGCAACCTTTGAATGACCAAGTAACAAAAAAATTATAAATATCATTAGAATGAAGCCCAAACTTGCAACTGTGAAGAAGACTAAATTTCATTGCAAAGAAGCCCAAATTCGCAGTTAATAGTTGGTATCCATGGTGGGGGTAAAACCCATCATGAATGGATTGGAAATTATTCTCAATATGAATGCTACCATTATTCCATACGCTATCCTTTAAAAAATGGAATATTGGAAATTAGTCCAATGAGAATAATTTGATACTAAAAGGACTTTGATGATGATAATAATAATAATAATAACCGTTCTTGAGTGAGTGCATGCATCTCTTGTGCCTAATTTCAATAATGATTTTAACGAAAATAGATGGAATAATACATTTGAACAAGTATAAATAATGATAAAGTTAGTTATAAAATTAGTTGTAATTTAAGGCTACGAAATTATTCAATATCTTTTTATTGAAGGTAAATTTTGACAAATTCATAATTGGATTACATTTTTTTATTATATTTTTCACGCTTATAAAATTTCTAAAAAATAAAAAATTAATAGCTATGTCATTAATAAATTATTTAAATTGCAAGTTTTTGTAATTTAAAATTATGCATAAAATGTAATCTTATAAATTATATAGTAAATATCTGATTAGCATAAATTTTGATATGTGTATTAAGAGTGTAAAGAACATTGCAATCCAATGGTTATATTTTTAAAATATGTAGTAATGTTAATGATATTAAATAAGATTGTAATCTTAAGTTACAACCATTTTTGTAACTAAATTTTATCTTATAGATAATTATAAAAAAAAAATTTTTGAATACCTATGAACTAGCAGTCAAAACTCAAAATTATGAATTAGTTACATGTTATCCTTTTTGATGAACTAAAAAATGAGTAGGTGGGCAAACAACATGACAATCCTATCTAAGCGTGACCATAGTAACACTCTACTTGTTGGGTTCAAGGCCCTGCTAGGGTGTAGGGAACCACAGTGAGCCATAACTTCTCAGCCCCACGAAGGACACTAATAAACTTTGAGCTGCTGAGGGAAGTAACCCAAGTGAGTCCATATTTGGACTCAAACTTTGGACCTCACACTCAGCACAGCTTGGTGGTTAGTTACATGTTATCCTATTTTATAAGGAATAGAACATGCACGTAACTTGACCAAAGGCATGTTGGTCATGAAATTATTACCCTAGTTAGAGCTTACAAGCTTCGCATGTCCATCCCAAACCCAACAATTACAGGTTAGATTGGCAAAATAAAATTTGACGAAAAAAAAAAGTTCTTAATCTAGTATACACCAAAATCACGAAACCCTTTATGGGAATTTTGAAGAATCGGTCCCCAATCTAACACTCTAGATGAAATGCAATTTATAATGGTAGAGTAGAGCATCAGAGGCAATATGACTAGTAAGAGTCTAAGGGTCATCAAATAGCCCACAACCCACAGCCAACCCAGAAACCCAATAGCCCACCGGGCTAATAGGTGGCCCGGCTCGTTGTTATTGAGGTCCATGGGTAGTCCACTAGCCCAGTGGGTGAGGCCGTGGGCTAGTTTTTATGCCCATGGGTACCCGGTGGGTTAGCCCAGTAGCCCAACCCGTTGCCCAGCCCGTTGGCCTAACCCATTGGCCTAGCCTAATAACTCATAATTCATAATATATAGTAACGGATTGATCTTGAGATATTATAGAAGAATTTCTTAAGAAAACTCCCTCAACTACTAAGATACTCAAAGTAATTGTGTTAAACTTAGTTTACTAAATATATATTTTTCTAGTAGTCTGGCAAATTTGAATTAACCATTTGACATTTTTTTTTATTAAATATAAAAATAAAAAACTATTTAAAGCCTTAATAAAAAAAATTAAATAGGTTTCCATCAACAAAACAAAAAATTAAATAGATTTGACTGTAAAAAAAATTTGTAATTAAGTATTAAATTCTTTAATTCTTTCCTTTAAAAAAATGGATTGATTATTCCCTTATAAAAATTGATTCTTTCCTTATAAAAATAATAAAATAATATGCTAACACAAGCCTATGGGTAGTTCATTAGGCCCAACTCAATAGCCCAGCTCACTAAAGACAAAATGGGCATTGCCCATAGGCAAGGTCATAGGCTGAGGTTTTCTCTTTTGGCCCAACCTGACCCGACCCGACCCGTTAACTAGTTAATGGCCCATTATGCCCAACCCATTGTACCCATGGGCCAAGTAAAAATGGGCTGGGCTGGCCAACCTAGCCCATTGACGACCCTTAAGTAAGACATTGCAAGAGGGGAGTAGCGATGAGATATTTACAATTTGAGAAGTTTCGAGTAGAAAGTGACTTTTTTGTTTTTATTTTTTTTATATATTTTAAAAGTTGATTTGGAATTATTTAATGTAAGAAAATTTTTAATTATTATTTTAATAGTCACGGTTATCTTTAAGTGTGTCAAATATACAAGTTGTGCGCCATGTAAGCATTTTTCGTTAGTAAGTTGATAGTAAAGACCAAATCAATTGCTTGCAAGTTGAAAAATAAAAGGTACCAAACTGACTGTTATTAAAACGTAGGGACCAAATTAAATATGATCCCAAACATAAGGATCAAAGTTATATTTTTGCCAAACATTATTTAGATCCATTGACATAAACCCAAGTTACCAAACACAAAGAAATTTCTTAAAAACACAATCCCATATAGCATACAATGTTGTCAAATCCATTGTTGACAAGTTCCTAGAAGTTTAGACTAGAGCATATTCAACAGCTTTTTCCCAATGACATAAGTTGTATAAGCATTGTGGATTGCATACTTGATTTGTTTCAATGTGAAAAATTCAGCACTCCAATCAGGGCATTCACTAATAATTGATTCCTTTATACCCATTCCAACTTCACATGCCAACTCTGCTAGTCCATAATCTTTTATGTGGGCTTTCTTCAGACACTTGGAAGCAAAATACCCAAGTTGGATTACTGTACTACATCTTAATCTTAAACTGAATAAGTTCATGTCAGCCATTTTGGTACTCAGAAAGCAAATAGTATTATCAGCCATAGGCACCCTGAGAGCCTCAGGAGGAACCTCTGCTATGCGTGAGCGAATGATTAGGCAACGAGTCCCAACACAAAATACCAACACGAACTTGGCGTTGTCAAGCTTAACATCAAGTCCTACAATACGACTTTCTAAAGCTTGTAACCAAGGCTCCAACTCATCTATCTTCATGCCAACCATAGCAGGATCATCGACCACACTTGCCTTAACCGTTTCGCCATGTATTTCAATTTTATATGTATCCATCTTTGCCAGGATAGATACTGGTATACAATTTAACCTGAACATGTTGAAGTAATTCAAGGTAGTGCTTCTTGTACTTACGAGAAAACTAATAAGAAAAGCAAGGATGCTTATGAATGAGGACACACAGAGAAAAAGAAACAATGTATGAAAGAGCTGTATTTGACTTGTGTATTTTCGGTATTTCTGTAAAAACTGAATATACATGAGAAGGCCTCAATACTTAGGCTTGAATAGTTGGCCTAAGAGGAAAAGGGATCCTTGATTGAGACTAAAATCAGGGGCATATTGGTATTCCTTGATTTGAGCTCAATCAAGAAAATGGTCGTAATAGTACTAGAATTAAGGATACACTAACTAACAAAAGACCTTGACTTTGCTTGGAATTAATTGCATAAGTCCAGGTGATTTTTTTTTTTTTCAATAGTTACAAGGGGCGAGGGATGATTTAAACTGTGGAGGCATGGATGAGGTGCCAACTAGTAAGTTACAAGGCTCATGACAAGTCTAGACCAGTTTGATGGGATGTTATTACATGGTTGATCAACTGAATCCAAACCCTTATCATAAAATTTCCCATTAGAAATTACCAAATTGGAGAGCCTTTATTAACTAAGGGCAATGGAAATTGGAAAATCATGAGTTGCATCGCTAGCTAGAGTGGTGACTGATTATTCATGAATCATGATCATGACCTCTAGAACAGCTTGTTATATTTATTTTATTTACTTTTTAACTATTAGAACTTTTGCTGATTCTCCAAAAAAAAAAAAAAGTCTTCCCCCACTTCCCCTCTTTTTGGAAGCAACATTTGTAAATCTTAGGAAAATGTTTGGTTTAGTTTGGTACTTTAGCAACCTTTGCCCTATGATTTATCCCATTTGGTTTTTTGTTTTTTGTTTTTTAAGACAATTTATCCCAATTGGTTTGAAAATATTATATTTAATATATACACACACACTATTAATAAGAGAATTCTCCTGTTTCATCTTCAATTTTTGGTGTACCCCAAAATACAAGACTATTAATGTATATATTAATAGTCCCTCATTCGTAAAAACTTTTTTTTTTACTAAGAAACTTTCTCTGAGAGAATATATTTTTGTGCATAAACATAGAATCAAAAAGAGAGAAAGAGACATAATTTAGTTTGTTGAGCATGAATTTTATAGTGCTTCTTGTATGTGTTATTGATTATTTTATCTTGAGAGGTAGACATCCGTGAGTCTTTAAGCACTATTGAATGTGTAAGGGGTGAAATCTGCTTTAAAGAAATTTTGTTAAACACAAGACTTGATCAGTTTTACATCATTCATTATTCACACATTTGATCCGAGAATTATTTAATTATTGTATAATTTTCTTTTTATATATTGAATTTAATCATGTTCTTATTTATAATTAGATTTGTGCATTGTTCTTGTTTACATAATCACAAAAGTAAATTATTTTGAAATATATCCAACAAAAAATATATAGTTGCTCCCTAGACATAAGAATATATATATTCTGCCGTTGCGTTGGTATGTGAAGAAAAACAAAGAAAAGAAAATAAGAGAGGAATACAGCAAACCCAATAGAGTTCAATAAGGCTCGGCCCAAGTTAGCCTAATGAACGAGTTGCTATTAGACATTTGCTCAATCTCAAATCCAGCCCAAGACTATCGAGATATCTGTTAGAACCATTTAAAAAAAAGAGAAATACATTGCACAACATTTTCACATCAAATCTTAAATGCTAAATTAATACTAGCTGTTAGTAGTGGATATAAAATTAATTTTAATAGTGAGTTCAAATTAAAACTAATAATAAACTCCGAGAGGTGTGGTGCATTGGTCAGGCATACTCTGGGACGAGCCATGAAACCTAGATGTATTGGGTTCTAGACTTCCAACAGACATGCGTGCATTCACTCCCTTGGGGTCATGGGACTAGGGGAATTTAATTGCCCCTTGAATTACGCGAGGTGCACTTGCAGGAAACTCCTTGCCGAGGGCTTGTGCAACCCCAAGATTAGTTGGGGGCTCTGCTCTGGACACTTGGTGTCAATAAAAATAAAAATTAATAATAACTTACCATATAAGATTTGTTGTGAAAATGTTGCGAATATAGTACTTCGTTTCTAAAAAAATGGGCTAGGCAAGATATCTCAACAATCTTGTTAAGCATAGATAAAGAGGAAACAAAACACAATGATGTTTTTTTTTCCACCCTCTCTTTCTTATATCACGCAGGAGATTCAAGTTCCTAGCAACACATGGAATTGATTTCCAAAATATTCAGCATTTTCCAATTTGTGCTTAATAATTGCTGAGAAAAGTTTTTACCGAGTAACACATTTTGAAATTTGATATAGAATGTTTAACTTGAATATGCATAATGCTAAAGTAATTAGATTATTTCGTGGTCTAGTTGTGATGGTTCTACTATGCGTCCATGTCCTAGATATATTTAGTACAAGTTAGAAACTGAAAATTAAAAAAACTTAAAAAAAAAGAAAATGAAAATCAAGATGATCGACAATTTCATATTTCTAAATAACGGGATCTTAATCCAAGCCAGTTAACATACATATTATCTAAGGGCAATGAAAAACTTCATTAATTAGAGGCAATGGAAAGTGAAAGTTTCATAGCTAGAATGATGATTGGCATATGATTATATTTATCATTTCAATTTTTTTAATATTAGAACTAATGTTATCTTGGTAGAAAAAATATGGTTTTTAAAGTTTAGTTTTGGCATACATGTGTGAGTGTAACACTTGTGAGAGCATCTCCAACTGGAAATGCCATCCTATCTCATTATACCATCTCAAAAAGCCACTTTATCAATTATAACATACCATTTTACAATACTCCCAACATCTCAACTTTTATTTTCCTATCCTACTTATTAAAATAATATTTTCACGCAATAAAATAATATATCCTAACACCCAAATAAAAACAAAAACCCAATACCCAAATCACAACCGCCTGCCACCAGAACATACCCAAACTGTTGTTCTCTTGAAACCCCAGCCATAAACTCCGGCAACCACGACAACCCACAAAATCAAAATAAAAATCAAACCAAACCATGGCAACCCCCAACTCCACCACCACGAACCCACAAAAAAAAAAAAAATCAAACCAATTCCTTTAAGCACCAATCACAGGAACAAAAAAAAAAAAAAAAAAAAAACCCAATCCAGAACTCAGAGAAGACGATCCACGGAGAAGATGATCCAGAAAATCTAACCAAACCACGGCAACCCCCAACTCCACCACCATGAACCCACCCAAAAAAAAAAAATCAAACCAATTCCTTTAAGCACCGATCACAGCAACAACAACAACAACAACAACAACAACAACAACAAAAAAAAAAAAAAAAAAACCTAGTCCAGAACTCAGAGAAGCCAATCCACGGAGAAGATGATCCACAAAATCAAACCAAACCACGGCAACCCCCAGCTCCACCACCATGAACCCACCAAAAAAAAATAATCAAACCAGTTCCTTTAAGCACCGATCACTGCAACAACAACCAAAAAAAAAAAAAAACCCAATCCAGAACTCAAAGAAGACGATCCACGGAGAAGATGATCCACCACGATCCATGGAGAAGACGATCACGGAGAAGATGATCCACCACAACCCACCACGATCCACGGAGAAGACGAGAAGCTTGGCGTTGGTAGCGATGGCGAGAGAGAGAGGGGATGAGAGTGAAGAGAGACGCTGGGTCAGGTGGCTTGCGGTGGCCTTGACGGTGGCTTGCGGTAGGGCCTGTGACAGTGAGTCCGGCCATGGTGGTTTGGTGATGGCGTTCATGCCACCATGGTTTTGTGTCTGAAGAGGAGAGAAGAAGATGAGAGAGAGAGAGAAATGAAAGAATGAGAAAGGAAGAGAGAGAAAAGAATCAGATAATATAATAATAATATATAATTATACAATGTTGCTACAGTACCATCTTAGAAATAAGATGGTACTGTAGCAGTATTGTAAAAATTTTTACAATGGGAAGTTTTAGCAAGTCCGGCTGGAGCAACATTTGAAGGCTAAAATGCCAAAACATCTCAACATTTGCCATATAGCATTTGGGCTGCGGATGCTCTGATGTGCCTTTCATCAACTGTTTAAGGCATAAAATGCTTGATCCCAATAATGTAAAGACTAACGAGCATAGGCAAAGGTAGTGGCAGGATTGATCTATTCAGTGATCAGTGACTTGGTACCACAATCCTAGTAAGCCAACAGTGTGGGCTTATCAAATGTGAACCTCCAAACCTCATGGGCCAATTGTTGTAATCTGAAGGTGGTATGGTACATATCTAGAGTTTTTTAATCTCTAACTTATCCAGCCTTACTGCATTTTCGTTCCGTGTTAAAAATGAGATGGAAAATATGAAGGATGGGCTACAACTAGAATTGAATTCAGTTGTTTAAACAATTCTGACTCAATTCGGGAAAATTTTGGTTATGTTCATTTCTTTTAGCAAACAGGCTAAGTTTAAACCTAAGTTAGACTTAATTATTAAATGAATCAAACTCAAACATTAATAATATATTCACGAACAAGATTGTGGGTATGAGATTTGATTTGAGTGTATATAACATTATATATTTAATTATATGTATACATGTACTAATTAATACTTATATAGACGTAAGATTGGTTTGTATAAATTTGTAATCATAAGATTTCAAATTATAATTTATTGATAATATAAACAGTCCAATATTTCAATTTTCAAGTAAAAATTATGTATAATTCTTAACAATTCAAGATTGATGATGTAATTTTTTTATAAATTTAATTCTAACAATACAAGATTGATAAATCTAATTTCAAGCATAAATTTTTTTAAGACTAAAAAAAAATTAATCTTGTTGTTTACTATATATATTGAGAAAGAATATCTTGATCAAGTTTTCTCAACAAGGAAACGAAATAAACAATAAGAATTTGATTTGGCAATAAGTTCGAGCTCAATATATGTTCAAAATAAAATTATATGAACCAATCATAAACTACTAATACTCAACTCGACTCATTAATTTATAGCCTTAAGATTAGTTGCTATACTTATGTTAATTATGATCATATATAAGAACTTAATGTATAAAGAACATTTATGGCCTGTTTGGATTGAGGGGGAGTAGAGACGAGTAGAGTAGAATTGGTTGGATATTAGACTAATTTTCGGTCAACTCTACTTTACTTCCCCTTTCTCCTCCCTCAAATCCAAAGAAGCCATTAGTGTTTTGAAGTGGGATACTGATCTCGTCTAAAGACTCTAAACAAAGTCTAAGTCTTTCACCAGTCACCTCCTACCTTTTCTTTTTTTTTTTTGGCCATTAAAACAAAAGAAAAAAAAGAATTTTAAAGTATAATGAAGAGGACACTTAATTAATATTTATTTTTAAAACAAAAAAAAACTAATATTTATTTAATTTAATCGATGAAACCAATAGCTAAAAAGAAAGCTTTTTTTTTTTTTTGGTCACTACATGAACAAACATCCGGGGCCACCAATTATGATCACTCCATCATGACTATATCTTTGCTATTACAAATTTTAAGTTATAATAAACCCAAAATTGTATTTAAAAGATTGTTAAATGCTAGTGTACACCAGTTGTTACACAACTGCATACACACTTTCATTTTGAACTGAAATTGTGATTTTAAGTCACAATTTAAATTTAAAACTAATTCAGTACAAAAAAGAAGTGTGTGTATGGTTGTGTGCAACAACCGTTGTAAAATTAACATCGCTTTTAAAAGTTTTCACTAAGCCCAAACAATAACATAGCGTGAGAAATCTTTCAAACTTTAGGGGTCCATGCCCCCTGGCTCTACATGTGGCTATGCTATTGCATGGAAAGCTGGTTGTTGGTCATGCCTTAGTGCCTAGTTGCCTAGGTGATCCAATATTAAACTTGTTTTGGACCCCATTCCCATCATCATTAGATGCATCAAGCTTGGATATGGTTCCTTGTCTCTCAAACATACATATCATATATATCCAATGAGAGCAATAATATTGTGTAATTTGTGTTTATGGGTGAGTTTCCTTGTCAAGAAGCTAAGTCTTAATGTGCGAAGATTGGAAGAGTTAATTGGGGGTAACTAATGGTGATTGGTTGTTGGGGAGAGGTGTTATTTTTGTAGAGAGAGGTCAAAGAATTTCATTGTGATGTTTAGGGTTTAAGATCTTCTTATGAGGGGGGGGGGGGGGGGGGGGGTTCTATCATTCAATCGGTTGTTATGTGGGCTTCTATTTTGGTGTTATAGGTCCCTTTACTGTCTTCTACAAACACATGTGAGTCACTAATCTTAAATTTATATATATAATTAATGTAAGTTACGTTACTTAGCTATCCCTCCATATGTGTGTGTGCATATATAAATATATTGGTATATTAAGTTATGCCTTTGCTAGCTGCTTGATGATGAGGATTTAAAAAAAAAAAAAACATTTTAGAGGTATCCTTTATCAATCTTGGAATTAACTATTTAATTTACTTCGGTGCTTTGGCATAGTTTTTCTCTCAATGCTCATGTACCTTGAGTTGGATATGATGGAAATAAAATTTTGAGTTTCGATATCAATGTTGCATCTTATGAGCATCAGCTCTATATAAAATATTTGAAGTAAAATGCGAACTTCAGCTTTCTTGATAAGTTTTGATACTCATACAATTTACCTTCTGAATTGCTTATAAAAAGGGATATCAAAAAGTGAAGTTTATTCATTAAGCAATCATAGTAGAAACTTGTGCATGCATTTGGCCTGTTAGTCAATTGAACCAGTTCCAATGAATTTCTTAGCAAGCCATAATTGTGTTCTTTATTAAATACATTAAGTCTCATTAGACTCTTACATTCGGAAGCAACTCAATGCTCATTTCTTAATTTCTCAATATATTTATCATTGCATTGAAGGAAATTGATTTATGTATATCACCAAAAGAAAAATAAATTTATCATTTCATTGCCTCTAATATTTTGAGGCTTTCCAACCTAGCCATGTTAGTATAAAGTTGAATTTTAAGATTCAAGTATAATGTCAAAAAACTTTACAAACTAATAAGAAATTTAAGAAAAGGTTAAAAAAAACTTAAGAAAAGGTTAGAAAAATCCCCCGGTGAGTGAGGGATTGAGTGTTGCACCCAGCTGAGAGTACTCCACAGGTTTGCCACCTCCGGGCAGCTCCACACAACATGCAAAATATCTTCAGTTTGAGTCTGGCATGTGTTGCAGTAGGCAGAAGGGGCTATATGTCGACGAAACAAGTTGTCCATTGTTGGGAGTGAGTTATTACATGCTCGCCAAGTGAAGTGCTTCACCTTATTTGGGGTTCGTAGCATCCAAACACATCTCCAAAGATATCTCTGGGGGTGTGGATTCGAGCTACCTGGGCTGCTGGCTGAAGCTTCATTAACCAACAGCTTATAAGCGCTTCTAGTTGAGAAAAAACCCAAAGGCTTTTTGGACCATATAGGGCTATCTTAAGGCAATCTGGTATAGAAGGGATGCTCATGATTTTCTTCGCTTCATGTGGCAGAAAAATTGGTCTAATTTCGGCCTCCTTCCATGTTCCATTCTCCTCATCAATCAAAATACTAACCTTTGCATCTGGGGGGATAGAAGGGAGAGGGGAACTAACCGAACGATACACTTGGTCCGGGAGCCACTTACCTTCCTTTAAACTCATTGTTTTACCATCACCTATCCGCCAAACCATGCCTTTCCGCACCACATCCCTTGCACTTAAAATACTCTTCCACGCTTACGACCTATTAGTCGAGGGATTAGCTTCAAGAATGGAGCAATCTGGGAAAAAAAACGAGCTTTAAAAACTCTATGGCAAAGTGATTCCGGGATTTTCACCATATGCCAAACTTGCTTGGCCAACAAAGCATCATTAAACTTCTCAATCTCTTTAAACCCCATGCCTCCACAATCTTTAGCTTGGCAAAGTTTTTCCCATTTTACCCAATGCACTTTCTTGTTATCACCATTGCAACCCCACCAAAATTTGCAAATCATGACCTTAATTTCCTGAATTAATCCCTTAGGAAGTTTGAAACAACTCATAGAATAGGTTGGGATGGCTTGGATGATGAACTTAATAAGCACCTCTCTGCCAGCTTGAGATAGAAGTTTCTCCTTCCAACCCTGGATCTTCTTCCAAATTCTCTCCTTAATGTAGGCAAACCCTTGTCTCTTTGCTCTCCCCAAAAAAGCAGGTAACCCCAAATATCTCTCATATTGCCTGATGGTTGGAACACCCAACAGGTATTGAATTCTGACTTGGACATCATGGTGAGTATTAGACCTGAAGAAGATGTTTGTCTTATCTCTGTTTATTTTTTGGCCAGATCCTCTCTCATAAACTGATAAAATATCAAGGATTACCTGACACTCAGATTCTTTTGCATGGCAAAAAAGAACACTATCATCAGCAAAAAATAGGTGAGACACGCTTGGCCTATTTCTGCAAATTGACACTCTCCTAATAGCACCATCAGATTCGGCTTTGTGAAGCAAGCCTTGAAGGCCTATGGCACATAGCAAAAATAAATATGAAGACTACGGACCACCTTGCCTCAGCCCCCTACTAGGCTTGATAGTTCTACCTGGCACCCCATTGAGCAAAACAGAGTATGATACAGACTTGATGCAAGACAGGATAGTGGCAACAAAACTTCCAGCAAACCCCAAGTGCAACATTGCCCTTTCCTAGAAATCCCACTCCATTCTGTCATAAACTTTTCTCATATCAAGCTTGAGAGCCATATACCCATCTTTCCCTTGGGTCTTCTGCTTCAAGAAATGGAGTGTCTCAAATGGAACCAGCACATTATTAGTAATCATCCTTCTTGAAAGAAAAGCACTCTATGAATTAGATACTACATAGGGCAAAATCAATTTCAAACGGTTAACCAACACTTTAGCAATGAGTTTGTAAACCACATTATAAAGACTTATAGGTCTAAAATCTGAAACTTTCTTGGGGTCTTTTATTTTGGGGATAAGTGCAATAAAAGTAGAATTAATAGATTCTGGAATAGTGCCTGAATTTGAAGCTGTTAGAATTACCTTTATCACATCTTTACCAATAATATTCCAAAAGGATTTATAAAAAATAGGGGATATACCATCAAGGCATGGGGCTGTGAAAGGGGCCATTTGATGGAGAGCTTTTAGTACTTCTTCAATGTTATATGGTTTGTTCAAGCTATTAATCATCTCATCAGCGACTGTAGGAAGTAATCCACTCAAAATCTCATCAAAGCCAATTGGATTCAAAGTGGTAAAAATAGTATCAAAATAAGAGCTTGCCAATCTGCCCATTTGATCTTCATCTTCAGTCCAAATGCCAACTCATCTTCCAACCCCAAAATAAAATTATGCTTATTTTGTTGATTGGCCCGGCAATGAAAGTATCAAGTGTTGCGGTCTCCCTACTTCAACCAATCACTATGAGAGCGTTGCTTCCACATTGCTTCCTCCTTCACCTTAAGCAAGTTAATTTCTGCCTGAAGCATTTCAATCTGGTCCGAATTGGTGCTATACAGACCAGCCTCCTCGGCATGGCTCAAATCCTTCAATTTCTTGGCCAAAGTATTTCTCACATGCCTAAAGGTAACCCAGTTCCATGTGCTAAGGTTAATTTGGTAGCTTGTGATTTTTTTTAACAAAATACTAGCCGGGTTTGAGTCATGTAAATTAACCCATGATTGTTTCACCACATCCTCACAAGTTTTATCTTTAAGCCACATTGCCTCAAACCGAAATGGCTGCCCCTTTCTATAGAACCTTTTTTACTCAGCATCTGAAATGAGAAGGATAGGCCTATGGTCCGAATGGAAGCACTCTAAGTGATGAATGCGAGAAGAGGAAACCATAAAATCCAATCCATTGTTGCCACCCCACGGTCTAATCGGATCCAAACATTATGGTCCCCTGGTCTTCTGTTGCAACATGTAAAAGGATATCCATTAAAGCCAAGATCTTTAAAACCACAATAATCCAATGCATCTCGGATCTCCTGCATTTGTCTTTCAAGCCGATCCAACCATCCTTGTTTTTCTTCAAGTTTAAGTATTTCATTAAAATCACCCAAGCAAATCCAAGGTAAACTGTGTCTGTGGCTCAAATCTCTAAGTAGATTCCAGGAATTTTCTCGGCTGGCAATTTCAGGCTCTCCATAGAAACCCGTGAAACGCCAGGCATCATCCAATCCTTGATCCACCACCCCATCAATGTAATTATTAGAAGAAGTAAGGACTTTCATTGCAAAATACTCTTTCCACAGCAAAGCCAGCCCCCCTCCCCTATTATGATGTGGAACAACAAAAAAAAAAAATAAATAAATAAATAAATATTGCATTTTACGGCTTAACCTCTCAATGACCTCCTTATCAACCTTGGTCTCTATGAAGAAAACCACTTTGGGATCTTTTTTGCCAACCAAGTTAGCAAGTTCGGCCTCTCGACAGTTCCAGCTAAAGCAACTCATTGTGTCTGGTGGTGCTGGGAACCAGCCACCACCTGATTATTTTCTTTGCCCCCCTTACTTACTACACTAACCATTTTCTTCTTTCTAATAGTCAAGTCCATAGTTTCCAACTTCGGGCGCTTACTCTCTAAAATCTCCATATCTGAACTTGAATTAGTTTCCCCAACCTCATGCAATAGTTTTGTCCATTTTTGCTTGGAGCTTTTCAAAGGCTGTGTAGCTGCCTTATTAGTTATGTCAGCTAGTGGGGTCTGAATTGCACTAAATGAGAAAATACCATGCAACCCCTCACTATGACCAACCCCTCCCTCAGTGGACAATACTTTTTGCATGGGCATTGTATGAGGTGGTTGACCCACCAAGCTCTCCATACTTTTATTCAAAACATCAAAAATCCCACCAATAGCACTAGATTCATTGCGATGCAAATTATCAAAATTAGAAACAAGCACACTTGATGGTTTGGCCTCCATAGATATTGCTTCGATCTGAGTATTCTCTTCCACACCCCCCTTGCTGAGGTCTAAAATGTGAGCACCTTGGTTGGGCAAGTTGTTGGTGGTTGGCTGTTTGCGCTCCATCGCCGGACCCTTCTTCCATATTGGTTTTCCACGAGCACTTCCAGATACAACCATCACTGTTTTCCTAGTGTGACGCACCAGATTGGCACGAAACCATTCCCCATACTGTTGCTCTTATTTTTTCAATCTTCCTTTCCCCCGAAGCCACACTTCACAGTCGCTTTCACTGTGGGTAAGCTTCCCACACCAATAACAGAAATTGGGAAGCCGTTCGAATTTAAGCAAAGCCCACCCAACATGCTCTCCCTCCGACCACAACTTACAGCACAGCGGAAGGGGCTTTTTAATATCAATCACAACCCGGATTCGCATGAACTTACCTCCCTCACCATCATCCTCCATGTCAGCCACCTGTACTAAAGACCCAATTGTATTGCCCACTACTTCACCTATCACCTACATGAGACACTGGTCTAGGACGTTATGGAGTTCCACTCAGAAAGTGACAGAATTGAAGGGGAGCAAGGGAGCAGACTCAACATCCACAACACGTTGGAAAACAACTATGCTTTTGTCGTAGGTCCATGGCTCAAACTCCAGAACTCGTTCTAATTCCATCGCATCGTCAAATTCAAACAGCAATATATTGCCTCCAATATCCCGAATCTTCATCTCTCCAATGAGTTTCCAAAGCGGTTTGAAAGTCTGACTGACTGCCTCTGCATTAACCACTCTCTTTGTAAAAAACTTTGCTGCTATCCGAACAATGGTGACCTCTTTTTTTCAAGGGACATCAGCCCCATTCTCTTCTTCTTCTGTTAGGGAAAATCGAGACCATAGATCCTCGATAGATGCCATGACAATGAGATGGCCAACCACACCACTTTGTAATAGGGAAACCAACTAACACCACTTACCGTCCTACCAGGCACAAGGGCTTGAACGGAACAAAGAAACCTCCACGATGGGAAGGACGGAATTCTACGCTCATTGCTAGGAAAACCTAACTAGAGAAGCCTTAGCAGATAAACCTTAGGCGTCATGAGAAAAACTTCCAGAGATTATTCTAATTTAAAAAAAAAAAAGATAAGTGGTCTAAAGTACCACATTGGTTAGTTAGTGAGTGAGTCTTCGGTTTATAAGCCTCACTAGTACTTACAAAGGTAAGACCCTTTTGTAAGTGCTAGTGTTGTAAGTCTTGTCTTCTCACTCCCTCTTTCCCCATTCCCTATGTCTTCTGTCTATATTATCTCAAAAAAAAAAAAAAAAAAAAAAAAAAGTGGTCTAAAGTACCACATCGGTTAGTTAGTGAGTGAGTCTTCGGTTTATAAGCCTTACTAGTACTTACAAAGGTTAGACCCTTTTGTAAGTGCTAGTATTGTAAGTCTTGTCTTCCCACTCCCTCTTGTTAAAATGATTGTTTTGTTAATTTGTGTATTTTTGTTTCCATAATTTTATACTAATCTCATGTCTCTTTTTTTTTTTCTTTTTCTTTTTTTTTTTTCTCTTTTTTTTTTTTTAATCTCAAGTATCTTTAGGCTAGTAACTTTTATGGTGGTTAACATTTGACATCATCTTCAATGTTGTCTTTTTATTATTACCTTTTTTTTTTTTTTTGGTGACTGATATGGTAAAATGACAAGAAAGCTCAAAACAGTGTATTCAAATATATATTAGATAATTCCTGTTGCGCGTGTAGTACACATAATGGGTAATAATCACTACTCTTTTTTTAAAATTTTTATTCTTCTCCCTTCTCTTTTCTTTCACTATTTTTTGGAAAGGAAAACCATAATTCAAATCATTCATATCCCATTTTTATAAGGAAAATACTAAAATAATAAATATTGTTGAGAACTTTTTATATTTCTTATGAAAATAATGTCAAAATTTTTCTATTATAATTTATTAACAATAAAGGCACCTGTTAACATGACATTTTTTATAAATAGTAATTTTTGAATTATTTAAAAAAAAAATAGTGATTGGGGTTTCAACTTGCAACAAGCCGTTAACTCTCTGAATTTATGGGGTCTAGGGAGACATCATGATTGCTTGCTGTGATAGTTAAACAACGTCATTTACCACCAAAAAAAAAAAAAAAAAAAAAAAAAAAAAGATAGTTAAACAACGACAAGCATGGGCATGGGCTTTGGTCGATGATGGTGCTTTGGTTTACTTGCATATGGGCAATTTTGAGTGTAGCACTTGGTCCATTTAATTCAAGGCAACTCCTTAAAAAGCCCACTTTGATTTGCTAGACATCTAGGAATAGGAATAACTTGTTTTAAGTTGGTTCCCTCAACTATGAGGTCCTACAATCATTGGTTATAGTTAAGGTTAGATGAGGCAATATTAACATTTGCAAACATCAATACATGGATCCTATCATTGCTTTTGGTACCCCAATTGCCATTTTGTGAACATTGATGATAGGGATTCGCATGATTTTGGGAGTCAGGGATTGGGTTTAATAGCAACAGTTAGGAGTTGTGGATGTGTGTGAAGAGGCTTTTGGGTAGTCTCAGTTAGGTGAAAGCCATGGGAGAATGTTTGAGGTTTTCGAAGGTGGAGTTGTTTATATACATTTGGCATTTTGATAGTTGATGATATTGGTCTGGTATATGACTTTATGTTTGGTTCATATGGTGTTATTGGTGTGGTGTGGTTTTTTTTTGAAGGAGTATTGAATATTTTTGGAATGTTATGAGAAGAATTGAGATTAAAAATCATGATTTTGTTTCAGCTTGATGCACTTTATAAAAGATGAGGAGTGAAGTAGAGTGAATGAGAATCTTTTTTTTTTTTTTTTTATAATCAATGAGAATCATTTGTAGAGAAGGGGCTTTGACTACTTTATTAGTTCTTTACTAGGAATAGTAAGATGGTCTTCCTTAAGCCTTTTGATCTCATTTCCTAAATGGGGCGAGTGATCTAGATAGCTAGAGCATGAATGTTTAGTCATCTTGAGTGGATTTAATGTTTGATTAAGCTTTATGCAAAGATCAAAAGGAGTCTCATCATCTTAAGTCCTATCAAGTATTGGGA
Source organism: Quercus glauca (assembly GCA_023736055.1). Classification (NCBI taxonomy): domain Eukaryota; kingdom Viridiplantae; phylum Streptophyta; class Magnoliopsida; order Fagales; family Fagaceae; genus Quercus; species Quercus glauca. The sequence continues at coordinate 76,550,615 of CM043317.1, forward strand.
TGCTGACCAAATGTAACTTGTTACACATTAGCTTGTCAAAGGTCCATAAGGTTGGAGAAGATGTGCCAAGTTCATGTGATCAATTAATTTTGAATTGTTAGAACTCTATTGAACTTACTTTTTGGCCATCCAAACCATGTAATCTCATGTTTCCCCTTTTTAAGATTCACATAGTTATGATTATGAATCATTGATTTTGTGCTGAAGTCTTATTCAAATGAGAAGAAATGTGAATCTTTAGATTTTTCCTGGAGTTTAGGCAATGGTTTCTCATTATTTTTAAACTATGGCTAAAATTAGTAAGGAGGGCTACTTTTACTTTCCTAGTGTGCTAAAAGTAAGATAGGGGTTGTCATCTTTTACCATGAACTGATAGTAAGATTTTTAGTTGGAAAAGTGGAATCTTGATTCTGTCAAAGCATTTAAATGTTGGCGTTCCTAAAATTTTTTCCTATTTTAGGACAAGAATTAACTTTTTTTATTTTAGCTAACTATTTTATAAAACACTCACATCTCCTTTTTCTATTAAAATATTAGATTTTTTAAATTACATTTTGTTATATCTCCCACTTTTTAAAACACAAAAAAAGGAATAAAATAAATGTTTGGGAAATCAACAATACTTCCTTCAATATATAAAAATGCTGTAACAAATTGTTATTTTAGGAATGTGTAAATTATTTTAGGGAATCAGTAAGGAAGTTAATATGAAGGTTCGTTACTTCTTTTGGAGTTCATTTCCTAAATTCTATCTCTTAACCTTTTTTTAGAGAGGCTAATGTGAATGTTCTTACAAATGGTTATTCTTTCTCGGAATGGTTTATTACTTTATCTCATTCTCATTAGCTTCTAGCTGGCCCTACCCTTTCTACTGTATCTTTTATCCTTTTTTATTCAACAGACTTAGGTCTCTTCTTAAATCAGTGAAAGGCTTTTCAACCCTAAAGGCCTAAAGGCCTAAATTGCCCATTTGTTTTTTTTTTTTTTTAAGTAAGATTTTTGCCTACCAGGGTTTGCTTAGAGTAGATTAGGGCCTTGGGTTTTGAGGAAGAGCATCATGGGCTTCAAGCTCAACCCATGAGATGAAAGAATGTGAGCTGTTAAATCCATTCTGTGTGGTAAGGAAATTTGGGCTCTCATGCCTACCTTGTGCTGTAATGGATTTTGGGTTTCGAGCCGGTTTTGTATTGCAGTGAGCTTCAGGCCCAATCCTTTAGAGAGTTGGAGATTGGGCAAAAGGCCAACTCAGGTAGGCCTAAAAACACAGAATTGCCCGATGAGACTGTTGTGTAGCACATGAAAACACACAATCTTTTACCCTTGAATCTCCTTTAGGATCAAGAATATAATACAAAAATAAATATCAACAGAAAACCACCTGGGCTCTTGGCATTATTGAAGAATGAAGAGTAAGGTAACAACAATATTTTTATGCATAAAGTTCATTCGAAAAGTAATTTATTTATTTTTGGATACAAGTAAAGCACAAATGCAAAGTCTGAGAACAACATAAACATCACCAGCAAACTATGCCCCTCCCAGGTTATATCAATATAATCTAAAACAACATTAAACTAATTCAACAACCCATTCCAATATTCTCTATCTACATAATTAAGTACATTACCAAACTCACTCCTTAATACCCTTACAACTTCGAAAACAGGTTCCAATCTCCAGTTTATGCAACCATCTTCAAGGAGCTTTTGCAAGAAGTTTTTATTCTGCATCAGCACAATGGCACTATGAAGTCCCTTTCTCTAGATTGCCATCATCGGTTCTCTAAGTGAAATGAAAGTTGCTTCACTGTTAGATGACACAGTTCTGCTGTAGCAATCCATAATCTGCTTATTCCCTAATCTGTCCCTGCACTCAAAAGCACATTCACCAAACTTTTTCCTGTCAGAATAGACCCCGCCAGAAAACAAAACTACTTGCCATCCTACACAGTGACCCAAATTGTAAAATTCTCTTTCATTAATCACTGCTTTTTATTGAACTCTGCAATTCATCATCAAAATTCTAGTACTTCCATGCAGTTAAGCATTCACTTTCAGCTAAACTCTACCATGACTTTAGGTTGAGCTTAAACCTTCCAGAATTCCAAAAAAAAAAAAAAACTTAGCCCCTAAAAACCGTATATAAACCACAAAACACCGACTATCACAGCCACAATAGTTGCATTATAAAATTTATCTTCAGAGAGAACATACAACCATCATACTAATCACAACCTTTCTGATTGGGTTTGCTAAGAATCCACTCTAATACCACAACACAGAAGCAAAACAAATTTGGAGAAGAAAAAAACAAAGGTTCCACAGTTTCCCTCATATTTACCACACATCACGTCTTGGCCAACGTGTTGCATGAAAATGAGATAGCATAGTATGTCAATGAAGTCCCTGTAGTGTACACCTTTGTTGTCAAAGGGGATACCCGTGGCATCCCACACATCACGTGCACATGTGCACTCCCAAAAGAGATGTTCGCTATTTTCAGCTGCCACTCCACATGCATCGCAGGTGGGATCGTCTAGCACCTGGCGAGAGCAAATGTTTGACTCCATATTTTGGTAGGGAGAATATTATGGCTCGCTCTCCAAGCAAAGGTTTTCAACTTGTTTGGGACATTGAGGCTCCATATTTTTCTCCCGAACTGACCTTGTTTGTTGGTGTGTGAGGCTCCCTCCATCGTCTTCGAGGGGATTAGAGATAAGGCAACCTTGTAAGCACTGTTTATAGTGAAAGTACCCTTAGGTGTGCAAGCCCATATCATGCAGTCTTTTGTGCGTCTATTGCTACGTGGGATGCCGAGTATGGCTTGAACATCATCGGGGAGGAAGACCCTTTTGACCAGGTCAATCTTCCACTCTCCTGTGACTTCATCAAAAAGCTCTGAAACAGTTGCAGTAGCAAGCATAGTGTTTTGATGAGAGATGACGTGGAATCTAGAAGGTTTTGGGGGCCATTTATTTTTCCAAATCTGTATCGAAGTGCCATCACCCACCCGCCATCTATGACTGGCTTTAACAACATCCTGAGCGAACATTATACTTCTCCAAGCATGAGAGGGTTTTTGTCTAAGTTCAACATGGAGGAAATCATGGTTAGGGAAGTAACATGCCTTGAAAACATGGTGAGGTAGGGACCATTCATTTAATTTGGAGTGAATGCTAGTTATTGATCAAACAAGTTATATATATAACAAATGATTTTTATAAAACTAAAATTTAGGATTTGAAAGGAGTAAATTGCTAGATTAGTGTGTGCTAGTTTTTAACAAAAAAAAAAAATTTTGTATAAAACATATGTGGCAGGTTGTTATTGTTGGGACAAAAAAGTAATTTCAGTGTTAGTTTCAAATTTGAATCAATAACAATTAAACACCTATAATTTGTTGTGAAAATATTGTAGACTTAGCACTTCTCATGTTTAGATAAAAAATGTGCTAATTATTAGGAAAAGAAATTTCTCTAGTAATTTTTTTTTAAATTTTGTTAAATTATAATTTTAACCCTATTTTTTATTTTTAAAAAATAAAAATAATATAATTAAATTAGTAGTATTTTTGACATTTTTTAAATTCATGACTAAAACTAAATCCTAAAAATTAAAGCAAAAAAAAAAAAAAAAAAAGCCAGTATTCACTGTTCACTATGCGCCTCTCCTTCTCAAAAACAAAATTCTCTCTACGCCTCTGCTTCTCTCTATTATGCTTTGGTTTCGGTTTATCTGGCTTCTTCTCTTACTAATCAACCACAAGAACCCAAGGCAACTGAACAAAACCCAAAGAAGAAACGATACCGGCCGTTCTCTGCCCCCGCGACGATATTAGAAATAGGTTTGTCTTTCTCTTTCTCTCAGACTAAATTGATTTTACTACTAATATACGGATTATTAACGTTTCTTTGCCTATCAACGCATGATTTGTCTTTAGTTTTATTCATTGTTACTAATCCACTAATGCTATTAATTGATTTGGGTTTTTTATTTATTTATTATTTTGATAGGAGATTCGGGTGTTGTTTGTTAACTTTGTTTCAAAACTTGATTTGGAATTTCCTCCTATTTGGCACTAACCGACACTTAGGGCACATTTGGTAAAAGATTTCTATAGAAACATAGATTGTAATGTCTAATCATCAACGTGCCAATGAAAAGACTTTTGAGATAATGTCCCAATCAAAGCCATAGTTCTAACTGGTGAGTTGTGAGTTACTACTAAGACTAAAGATTCACAGCTTCCTGTGAATCAGGAATATAGTTCCAGCCATGAGATATAAATTGATATATAAATAAAAAAAATAAAGTAATGCATGGCAGAAACCTGACTGGAATTCCAGAGTCCAAAAGACTTTGGACTAACCACATGAATGTATAGATACTGCATTGAAAGCAATTTCTGTTACCATCATGAAAATTTGTCAATTTTTGTTGGTGTCTCCTTTCATACCTGTGACAACATTGCAGTGGACAGTTAGGAGCACTCTACCATGTTACAAAGTTAACTAAAAGTAAAAGTGATAGATGTGATTTACAGACAATAGTTTTTAATGTTTACTGAAATTTTATGTATAAAATTTGATAATCGTGCATGTTCAGAAGACCCTCCCTTACAATTTCCTCATTAATATCAATATTTTTGTACTGTAACAAGAAAAATAATTATTGATGCTAATGATCTCCCTCTCTCTGAGTTGAGAGGAGGCCTGGCTACCTCGAATTAGCCACAAATTCTGTTTTAGTTTTCATCTCCTAGGGCCAGTATGGGGGGATTTCGAAGTTTTTTTATTGAATCTAAGTTGTTTTAGTTGGTGGTTGAGGAAGGAGGGAATTTTTTCTCCCTTAAGATTTTTGAACGGGGAAAATACCACATGCAATCGGTCTTTATGGGCAAGAGTGTAGCTCTTTGGACAATGCGGTCTCTGGAACACACCGTGAGTGGGGTTAGTTCAAAGCAATTCTTCACCTTCAGGGATGGTGATACTGCTTACATGTTGCAACGGGGGTCCAACTCGTTTGGGCATTATTTATCAATGACAGAGCTTAAGGTAGGTGGGTTACGACGAACTATCATTATTCCTGCCGGAAAACTACAACAAGGATGGAGAACTTTTGGGATTGAATTAAGAAGGCTATTGGAACCTTCTCAATATGCGGTGGGAGCATTGAAGTTTGTACCGTACAAGCCTAAGTATATCCCAAAATACCAACCTGCAAGGACATATGTGGAAGCTGCCAAAGCGCCAGTGCAAGCAAGGTTGAAGCATGTTCAGGCTGGTATGGTGAAGAATGTTCAGGCTGGTATAGTGAAAAATGTTGAGGAGATTCCGTGTGATAATTCTCAAGCACAAGTTGTTGTTTCTGAAATTCAGGCTGGAAGTTTTCCACAAGCAGCCGTGGATGGTGGGGAGGGTGGAGAAGGTGGTATTAACGGTAGGAATAAATTTGAGGAGAAAATATTGGTAGGAAATAACTTCAAGATTCCTTTGAAGACTAATTTGAATTCAAATATGGTTGAGTTTGGAAAGTTGAGTGATAGGAGGAAGGCACGTTGGCTTGGGAGAGGGCTGACTGTGTATGTGGATGAATATGGAAAGAGGCGGGTATCTTGGGATATTGTTAAGGGGGGTAAAAAGGTTGGCAAATGGGTGATAAGTGAGGTTGATAAAAAAGTGGGTCTGGGCCTAGCCAAGCAGAATGCCCAAGCCTTGTTGGGTAATAAAGAACCCATTTTAGGCCTGGGTATGTCAAGCCCATTTATTTTTAAGGCTGGAGAGAGTTCCTTTAGAGGACCAAGGCCTCTGGAGAATTCTTACCGGACTGGGTTTTCTAAACCAAGTTCAAGTGGGAGCGAGAACATTGCCACGAAGGACGTTGCGAGCTCAGGGAGCATACCCACCACATCGGAGCACCTTGCGAAGTTGCCGAAGGTACCGCTAGGCACGTTTTCTACCTTAGCTGCGTTGAAAGTGGTGGGTCATGCCCGAAAGGACAGCACGACGGCACTAGCTCAACCACCCACTACGTCGACAGGACTAGCGGTGGTGGCCCAACCCTCCCATGTTCAGATATCGCCAATCAGTGATCTGAATGGGCCGAGGTTGGTGCGGTGGTCTCATCGGCCACCATATTGGAACCGGTTTTGACTCTTGCTGACCAGAAAGTTTCAGCGATGGTGTCTCTATCTTCTTCAGTGGCATCAGAGGATGGGGATGAGGATTTTGTGGGTTCAGAAGGATCAGGTACTTCTGTTTTTAAGGGAGCTCAAGTACCTGGCCCAACTATAAAGGATTTGGTCGGTGATTTGGATAAGTCTTGGGGTAATTCTAAAAACTGGATATTACAATTGCGTGATGGCAGGCAATTAGTGCTCCCATTGTTACTGTATCGTTCTCCAAATAATATGTCAGTTTGCTCAAGTTTGGAGGGTGAGTATGTACCAGGTAATGAATCTTGTAATATTGAAGGGCAGAGGGTTAGTTGGGCAGACGAGGGTGAGGGGTTAGTAGATTCTTTGTCTATGGTTCTTGGGTCAGAGAGTGAGCTGTGAATTTTGGTGGAAGGTTGAGGTCTTGTGAGGGTGGTGATGAGCCTTTAGTCGTGGTACCTTTGGCCACTGAAGGTCCGTCAAAGATGGTGACGAGTCTTGTGAAGGAGATTGGGAGTAAGGAGAGTGTGGATAATTATCAACTATCACAATGGGTAACCAATAGGATAAAGGCTTTCAAGAAATCTGTGGGCACTTCGCTGGAAGGTTTTGAGGAGCAGATTACAGGATTGTTACTAGCCATTGAGGCCAGAAAAAAAAAGATAAACAAAAACTTGGGGTGGGTGATCAAATGAAGTTGGTCAAGTCAGGCCAAAAAGGTCAACGGGAGTTGAAGAATTTGTTGTCATCGTTGAATGTGGAGTATGATTCAAAAAAAGCAAGGAGTGCAAGTTTTGAACGGGCTGTTGTGCCTTATCAATGAATGTGAAGATTATTTCTTAAAACGTTAGAGGGTTGAATGAGCAGGATAAAAGACTCAGGGTAAGGAATTTGATTAGGAGATGGAGGCCGGATGTGGTTTGTCTTCAAGAAACCAAAATGGGGCTGATTAATAGGGAAGTGATTCGTAGCTTGTGGGGTGGCCAACATGTTGACTAGTCTTACTTAGGTTCTTGTGGAGCTTCTGGTGGGGTGTTGGTGATGTGGGACACTCGGGTAGTGAATAAAATGGAGGAGGCAGTGGGGAGATTTTCGGTTTATTGTAAGTTTACAAGTGTGTCAAATCAGTTTGTTTGGGCGTTTACTGGTGTTTATGGTCCTAATTTACACCGAGATAGGAGGTTTTTATGGGAGGAGCTCTGTGGCTTGAATAGTTGGTGGAGTGTCCCTTGGTGTGTGGGTGGTGATTTTAATGTGGTTAGGTTCCCTTCCAAACAATTGGGGTCTAATTCTTTCACTACGGCTATAAGGGAATTCTCCAATTTTATCTCGGAACAGGGTCTCATTGATCTGCCATTGCAAGGGGGTTCTTTTACTTGGTCAAATTCTAGAGAAGTTGTTTCAAAGGCTAGGTTGGACAGATTCTTGTTTTCTGCAGATTGGGAGGATAAGTTTCCAATAGTTTCTCAAAAACGGATGTCTAAGTTGTGCTTAGATCATTTTCCAATTGTCCTTGAGGGTGGGTCTTTTCAAAGAGGGAGTATGCCGTTTAGATTTGAGAATATGTGGCTTAAAGATGAAGGTTTTGTGGATAGGGTCCAGTCTTGGTGGGATTCCTATCAGATTAATGGTGCTCCAAGTTTCATTCTGGCCAATAAATTAAAGCTCTTAAAAAATGATCTGAAAAGATGGAATGTGGAGGTGTTTAGTCACGTTGAAGTGCGGATTAAAAAATTGGGGAAGGACCTAAGTGCTCTAGAGAATTTGGAGGAGAGTCGGGGTTTATCATCGGAGGAAAAGGTAGAAATGAGAAGAATACGTGATGAGTTAGAGCGAGTTACTCTGTTGGAAGAAATAAGTTGGAGGCAAAAATCTAGAGTTCTTTGTGTTAGGGAAGTAGACAGGAATACGAAATTTTTTCACCGCATGGCTAACTCTCATAGGAGGGTTAATTCTATTGATAGGCTTATGGTGGATGGGGTGTTGTCTTCGGACTCGGCTACTATAGCAGATTGTATCTCTCAGTTTTATAGGCGGCTTTATTTGGAGGATGTGACTCATAGACCTGTCCTAGATGATGTGGATTTTTTTAGTATTTCTGTGTAAGATGCGAGTTGGCTAGATAGGCCTTTTGAGGAAGAAGAGGTGTTTGGGGTGATCACTGACTTTAATGGTGACAAGGCACCTGGCCCGGATGGCTTTTCAATGGCATTCTTCCAGTCTTGTTGGGGTGTTTTGAAAACAGAAATTATGGCTATATTCCACAATTTCCGTACTTAGGCGGTGTTTGAGAAGAGTCTTAATGCTATGTTCCTTACTCTTATTCCCAAGAAAGTGGAGGCTGTGGAGGTCAAGGACTTTCGGCCTATTAGCTTAGTTGGTGGGATTTATAAGATTATTTCTAAGGTGTTAGCTAATCAACTTCGTAGGGTGGCACATGAGATTGTTTCGGATTCACAAAATGCTTTTGTGAAGGGTAGACAGATTTTGGATTCCGTCTTGATTGCTTCTGAATGTATTGATAGTAGATTGAAGTCAGGAGCTCCAGGTGTGTTGTGTAAGTTGGATATGGAGAAGGCGTATGATCATGTGAGTTAGGATTTTTTAATGTATATGCTTCAGCGTTGTGGTTTCTCAGAGAAATGGAGAAAATGGATAAAGTTTTGCATTTCAACTGTAAAATTCTCCGTCCTGATCAATGGTAGCCCATCAGATTTCTTTGGAAGTTCTAGGAGGCTTCGGCAAGGGGATCCTTTATCTCCTTTGTTGTTTGATATTGTGATGGAGGCATTAAGTCGTATGTTGGATGTGGCTGCCTCCGTTAAGCAATTATCAGGCTTTTCTGTGGGTAGTATGGCTGGTCCATCAGTGACGGTGTCTCACCTTTTATTTGCAGATGACACTCTGATTTTTTGTGATGCTGAACCTTCTCAGATTGCTAATTTGAGAGCGATTCTTGCTAGATTTGAGGAGGTGTCAGGGCTTCATATTAATTTGGGGAAATTTGAACTTGTACCTGTTGGTGAGGTACACAATTTGGAGGATTTGGTGGGTCTATTGGGGTGTGGGCAGTCTTCTTTGCCTTTGAAATACTTGGGCCTTCCATTAGGCGCAAAATTTAAGGATCTTTCTGTTTGGAATCCTATTCTTGAGAGAATGGAGAGGAGATTAGCAGATTGGAAGAGAATGTATCTATCTAAAGGGGGTAAGGTGACACTCATTAAAAACTCACTCTCATCTTTACCTACATACTTTCTTTCCCTTTTTCCTTTACCCGGTAAGGTGGCAAAGCGTATGGATAAATTGCAGAGAGATTTTCTATGGAATGGGATTGGTGGTGAACCTAAAATACATTTAGTTAATTGGGCCAAGGTTTGTAGGCCTTTGCAGGTTGGGGGGTTGGGTATAAGACGGTTGGAGAATTTTAACTCTGCTTTGCTAGGTAAATGGTTGTGGAGGTATGGCATGGAGACTAAGGCTTTATGGAGAAGGGTTATAGAGGCAAAATATGGAAACATTTGGGGTGGTTGGTGTACGAAAAAGGTGACAAGTCCTTATGGGGTCAGCTTGTGGAGATATATTAGAAACAGCTGGTTGAACGTCTCTAAATTTCTGGTTTATGAGGTGGGGAATGGTACTAGAGTGAAATTTTGGAAGCATGTGTGGTGTGGAGAGTGTACTTTCCAAGAGGCCTTTCCGCAGCTTTATTGTCTTAGTAAGTCAAAGGATTCCTCGGTGGCTGAAGTTATGGGTTGGTCTGCTGGGAGGTTTCACTGGAATGTGCAATTTCGTCGTCCACCACAAGATTGGGAAGAAGAAGCTTTTGACCGGTTTATGGGGTTGGTCTATTCTTCGACAGTGCGAGGGTTTGGTCCAGACAAGGTTTGTTGGAAACCTGCAAGGAATAGAAGTTTTGAGGTTAGAGGTTATTATAGCTCATTCTACCCTCCTACTTTTGTTTCCTTTCCATGGCGAATGATTTGGCAATCGAAGGTTCCTCCAAGGGTAGCTTTCTTTTCTTGGTCTGCTTCCTTAGGAAAGATCTTAACACCAGATAACCTTCATAAAAGAAGAGTGATAGTGCTTAACTGGTGTTATATGTGTAAGAGGTGTGGGAAGTCGGTGGATCATTTTCTTCTTCATTGCTCCATAGCTTGGGAGTTGTGGTCCTTGGTTTTCTGCTTGTTTGGTATTCAATAGGTTATGCCTCGCACTGTTCTTGAGTTGTTTAAGGCTTGGCAAGGAAAGTTTGCGCGTCATCGTCACATTGATGTTTGGAGATTAGTGCCTCATTGCTTGATTTGGTGCATTTGGCATGAAAGGAATGCTAGAAGATTTGAGGGTTGTGAACGACCTTTGCTGGAGATTAAGTCTTTTTTCTTACACACTCTCTTTGAATGGAGTGTGGTTTTTTCTCATTTTTCTTATTCTTCTTTTTCTTTTTTTCTTGACCGTTGTTCTTTTGTTTTCTGATTTGTGCCTCCATAGTACATCCCCAATGTACTCGGTTTGGCAATCTTTTTATTATTAATAATATTCTTACGTTATTTATCAAAAAATATATATATATTTACTGAAATTCATTTAGTTACGCATGTTTGGAATTTTTAATTTTAGCAAACATTTAATTGTGGAAATTAATAAATGTTATGACCATGACATAGTTTGAATTTTGTACTTGGTGGGGTCTCCTAAAACTTCTTTAACAAGAATTAGCAAGTTCTTCTTTAAAATGGGTAGCCATTGGAAGAGTAATTTAGTCTTAGCTGTTATTGAACAATGATGCATGCATTTAATAGCTGATGTGGAGCATCGCACATTAACAGTTTGTAAAATATTTGGAAAATAATTTGTGGCTCTAGCATTACTCATATTCAAGTAATGGAACACATAAAGAACTTTGATCAATCAATACTAGCTATTAATTGATAATTATGACAGATTTTTGCTGGCTAGTGCTTGAGAGTTGAGGCATTGGAAGGGTTCCATTTATAGGAATTGAAGAAGGGGGATATGGATGTTGAGTTAGTGTTGTTAAGGAGGAATTGTGTGCTTTCATTGGAAGAGTTGATGAGAGTGAGACAGGTGGTTAAAGCAGAAGTGAGAGAAGAAGCAGGTGGTTAAAGAGAGATAGTGAATTCTTTGGTGGTTTTGGGGTCTTACTGCTTTTGGTTTTTGAACTTGAAATCATGATGAAAGGATTGTTTGTAGAGTGTTTTTTGGTGCTTGTTATTGATATATATATATATATATATATATGTATGTATATATTTGGTCAAATACCTTTCACCCAAGCTAGGGACATAAGTAATCTGAAAAAAGATGTAAGCTCATAAAAATTATATGACATTAAGATATCATGATTGAACTATAAGATCTAATCTGTCAAAAGCTTTCCCTAGATAGTCTAGATCAAACTCTGCAACTAATGTATCTACTTTCCCTTTTTAACGTAAGATTTCTTGAACTATAAATATCATAAGAGGCCCTTTGTCCTGGGAAAAAATCAGCTTGACATTGGTGGATAAGATGCTGAAGAAAAGGACTTATTCAATTAGAAAGACTTGTTCTGAGTATTCCTAAGATCTCTTCTTCATAAACCATTCATCATCTTCATATCCCAGTCAAAAAAATCATTCTATTCCCTTTCTGTAACAATGTTCCGATCCCTATATATATATTGTTGTTGTCATGCAATTTTTCATGCTATATTCTTGCAAAGTTTTCCTCAGCTCAAACTAGTAAACCAGTCATAATACAGAATTGTAACATAGGACAGAAAACATAAAACAGTAGAAAGTGTTTAGTGTTTCATAAATCTTATGATCTCTCTTTTAGTGAAATTGTAAATAAATCTTTGAGATGTCTATCAAAGTATACTTCGATTTCATCACTTCTATTTAAGGAATTGACAGTAAACTCAACATGCCAAATAGAAAAACAGCAAGACAAAAATGAGAAAGGTATAAGAGGAGCATGAAAACATCTCTTACCATTCAACTCTGATAAATAAGTGATTAGCAAACAGAATTCCTATCTCTTGGGAAGATATAAGAGGAGCCCCAGCAACTAAAAACAAAACACCAATGTGAGGAACCACATCACCAATACACAAAATTTGATATTTGGACAATATGCTACAGCATGTGAAAGTTTTTATTAGGAAATACTTTTAGAAACTTTTTATGAGAAAGGAAAAAACACTTGAATTATTTTGACAGTGTTTTATATTTCCCATAAAAGTATCAAAACTTTTTAAAATTGTTTATTAACTAATGCCTTAAGGGAATCCGGCAATATTGATTCTAAGAAAGACTGTGCCGCAGCAGTATGTTCAAATACAATAGGGTGTTCTCTATTCTTTGTGAAAGAGAAATAAGGTTTTGTTTGGGGTTTGGGTCTTGCAAGAGTGTCTATTTGTTATGGTCAAACTTTCTTTTTTGTTGCTGCCTGTGGACATAGACATATTGTCGAACCACGTAAATTCATTGTTTCTATTTTTCTTCTATCTCTTCTTTAATCTTGCGTAAACATATTATTTTTCAGTACATTATATGCATCCAATTTTTGTGAATTCTGTATAAACTCAGCATAGGTAGTGTAAACATGAGTTTATGGGATCACCCTTTATGATAGTAGGCGATGCTTTATTTTGTGTCATTTGAAATGAAGGTATCCCTTTGTTTTCTAGTGGGGGAAAAACAATTGCATAGTAGTTTATTGAGTGGAGATTGAGTGCCAACTGCCATTACTATGGAATCTGGTGGGCATTTTGGGAGAACAAAGTTAAGCCATTGAAGTGAAAATTACATTAGTGGGCCTCCTTGAAGTGGGTAAATTATTTATTTTTTCGTTTAAACATTCAGAATTTCATGAGGCAAAGTGGAACACCTAGAATTGTTTCTTGTATTTTATAATATAACTGCCAAAACTGTTATGGCAGCTAGTATTTTGTGATATAATTGCCAAAACAGTTAAGGTAGCTAGTATTTTGTGTGGTACATTAGATCTATGCTTCAGTTAGCTTCCTATGTTCAGATATCTCTGTACTAAATCTAAAAGGTATTTTTACTCTCTTTCTTTTACTCTTTGTGCAGTATTTTATTTGGTTTCTTGATTTGGATCCGTTAGCTTCCTATCTTTTGGTTGTTAAAAAACACAGGAAATATAGAGATAATAATTGTATGGTCCTAAAGAAGCAGGAGAAAAAGACTTAAGGGTCATTTTTTCTGGGTGCGCTTTAACAATTGCTGCCTGGAATGGCAATCAACATCAGTACATTTGTGCTTCTCGAAGATAGTTTTTCCATCCTAGAAATTAGTAGGGTATATGATAAATAAAAGGGAAAAATTATATAACATACACAGACAACAACAAATGACCATAGTAGCCAGAAACCCAAAACAAATATATTAAATCCTGTTCAAATCCTATTGTCAGGAAAAAATGATTTGACATTTAAGAAAATTTTAAATACAACTGACATCATATGTATTAGTTGTCCTCTATTTCTTACATTTGAGGATCATTGTCAATATTTTACATATAATATATATAATCTGTAAATCACATCGATCATGGTGCCCAATGAGTCCATTGACTATGTAACTACAAATAGTTTCTTGGAGCCTCATGACAAATAGAGATGTATGACATGGTTCTACTAATATTGTTACATTTCTTTAGATTATAAATTCCAAACATTACAAAATTGTAGCATTTTGATGTACAAATACTGCATTACAACATACAATTCACATAATACCATCGCATGTCCTTACACATCATAAAATTATGGCAAATACATTCTTTTGTTGGTCCTAATTTGCATATCCGTACTAAATAAGAAGATGGAAACTAAACATATGTATATAGCGCATGCATAGCGACATATATTCCATTTCTTCTTTTGATGCACTTGCTGCATCTCTGCAATTGTTCACATGTGGATCCTCGTGCACATAAATCTGTATGTTTAATATCTACAAAAACACTTGTCAAAGGCCACAACTAATTGAGACGCCAGATTGTTTCCCCAGCTGACCAAATCTGTGCCGCTGCCCAGGTTGTATGAAAAATTTCTGGTGTTAAAATTCCTTAAAAGTTTGTTCCTATGGGGGGCCGATTCTTTTGTGAGCATAAGTTAATGCAGTTCCTATAGTGATAGAGAAGTTCTTCTTAGAAAGGGCATACATTAACCGGACCCTTATTTTAATATCCTCAAAAAGCCTGCAGAAATTCCATTTTAACTAAATTATGGATTATCTAGTATTTTCCCAACTACATAACTGTTAGGCCTGGTAAACTTTGCTTTGACTTTTGATGTTTGAACAATAATCTTTCTTTGATGTTCTTGTAGCCTTTGTTAGTTGCAACATTATATTTTTCCTCTTCGTTTCTCTATTCCATATGGTTTTATCAGTTGCTACTCTTTGAGCTGTAAGATATCTGTGCCTGTTTTTCTTTCATGGTATTATCAAGTATACCAAAACTGAGAAACAAAAATGTTATGGATTCATTTGGACAACAAACACCGTGGGAGGACAGAAGCTTGTTGGCCTAATTGTCAATTTTGAACAATCCTCAATCCCTCCTCTTTCAATTGAGAGAGCTTTATAATATGTGAATATGCATCTAAATCTTTGAAACGGAAGAAAATGCCGAAAAAAAAAAAATCGAGGAGGGGGAAAAATAGGAACATTAGGTGTGAATATATTGATTGGGTGTTAACACATGCTTTTGGCTAGTGCTTCAGGGGTCAATGCCTTAGTAATACTATCCATGTAAATGGGTTGCATACTTTACTTTGTTTACCTATCAATATACACACACACGCAGAAAGTTACCTATTTAATCAATCATAAATGTTTTGGCTTTTTTCAGGGGAATGAGATGCATATAAGACAAGCAGATCTCTATCTTCGTGGAGGGGAGGAATTGAGTTTCTATGAGATACTCTTACGAGCCGGACAAAGGAGGGAGATTGTGATTGGTTATCGTTTTGCCAATGCCGAGAGAGCTGTCATCAATCCCCCCCTGCTAAAAGCGAGAGATGAAGGTGGTCACTGAAGGATGTATTGTAGTTTGCTGAGAAAGATGAGTGATGAAATAGGGTATCCTTGAAAGGAAAGAAATTTTGTTTATAATCAGGATAGGATTGAAGACCTTAGTCTCCAAAGTCATTGAGATTGTAAATTTACTGATGGCCTGCAAGAGAACAGACCAGCAATCCCATCTAGATTTACTGTCCCAGAAATCAACCTCAGATTTCGACTGGTATTCCGGATAATTTTCTGATCAGATGGAAAAGAGCAACTCAAATTTAATGCCCACCTCTCTGTGTATTTCATTAATCATAGTGATTGCTTTACACTAGTCAGCTGTATAGCATCCGTCTATATACCATCACTGTAAATAAAGTTGAAAAAAATGCCATGTTCTTCCTTATCCTGCCTGCAAATGTGGTTTAAGGATTTGAATCCCCCGTTTGCATTCCTATGGTAGCTTTTATGTTTATGGCTGTAAATGGATTGAACTTTTTATAGTGTATCAATTATTTGAATCAAGTTGACTTTTGTAAATCTTTGTGTGGCTTCTTTTCTCTCTGTCTCCGTAGCATATATGATAGAGCTGTGTTTGTATTTCTTTTCATAATTCTTTAAGGATAATCTGGTATTTGAAAATTGAAGATAAAAAAGGTTCTATGGTTTTCCTGTTTGTTAGATCACCTGCTTTACAAACAAAACTCAAAGCTTTAAGCCAGAGCATAATAGAATGAAGGTTTGAGTTGTTCAAAATTTTCTTCAATTTAGACCAACTACAATGACAAATTTAGTGAGAAAAGAAAGCGCTACATATGAGGCAAGTAATAGTAACAGGGGGATTGTAGGTATACCAAATCCATCGAAGGTCAGAATATTAGTGGTAGTAGAAAGAAGATGATCTTTAATATTAACTACTAAGGAAAATCTACTAGTATCAATGGTCTTTGGTTGATATTCAATTGACCTATCACGAGCACCATGAGCATAACCAATTCCAAAAAAATTATTCTGTCATTTCACAAATACATAAAACTAATTGCATGTTCACAATGATGCATCAACTGAAGTTCAAGATAATTTTCACAAAAATAAGTTCAAATTTACAAAACTAGTGTTCAACATAGTTCCAAGGAAAGATAACAAAACTAGAATAGCAACAAACAACCTAGTGCCAATACAAGAAAATAATTATCACCATGTACAAGAATAACTTGCAACGAAAATACCTAGTCCTTAATCATTAGTCAATATGTTCATATCATTACATACAGTACAAGTAAAACAATAAGTTTACTCCAATATAGAGATAGTTTTATCTAATGGGAGGGAGTCATGAAGCAACCAAAGTGCCAAACTAATTATACTATTTGTTTCACTGTCGTCCCTGTGTTATATAAAAATAACTAAATTTACTACCTAGGGGTGGGTCCAAAGGGCCCTGCCTTGGTGAGGTTCCACGTCATGAAAATCAATAAATAAAATGTACTAATAATGGAACCCTTACTTTAAAACACATCCTACACACCCTCATATGAATAAAGGTTCAAGAATCTCTAGTAACACTCAAATCGTAGTAAGCGCAAACAGGACATCAGAATTATGATGGTTGGACACAAAATAGATCCTGCCTTTTGGCAAAAGATAACTAAAAGGTATGAAAGTGAAAGAGACAGTAACTTAAACTAATTGATATTTCAGAAGTCTGACAGCTCAATCTATTGTGGTTTTAAAACAATAGTTTAACTTACAAGCACCCATAACCTCTTTAAAACTAAAATTGATAAGCAAATTACAACTAGACTACTTTTGTAACACTAAAACTGGTTTAAGAACTAACTTGGTGCAAACCTAATCACTAAGGGTTTAATAATTTTGGGGCTGGTTTAGGGAGTGCATACCTATATAAGGGGTATGATATTTCGCATTAACTTTACATTAGAAAATTTTTGAAACACCAATCCATGAGAAAGGGTTTAATGCAACAAAATAAGTGCAAAACAAAAAGCGTAATAAAATAGCAAACAATAAAAGGAACAAACAATCTTGTGTACAGAATTGGAAAGAAATACCATCTCATAAAAAGTATTAAATTTTACTGGGAGCAAATATACATCACTCACATAATGACTTGTGATTGGTTAAATATGAATGTTGTCCTTGATCTTGAGAACCTAAAAAACCTTCACACGAACTTTGGAAGCAATTCTTGAATATTTTCATCTACTTAATTCAATGACGGCAAGTCACTAAACAAGGTTGCAGTTGTTGCATATGCTGAAAATCCCTTGTCAACCATCATTTTGAGATATTTCTCCGCCTTTGATGTCTCACCATGTTGCAATGACCCTTGGATTAATGTGTTATATGTGCGCTCGTTAGGTGAACAACCATTGCTATCCATTTCCTCAAGCAGCTCACCCGCTTTATCAACTAGTCCATTCTTGCAAAATCCTTTGATCATTATATTGTAAGTCCGAACATTAGGTTGCAATCCTTTTGCAAGAAGACCACTAAAGATTTCCCTTGCAGTTGTAAGTTCCCCAACATTGCAGAAACCATCAATCAAGATGTTGTAAATTACAATACCACAGTCCAGCCTTTTGTCTTCCATCTCCTGAAACAATGCCATTGCCTCAGATATTTGTCTATTCTTAAAAAAGGCATCTAACAAGATGGCATAGGTTTGGGGATCTGGATGTTGGCCACAAGCTCGCATTGTATTGAATAGCTCTAGTGCAGCCTGGACTCTCTCCACTCGACAAAACCCACCAATAAGAGTGTTGTAAGTCACTACATCGGGAATCATTCCTTTGTTGGACATTTCATGAAACAGACCCATTGCCTCATCAATTTTTTCACTTTTGCAATATCCATTGATCAATATGTTATAGCTAACCACATTGGGTGAACAACCCTTCTCATCCATCATATTAAATGTCTTAACTGCCTCATCCAGTCTGTTTTGCAAACAATAACCATTAATCAAAGAATTGTAAGTGAATATGTTAGGATCAATGCCTCTTTGAATCATCACATCAAAAACTTCTTTTGCCTCAGTCATCATCCCTTCCTTGCAACGTGTGTCCACCAATATGGTAAATGTTTGTACATTTGGCATGACCTTCCTTTGCCCCATCTCATTCAACAAAGTATCTGCCTCCCTCCACCAGCCAAAATTGCATAGTCCTTGAAATAATGAATTGTAAGTGACAATGTCTGGCTGAATGCCTTTACTCGTCATTTCAGATAAAAGGTTCAAAGCCTCAGTTACCAATCTGCCCTTACATAAACCGTCAATGACCGTGTTATAGAGCACCACATTTTGTTCAAAATTCCTTTTTCCAAGCATCCTAAGCAACCTAATAGCCTCACCAGTTTGGCCATTCTTACACAGACCATTTACTATTGTCCCACAAGTAATTGCATTAGGTTCATACCCTTTCTTCTCCATTTCCTCTACCAAACTCACAGCTCCATCAATGTTACCTCTAAGATAAAGTCCCTTGACAAGAGTGGTTAGAGTTATACAGTTTGGTTGATATCCAAGTTTCAAAATTGTTGCTAAGACAGAGAATCCAAAATCGACCTGGTTCAAGTGGCTGTAGCAATTAATCAAAACATTGAGAGTAGAAACATTGGGAGAGATTCCGACTGATTCCATTCGTTGAATTAAAGTAATGACTACGGAGTAACGCTTCATTCTTGCAATGGAACCAAACATGTGATTAAAATCGTCAATGGAAGGCAAAGGGTGCATGTGAAGCATTGTATCAAACAGGCCTAAGGCATGATCAAGATTCTTAAAGGTTCGAGATTTGCTGAGATCTCTCACAGATTTCAACAACTGATTCTGATTCTGATTCTGATTCTGATTCTGATATGGGGTTTTCGCATTTTCTCTAATAGTAGAACAATAATGAGAAGTAAAAGCACGAAATGGAAGGCTTACTCTAATAATCAAACGATTGCATATAAAGAGAAGAGAGGATGTTGATTTACCCATTTCACAAAGACGACAGTCTCAGCTACCAACTCGGGTCGGGTTTGGTTTCGGCTTAGCTTCGGAACTTCAAAAATCGAAAGGAGGAGAAGTCATGGTGGTGGAGTGGCAGATCGGAGAGCGAAGCAGTGAGTTCGAAGGTAAGAGTAAGAAAGAGAATGATTTGTATTTCTGAGAGAAATACAAAAAACAAAGAGAAAGAAACAAAAAACAAAGAGGTATTTTAGGGTTTGAAGTCTGGAATTTTACATATATAGTTTTTAGCTTTAGTCTTGAGGAGGAGGAGGAGGAGGAGGAGAAGGAATGAGAGTCAGAGTAGTTGGCATTGTTTAACTTAGCTACCACATTTGTGGAAACAAGCAAACGCCGTTGGCATTGTTTTGCTGATTCCTTTGACACCTTCGATTCTAACTCAATACGCTGTCGTTTCTTCTTTCTTTTTCTTTCTTTCTTTCTTATTTATTTATTTTTTATTATTATTATTAGGCTAAATTTCAATTTAATTCCTTTTATTTTTTAAATTGTCCAATTAATTTCTTAACCATACATGTGTAATTTTAATATATATATATATATATATATATATAATATTAAAGTCAAAACTGAGAAAAAATCTAATTGAATTCTAAATTAAATTCTAATTATTGTCTAATTTTGCTTCAGTATCCTATGTAAGTTTTTAAAATTTTTGTTACAGGTGAGTTAATGTTGTGTAAAAGACAAAGAGTCTAATATAAATAAATCATCAAAAATCCAATAATAATAATAAAAAAAGAATAAACTCAAGTGCATATCCAAAAATAAAAATAAAATAAAAAATGAGAGAGAGAGAGTAAACTCATGTATGACTATATAAATAACTAATATTATGCCCGTGCGATGCACGGTTTAATCAAAATTCGTATGTAAATAAATTATTTTATTAATTTACTTAAAAATAAATAATAAAAATAAATGAATATTTTACTTTTTAGTTTTATAATAAATGCATATTATGTGTGACTAAAGTATCATAAAATATGCGCGCGCGCACATGTGTGTGTGTGTGTGTATATATATATATATATAAATTGAGTGAAAGATGGTAGAAATACCTAAAAATATATATATATATATATATATATTTATATAAAATGATTTTCAATAATACATTGAACTTTAAGGTTCAATTAATCACATGTATTTAAATGGATAAACCTTGAATTTAATAATAAAAAACTATCAAAAATAACAATTGAAATCATATTAAAGTGGAAACATCAATCCAATAATTAAGAACAATCTAAATTACTAAACATTTAAATTTTTGAAGTAGAGAGACTCACATGATAATTTAATTTTTATCCTTGAAAGCATGAGAGAAGACACTGAAACTTGAAGTTTAAGTCTCGTTAGTATAAACTCATAAAACGTATAATTTTTTTTAAAAAAAATAATAGCTAAATGAATTACAATTATATAATCAAAAGTAAAAATCATGCTACATGTTTGTGTATATGCATGAAAAAAAAAACTAAATTCAACATTTATTGTAGAAAAAGAGGTGGTGTACTCTTACTCCTGTCCAGCTAATTCTTGTTAAAATCCATTTGTTTTGCAGGGAGAGAGAGAAAAATGCTTCTTTTGACCAAATTATAAAATTTAAAAAAAAGCATTTTTTTTACTTTATCCAAAAACAGTTTGGTAAATCGGCATGAACAAATAACTTGCTATCTTTTGTTTTTTATGAAATATAAATAAAAATTAGATGGATTAGATTACACTATGTTGCTGTTTTTTTTTTTTTTTTTATATATAATTTTTATAATACACACTGCTATTTTTTTTCTTATATCAGGATTAGATGAATTAGAAGGATTAGATTACACTATGTTGCTATTTTTTTTTTTTATAATACACGTTGCTGTTTTTATTTATTTATTTATAATACACATGCTACCTTCTTTTATATATAAATGTTTTCTTTTAAATAAGGATTAGATGGATCAGGTGAAGAATTTGAATTATAATTAAATTAAGATATTTATTAACTTAGATATATAAGAGAAGAAAAATTATATATTTTTTAAAAAATATAAAAATCTTTAAAAAAAAAAATTCTGCAATATGGTACAGCCACTTGGTGCAACCACGACTTCTAAACCCAACTTTTATTCTATAGTATACAAAAAATTTGTCAAACAATTTCAGATACTACAAAAAAATAACTCAAAAATTCAGATTTTAAAACTTCTGAAAGATCAAAAAATATTAAAGAAAAATTATCAACATTTGAGCTTACGTTTAAGTTGGACTTGTTAGAAAGATAGAGTTTCACTCTTTGTTAAGTTTGGATTGAACAAAAATAATTTTGTTTAAAAAAAAATGTTGAGTTTGAGTTTAAGTTGGACTTGTTAGAGAGATGGAGTTTCACTCCTTATTAAGTTTGGCCTTAACAAAAATAATTTTATTTAAATAAAATGATAATTTTATTTAAATATTGTGCTGACATAGAAAATTATGAGAGCTTCAAAGACTTCAGTTTTATATATATATATATATATATATATATATAGATTAAGAAAATCCAATTAAATTCAAAATCATATTCCGATTGTTATCTAATTTTACGCCACGTGTCCTTTCTAAGTTTTAAAAAATTTTGTTCTTGGTGAGTTATAGTTCTGTGCAAAAGACGAATATTATAATATAAATAAACCATCAAAACTTAACAAAGAAATGACAAAAAAAGAGAGTAAAATCATGTGTATATAAAAAATTCTAAAATTAAGAATTAAAAGAGAGAGAGAGAGAGAGAGAGAGAGAGAGAGAGAGTAAAACTCATCTATGACTTAAAAAAATGTCCAACTCTTAAACAAGGTATAATTTGAATCCATATATGTATGTAATTAATATATATATATATATATATATATTAAAATCCAAAACTTAGAGAAAATTCAATTAGATTCTTAATTTTGTGCCATGTGTCTTATCTAATTTTTAATTGTTGTGTCAAGTGAATTATTGAGTGTAAATATCAAAGAAGCCAAATTCAATTGAAATCCAATTTTGTGCCGCATGTCCATCTAAATTTTTAAATTTTGTAGCAAGGGAATTATTGTGTACAAAAACCAGAAAGTCTAAATCTAATTAAATTCTAAATTTTACATATATATATATATACACACACACACACATATGTATATAATGAGAAACTATTACATATTTTAAAAACGTATGGTTTAAAAAATGTGTAAGCTAATACCATGTATAATTTGAATTAAATCATTTAATTGCGATTGTTTTTAATTGTACCCGTGCATATGCACGGGGCTATATATTATAATAAAACAAGTACTAAATGGGTTTTAGTTAGCTCAACTGGTAAAGTTTTTGATGGTTGTATAAGAAATTTGGGGTTCAAGCCCCGCCTACACCAAAAATTGATTGGTGTCTTGGTCTGATGATAAAGTTCTATCATTAGGAGCAGATGCCATAGGTTGAAACTCTCTAAAAAAAATACTAATAAAAAAGTTTTAAATAAAAAAGAACATTATAAATTGAGTAATTATTCAGAATATGGATTTAGGATCCTCTAAATTTTTTTTTTGCTTTTCAAAATTTACAAAGGTTTTCCAACTTTTTCTATTTTAGGAGTTCTCTCCCCTTTTGGAGCAAAGAAATAATGTTTTGATGGAAAATAGATAAATTTGATTACAAAAAATAATGTGCCATAAAGATATGTGTTATAGATAATTAAGTTGGTTTATTTTGTGATTCTTTCACAAAATAAAATGTTTTGTTTACTATCCAATGCCTTTTTTTTAATCAATTATCCAATACTTTTTTTATATGTCTAATTGTTTTTAATTGAAAATTATCTTATATAATATAATTAATAAGACATATGATAAAGCCAACTGAATAACATGCAACACACATATAAAGCCATTTTTCAATTTTTAAGGACCCAACTTTTGTTATAACTCTCCAAAAAAAAAAAAAAAAAGTATATGATTTGATTTTTTTTTTTTTTAAATAATTGATTTGGCCTTATATAAAGTCACCCAAAGGTAAATCTTTTTTAATTATCAAATGAGGAAGGCTAGTCCTAGCAACTAGAGTCTTATTTAGGCTCATGTAAGGTATATATATTGCCCCACTTCATTTTTATAAAAAAGAGGAATATTTTATAATTAATTTATTTGGTGTATTTACTATCAGGTTCACTAACTTCTTTATCTAGAACAGGGATGGACCTAGGTGGGGCCTAAGGGGGCCCGGGCCCCCCCTGGGTCCAATTTTTTTTTTTTTTTTTTTTATATATGGTTATAATATTTTTCACTTAGGCCCCTCTTCTCCACAATAAGCCTAACTAGCCTCATCAAATAGCAATTATCCAACCAAAAAATTTAACAAAAACAATAAAAATATTTACAATGGTGATCATATTTTAGCAAAAAAAAAAAAAAAAACTATTTTACTACCAAAAAACCAAAAAATCATGTGTTATTAGAGAAGTTAAAGCTAAATTTTTTGTAACTACAATAAACTGATATAAATACTAGTGGACTGTAGCAAGTTTTAAAAAATAAAATACAATATTTTATTTAGATTATATCTCTTCTTTCAATTAAAAAACTCAAATTTCCTCTATTTCTTTATTATTTTAATTAATTTTTTATATTATTTTAAATGAATTTATAAAAAAAATAGAACATTTGATATTGAGTGTATTGTCAAGTGAGGTGGTAAAATAGATAAAATAACTTTTTAAAATACAAAAAACTAAATTTTTTAGCACCACCAATGTGAATGCTCTAACTTCATCCAAAATAAAAAAATAAATCCTAGCCAACTTGGTATTAAGAAAAGACATCATTTTGTTCTTGTTTGTCTTTATTGGTAAATGATTGCATCTTAATGTATTTAAAAACAATCATTTTGAGTATTTATAATTTTTTTAATACTATATGAATGACTATTTGAAAAAAATTTTTCTTTATACTCTGGCTCTAGCTAGCTTAAAATTCTAGATTCGTCCTTGATCCAGAACCTATAATAGTAAGACATATTAATAAGTTGAAACTTGAAACTTGTGAATTGGTATATTCTTTAAGTACTAAGTTGTGAAAGAGGTGGGATTCAAGTGATAAGTTTAATTGTAATGATATCTTTTCTGGTATTTTATGTTTGTAGCTCAAACCACATTGCCTCCTATCCACTATTTACCAATAAATTTTATATCTTGAAAAGAGACTGCAAATTTGTATTTATGTAAAATTATAAATTTGTGCATGAATATATTCTTTTATGGCCAGTGTTTTTGCCAACTTTAATTGAAACTTTTCACCAAGATTGGCTGCATATAGTTTGAGGGAAAAATATGTACTTATTTTTTTGTTGAATATCATTTAAATAATATTTATTTAATTTTCTATATTATAATTTTTTTAATTGAAGCCATTTTTCATACTTTTTGAAGTACAAAATTACTAGTTAATTTTTTTTTTTTTTTGGAAACCAATTAATATTTTATATTTAAGTTTTGTTAATATCTACTTTTCAATTGATAATATAATTATGGTCACCTTTTATAGATTACTAAAAAATTATTATAGGATGTCATTTTCATTTTTTTTAATAATTATGATCACCTTCCAAGTACTTCACCTGCCAACTTTGCTAATCCATACTTCTCAATGTTGGGTTACTTCAGAATTTTAGCAGCCAAATAAAAGTTAATTCAGAGGGTCTTATTTTAATATATATATATATATATATAAATAGTATTTTTTTATTAAATATTTTTTTCAAAAAACACACCCCTTAACTATTATTATATTCAAATTAAAAAGAAAAGTTTCTAAACACACCAATAGCGTAGGTGAAAAAGATAGTTTTATTTTAACTTATTTGGAGAATTGATGGGCATGTGAGTTTGACAGTGGAAGTACAATTTTATTGACTATGTTAAATTTCTCAATTTTATATATTTTGTTCTTAGTTTTTAGAGTTTTTAAATACTTTCAATTAAGTATAATGTTATTTTGTTGAAGTGTATACATTATACAAAAGAAGGATCCAATTCTAAATTTTTTTATTCCAACTAAATATTGTGATCTACCCCCTTTACACGGGCGTGTGTTTAGAGGATTTCTTTTATTTTGGTTTAAAAATAAATATATAAAATTAATTGATAAAATCCAATAAAAATTAGCAGCACAATTTCTTTTGGAAAATATTTGGTACCAATAAAAAAAAATTACATGTGTCCTGTCGTGTGTAATACACATAACTCACTTGATTGGTTGGTTTAAGTGAGCAAGTGTATTGCACGTGATAGGGACAAATGATATCTTCCTATCAGTGATTGGAGTCTAAAACTCCAAACATTTCTTTATAACATAAGGTTTAGACTGGCAAAGTCTACGACAACTTAATAATCACTAAGTCAAAACATTAAATCTGTAGAAGCAAAACAAAATACATGTTTAACAAAGCAAAAATCCAAATGGTAGTCTATAGAAAGCATCAAATTTGCAAATGGTTGTCCAAAATTTTGCTCAATAAACTTGATAATTTTCTTTGAGAGTATGAAAATGTTAAACCAGTATTTTTGAGCCTTTTAAGTTTCAAAGTATGCCTGGAAAGATAACTTTAAACCAATCGTTGATTATTCAAGTGTCCAGGAGGATGTTTCCTTCTTTTTTTTTTTTTTTTTTTTTTTTGCTTCAATTGCTAGCCTCTATACTGGTCGGTATGTACAAGTAAAACCATGAGTGAATGATATGTGGAAGAACCTAGAAGTCTGATGTGATGCAGGATGTGGCCAATTCGTAAATTAATGGGACCATTTGCACATAGTTCGTCCATCACCAAGCCTTTAATCTCACACCCCACCACTAAATCCTGAAGCCCCAGCTCCACTGCAAAATGCACTCCACTGCATAATACTAGGGCCTGCACTTCAATCCGATCATTGCCTGCTTCTATTCTTGCACACATAGTCCCAACACAATGACACCCACCATCACTGACAACCACTCCCAAATCATGCCCCCAACTTTCTTGTAGTTTTTTGAACATTCTAATTTCTAAACCATTTGACGGCCTATGTTTCATACATCCTTCATGACCGCTTGAATTTTCCATCTAGGAAACCTTGTATTCTAACGTAAGGCCACAACTTCAACATTAGCTAGAAGAGTAATAACCTTTATAAATCCTCTGTTTTTTGTTGCCTCCAGAGCTTCTTTGACAGCCAGACAGATTATCATCACCTTGGTAGCTAGCTAAGATCCTTTTTGTCTTCTCAATCTTTGCAAACAAAACCTAACCCTGCTTATCATTTTTTCTTCGATGTACGATTTGACACTAACAGAATACTTTGCCAGCTCATACATTCCACAAAGCCTTGATTTAGCTTCCCCTAAATAGATTATTGTTGCCTATCAAAGGCTTACCTGCAAGTGCAAAAATATATATATATATATACACATATATACATACGTACATACATACATACATATAAATATATATATATATATATATATATTATGCAGAAGACAGGGACAGCCTCAACATTGATGAGCATTCACTAAAAATCAGATTTGTACCCGAAACACCACAAGTTTTATAACTTCTCCTGCAAAAATGAACGAAAAATCAAGATATTCCTTACAATTATCGTTACCCCAATTAGTTAGTTTTATCCTCCACTGCTGTAGGGATGGAGGTGATATACAATATTTATGATAATGATCACCAAGCCTAAACACAAGGCTCAAGCTTAGTATAATTATTTTTTTTCCTTCTTGCAGATCTAATAAGTAGTGCCTTTTGTACATATATTCCAAACAAATTAATAGATTTCTCTTTAACTATTGATCCTCCACAATTCAAAAAAAAAAAAAAAAACTGAAAATCAAGATGATCGACAATTTCATATTTCTAAATAATGGGATCTTAATCCAAGCCAGTAAACATACATATTATCTAAGGGCAATGAAAACCTTCATTAACTAAAGGCAATGGAAAGTGAATGTCTCATAGCTAGAATGATGATTGGCATATAATTATATTTATCATTTCAATTTTTTTAATATTAGAACTAATGTTATCTTGGTAGAAAAAATATGGTTTTTAAAGTTTAGTTTTGGCATATATGTGTGAGTGTAACAGTTGTGATGTGCCTTTCATCAACTGTTTAAGGCATAAAAAGCTTGATCCCAATAATGTAAAGACTTAACGAGTATAGGCAAAGGCAGTGGCAGACTTGATCTGTTCAGTGATCAGTGCCTTGGTACCACAATCCTAGTAAGCCAACAGTGTGGGCTTATCAAATGTGAACCTGCAAACCTCATGGGCCAATTGTTGTAATCTGAAGGTGGTATGGTACATATCTAGAGTTTTTTAATCTCTAACTTATCCAGCCTTACTGCATTTTCGTTCCGTGTTAAAAATGAGATGAAAGTATAAAGGATGGGCTACAACTAGAATTGAATTGAGTTGTTTAAACAATTCTGACTCAATTCGGGAAAATTTTGGTTATGTTGATTCTTTTAGCAAATAGGCTAAGTTTAAACCTAAGTTAGACTTAACTATTAAACGAATCAAGCTCAAACTCTAATAATGTATTCATGAACAAGATCGTGAGTATGAGATTTGATTTGAGTGTATATAAAATTATGTTCATCCTTTTAGCAAATAGGCTAAGTTTAAACCTAAGTTAGACTTAACTATTAAACGAATCAAGCTCAAACTCTAATAATATATTCATGAACAAGATCGTGAGTACGAGATTTGATTTGAGTGTATATAACATTATATATTTAATTATATGTATACATGTACTAATGTATACTCATATAGACTTAAGATCGGTATGTATAAATTTGTAATCATAAGATTTCAAATTATAATTTATAATTTATTGATAATATAAACAGTCCAATATTTCAATTTTCAAGTAAAAATTATGTATAATTCTTAACAATTCAAGATTGATGATCTATTTTTTTTTTTTTTAAATTTAATTCTAACAATACAAGATTGATAAATGTAATTTCAAGCATAAATTTTTTTAAGACTAAAAAAAATTTAATCTTGTTGTTTACTATATATATTGAGAAAGAATATGTTGATCAAGTTTTCTCAACAAGGAAACGAAATAAACAATAAGAATTTGATTTGGCAATAAGTTCGAGCTTAATATATGTTCAAAATAAAATTATATGAACCAACCATAAACTACTAATACTCAACTTGACTCATTAATTTATAGCCTTAAGATTAGTTGCTAAACTTATGTTATGATCATATATAAGAACTTAATATATAAAAAACATTTATGGCCTATTTGGATTGAAAAGGAGTAGAGACAAGTAGGGTAGAGTTAGTTGGATATTAGACTAATTTCCGGTCAACTCTACTCTACCTCTCCTTTCTCTCCCCCTCAAATCCAAAGAGGCCATTAGTGTTTTGAAGTGGGATACTACTGTGATCCCGTCTAAAGACTCTAAACAAAGTCTAAGTCTTTCACCAGTCACCTCTTAACCTTTTTTATTTTATTTTTTTGGCCGTTAAAACAAAAGAAAAAAAAAAGAACTTAAAAGTATAATGAAGATGACACTTAACTAATATTTATTTAATTTAATCGATGAAACCAATTGCTAAAAAGAAAGCTTTTTTTTTTTTTTTTTTGTCACTACATGAACAAACATTGGGGGCCACCAATTATGATCACTTCATCATGACTATATCTTTGCTATTACAAATTTTAAGTTATAGTAAACCCAACGTTGTATTTAAAAGACTGTTAAATGCTAGTGTACACGGGTTGTTACACAACCTTATACACGCTTTCATTTTGCACTGAAATTGTGATTTTTAGTCACAATCTCAATTTAAAACTAATTCAGTACAAAATAAAAGTGTGTGTATGGTTGTGTGCAACAACCATTGTAAAATTAACAGCGTTTTTAAAAGTTTTCACTAAGTCCTTAACAATAACATAGCGTGGGAAATCTGTCAAACTTTAGGGGTCCATGGCCCCCTGGCTCTATATGTGGTTATGCCATTGCATGGAAAGCTGGTTGTTGGTCACGCCCTAGTGCCTAGGTGATCCAATATTAAACTTGTTTTGGACCCCATTGCCATCATCATTCAGATGCATCAAGCTTGGATCTGGTTCCTTGTCTCTCAAACCTACATATCATATATATCCAATGAGAGCAATAATATTGTGTAATTTGTGTTTATGGGTGAGTTTCCTTGTCAAGAAGCTAAGTCTTAATGTGCAAAGATTGGACTAGTCAATTGGGCAAGGAAGTGAATTCCATACCGTACTGGCCGATACGGCCGGAATATACCGTACCGGCCAATAATCCGGTACAGAATACCCCTCTGTTTCGTACCGGAAAAAATACCGGCCGGTACAGAAAAAAGTTTTTTTTTATAATTTTTTAAGTTTTGTAATTTTTGAATTTTTGTTAGGACAGAATGGTAACTTATTTGCATTAACTTATTAGTATTATTTGTTTTCTTAGTATGCAATGGTAACTTTTAACCTTTCTATTTTTTATATTGTGTTTTTTTTTCTTTTAATTGATACTAAAGTCTAAAACCATGAATAATTAGTTCTGAATTGAGGAAATGTTTTATGATAAACTTTTATATTTATTATAATACACACACACACACACACACACACACACACACATATATATATATATATATATATTTATTTATTTATTTATAAATATAAAAAATAGCAGTAAACCCGAAACGGTACATCGGTATTGGCTGGTATCCGAAATATATCGTACCGCTAGCCAAACCGGTACAACCTCCGGTACGATATTGACTCTATTGTAATTGGGGGAAACTAATGATGATTGGTTGTTGGGGAGAGGTGTTATTTTTGCAGAGAGAGGTCAAAAAATTTCATTGTGATGTTTAGGGTTTAAGATCTTCTTATGAGGGGGGTTCTATCATTCAATCGGTTGTTATGTGGGCTTCTATTTTGGTGTTATAGGTCCCTTTACTGTCTTCTACAAACACATGTAAGTCACAAATCTTAAATTTTTATATATAATTGATGTAAGTTACGTTACTTAGCTATCCCTCCATATGTGTGTGTGCATATATAAATATATTGGTATATTAATTTATGCCTTTGCAAGCTGCTTGATGATGAGGACTTAAAAAAAAAAAAAAAAAAAAAAAAACAAACAAACCATTTTAGAGGTATCCTTTATCAATCTTGGAATTAACTATTTAATTTACTTCAGTGCTTTGGCATAGTTTTTCTCTCAATGCTCATGTACCTTGAGTTGGATATGATGGATTTTGAGTCTTGGAATTAACTATTTAATTTACTTCGGTGCTTTGGCATAGTTTTTCTCTCAATGCTCATGTACCTTGAGTTGGATATGATGGATTTTGAGTTTCGATATTCAGTGTTGCATCTCATGAGTATCAGCTCTATATAAAATATTTGAAGTAAAATGCGAACTTCAGCTTTCTTGATAAGTTCTGATACTCATACAATTTACAATCTGAATTGCTTATAAAAAGGGGTATCAAGAAGTGAAGTTTGTTCATTAAGCAATCATAGCAGAAATTTGTGCATACATTTGGCCTGTTAGTCAATTGAACTAGTTCCAATGAATTTGTTAGCAAGCCATAATTGTGTTCTTTATTTAATCCGTTAAGTCTCATTAAACTCTTACATTGGGAAGCAACTCAATGCTCATTTTTTAATTTATGAATATATTTATCATTGCATTGAAGGAAATTGATTTATGTATATCACCAAAAGAAAAATAAATTTATCATTTCATTGCCTCTAATATTTGGAGGCTTTCCAACCTAGCCATTTTAGTATAAAGTTGAATTTTAAAATTCAAGTATAATGTCAAAAAACTTTACAAACTAATAAGAAATTTTATTAATTTTCTTTTCAAAAGTATGATTTGATTGAAAATTCATGTGTAATGTTAAAAGACTTTACCGAATAAGTTAATATTCACTGTCTTTAAAATTTAGAAGCTCTCCATTAGTTATTTCAATAAAATAAGAGAACTCTAAAATTCAGGAGTAACATCAAGAAACTTTACCAACTATATAATAAGACATTTTACTGTCTTTATACAACTAATAAAACAACTTAAGGCCTTTGCAATAAATATACATGCGCGGAAAGTAATTGAATTTCCGTTGCCACCAAACCACCAAACTCTCACTTATATAAACTAACACAATGCAGCTAGTGCTTTCTCATCATGTCTGGCTAGGGTGAAGGTTAGAAGCTAGAAAAAACCACCATGATTTCCATTTCTCTCCTATCCAAAATGTGCATGCATGTATGAAATAGAAATACGAGTTTATGTAAAGGCAAGTGTGGTGAACCGTGCTGTTCTAGTAGATGCTCATATTGACAGTGGCGGCTCCACTTGTATGTGAGGATGGTCACAGGACCACCCTCACTTGCCAATTTTTTTTTTTTTGTTATACTTAGCAAAAAAATATATAAAAATAATTAGTTTAAATTAATCTATTTAGTGACCACACTGACTTGAAAAAAATGTATATATATACTTACAAAAAAAATACTATATACTATATTAACTTATTTTGATCACCCTAATAAAAATGTTAAACAACATGATCTGAGAATCACAAGAATTTGAATTCAACAAAAATAATAGTATTTTTACATCCACAATATTTTTCCAATAAATCTTATGTGGTAAGCACGTGTAACCACATATTTTCACAATAAATCTATATTCACATTAAGAGGTTTATCAAACACGAGTAACCCTCAAATGAGCATTTTAATGTTTTGACAATGGACTAGTCACTAAAATGGGACAAATAATTCAGTATGCATAGACATACTTTGCGTTTCATATAGGATTTATGTTCACCTAGCTAAAAAATGGGGTAATTACAATAAACCCACTTATGGTTTGATCCGAATTCACATTACCTATCCGTGGTTTGAAAATTTAATCCACCTCTATTAAAAATGAGGATAAATATGTATTTTTGCTCCCATTTTATGTCCCTCTCCTCTCAAAACAAAAAACACAAAAAACTACAAGAGAAAAAAAGATCAAAAAGTTATGTTTTGGTAAAAATTAATAACATTTGACTCTCCCTCTCCTCTTCCACTGTCTTTCTCTCTCCTCTTCATCTCTCTCTTCTAGCACAATGGTAGCAACAAAGAATTACTATTAATGCAAATCATAATCATCCACCAACTATCAACGATTCAAATGGAAGCTTCACCTATGATGGACCAGCAAGGCTCGTGAGACAACAAAGGACCTTCATTGCTCTGATAAGCCAACAAAATTGACGCCTCTTACTGTGCAAAGTAAGTGGGAAGCCCTCAATCTAATACACACCTTTAACATTGCACCCCTGGTGTGGCAAGCCCATAATGCCACAACACCCCGCAGATTTGTTGGCCTAATAGGAGGAGCTCTAGAGCCTAGTCCTTCCAAAACCAATATTATATTTCTAACCACCAAATACCAATCACATATAGCTTAAGAATGGTGGCAGAAAACTTAATTAATTTTGCTTTTAGTCAATGATTAGTTTTTGTAATTATACTGACTAGTGATTGAGGTTATTTAGATTTCATGTATACAGCTCTAGGTTCAAAATGATAAACCTATTCTGAATCAACTTAAGCTAGATTGAACACATATAGCTTAACTTCAAACTCCAGGTAAGGTAAGCAGCAAATAATGAGAGAGAGAGAGAGAGAGAGAGAGACACGGTGAAAGAGTCAGATTTAATTAATTTTTACAAACCCTAACTTTTTTATCTTGTTTCTCTTGTTTTTGTATGTGTTTTTGTTTTGGAGGAGAGAGATATAAAATAAAAGTAAAAATACATATTTACCCTCATTTTTAATGGATGTGGGTTACCGGAGAAAAACAGAGCAAACCTCAAGTGAACAAAGTGACACTTTTCAAACCATAGGTAGGCAATTAGAATTTGGGTCAAACCACAAGTGGGTTTCTTGCAATTACCCCCTAAAAAATTGACATGTTTTACCATTCACCATAAAACATTAGCAATGATATAAAATATAAAAATTTTATTAAAAAACAAAAAAAGAAAAAGAAAAATCTGAGTTGATGGTATTGATTTCTTGTCTATGTCTTTCCTTTCAATTTTTCTTC
The DNA here is from genome assembly GCA_023736055.1 of Quercus glauca. Classification (NCBI taxonomy): domain Eukaryota; kingdom Viridiplantae; phylum Streptophyta; class Magnoliopsida; order Fagales; family Fagaceae; genus Quercus; species Quercus glauca. Next base: position 76,584,001 of record CM043317.1, read on the forward strand.
TTCTTTTCAATTCATTAATTAAAAAAATATCACATATTTTTCAATATAATTATTTTAAAATATAAAGTTGCTAGCACTAATTTGACCCTTAGTCCTCACCATGATCTAAGTTGCTAATCTTTGCCTAAAATCATGTAACTTAAGAAGCCAGAGAATGTCACCACCACCTTTAATCCAAGAATTTGGTGAGAGAGAATCATAGGTGTCTATTAATCAGTATAATGACCACAAACACGTGCACAACAACAAAGAAATGTTTGCACAAAGTCAAAGGCCAAAGCCACGCTAACCAGTATTCACATAAGTAAAGATCGAAAAAGTCATCAAGACACGTATTGTAAGTCGTAACTTGCAATGCAATGTTTTTGGATACCAAATTTTGAAGTCGTTGGCATTGAAATTGAATCCATAATGGAACAAAAGAGTCTACATTTCAACAATATGATGCCTGCTATTTCATATTATAATGGAACAAATGTCAAAGTATGTTAAAATTTGAGACAATTAAAACTGAATCCCTTAGTCAAATTATGTCAATACATCTAATTTTTACATGCATCATAACACTTGAGTCAAACTAATACAAGTAACATACATTATGGGATTTCAAAATCTAACAACAATAATCATATCATGCCCGAGTCAAATACAAGATTTATATTTACAAGTAATTGAGCAAGGGAAAACCTACCTTTATCCTTTTTACTGCAGAGCCTTTTGGCCCTGTTGGCAATCATACAATCCGAAGTGCCTGCTCTTTTCTTTTTTTCTTTCTTTTTTTGATAATTTGAAGTGCCTGCAATCACCCAATTAAGGAGAGCAAGTGGATATGAGGAAACTAATGAGTAACTAACTTCACCTCTAGTTTACGACCTGTGCAATACTATACAAAATATTAAACCCAACAAAACCAAATGGAACAAGAGCTCACAATTTCAGACAGGGCTTTCATGTGTTAAATACACAGATTTTCAAACTTCAACAGAAGGTGCAGATTCGGAGCAGGAGAAGCAGCGACAATTCACAAGTCACTACAATCAAGTATTTCTAATAACTTAACTGCCATGCACTTCAACACCAACAGAACTGTAAGCAAAAAAAAATTTCAAGTAATTTAGAACATGTCTTTACTCAAATGCACCTTATGAATGAGATGATCTTGGATATCACATAGTATCCAACATTTTGAGTCATTTGGAACATGTCTTTACTCAAATACTCACAATTAAGCCTAATGACGAACCTTGTAAATGTTTCCAAGATCTGGGTGTAAGAATCTTATCAGGGAGGTCCCATCTCTGTCTCAGGAACTTCAACAGGACAAAAAAAATATTTAATTAAGGTCTCTAATTTTACCTACAAATATAATAAACTTAATTTATTCATGAGTTGGAATGTGAACTTGTTATGCTTGGATTGGGCCCGGTTATGAAGTTAATGAAGCTGAAGCTTGGGCCTAATATAGCTTGTTTCGAAAACAAGCTCAATGCTTGAACTGTCTTGTCTGGCTCATAGGCTCGCAAGCAAAACACTTTCATACAGGCCTCCAATTTATGGTTTTCTGTCATCCAAAATTTTATAAGATTATAGAAACAAAAAGCCCTGGATAGGGTAAAAGTCTGTGTGTGTGTGTGAACAAAAAAGGCCTAAAGGACATGTATTTCAAATTGACAGGTTATGTCATCAAAGATAGAGTAGAATCAACTATATTCTAAAATCTTCTGAATTTTAAATACATAGTAATAAAAAATGGACACAAGCTATGAGTGATTGATTTTAACAAACCGAGCAGATCTGGCTATCTTATCAAACTTTAACAAACTGAATTAAGCATTGATTGTTGGCAACAGTTTAGCTCAAGGTCTCTGAATTATAAATAGTCAACTGGTACTATTCAACTTGGCTCATTTGCATCTCTAAAGGTTTTTTTTTTTTTTTTTTTTTTTTTTTTTTTAAATTGGTAAGTTACACATACTCAGTGGGTCTAGAACCACAACCTCACCCTCCAACCAATTATTATGGGAGAAGGAAGTGCCATTTGAGTGATTGCTAATTGATCATCCCTAAAGCTAAAAGTTAAAAGATTTTGATGGCTAAAATCACATTACCACAGATGAGTTCAGTGATTTATCTAACAAAGAGGGGGGGAAAGGATAAAAATTTTGATGCATAGTAGGGGAAAAAATCACAATTCTTTTTTTTTTTTTAAATATAAAAGTATAAATCACAACTCTATAAATTACATAATGATGTAAAGGTTACATGTAACTAAACATCCATGTTTAGTTTCTTTTAATGCTCCTCCACTTGAATCTGAAAATAAAAGTATATGATTACATTTAAAAATTAAAGAAAACATAAATGAGTAAAGAAAAAAATATTATGGGGTAGGACATGAAGATTTCAATATAATAAAAATGTTAGTCAGAAATAAAGTGGAGAGACAAAAAGATTCATAAAATTTGCGTAGCCAACCCCAAGTACATAGAATGGACATAATCCTCCGTAAATCTTGGCATGTATTTCCACCACAAAAGCGCAGTCCTTAATTTAAAATTTCAAGTTTCAATGTATGACGCACATACATTTAGAATGATTAGAAAACTGACCAAGGGAATGCATTGATAAACTCATATATATATATATATAAATCATTAAGAAAATTGGTAAGTATATTTCTCAAGAAATCTTACCACTCCCCAAATTTTGCATTGTGGTTTAAAGGTAATTATCCCTCATGAATTGCACGGTGCATTGCTTGGACACTGGAACAAGGTTAATCAAGCAGAGAATCACACAATAAGTGCAGCATTAATCCTTCAATGACATAGCAAGTTTCCTCCATAGTTTTCTCCAACCAATGCCTGCAGGTTGAGTTCCAGAAGGAAAAAAAAAATCAGAATTTTTAAATATCATCTCTTAATAGAATAGAAAATAAATGTTAGGCACATGAATACTGTGGACTGGTTGTGTGTGAGAGAGAGATTATGGAGAAATTAAGCTTCAAATCCAACACTAAAAAATGAATGCAGATGATACAAAAGCATACTGAAGTCAAAATTTAAGACTCACACCAGCTATACTACATTTGTAGTCTCGATGAAAATGTATATTTAGCAATAGATGGGTTATCATGCATTAATATATGCTCCAAAGGCTCCTGAGCATGATTTACAGTAATGGTATAACCCCTCTACCAGTTAATAATTAAGACAATATGAACACCTGAGGACATAGATTTATCATATCAAGAAAGCAGTACAGTGTTTACCTAATAGCAAGAGAGCAACTTAGGCAGTTACAAATTTATGCCTATTTTTATTCAAACCAAAATGTAGAGGACAGTATTCAACTTGTATGAATCTCTTTACAGAAGTACAATAGATCCCTTCAGAAAAAGATTTCTTTAAAACATTCACCAAGTCCAAATATGGATAGTATTTCCGAGGTGACACAATTGTAAGATAAATCTAGGAACTATTAAGCCTGTAACAACTCAGAGAAACCACAAAACACTGATGCCGTTAACAACCCAGTCCACTTCTGTCTTACAACACACTTTAGTTTTTACCACAAATTTGTACAAAAATATTACCCAGTTTTTTCTATTTATTATTTATAAATATAAGTCAAGGCCACAAACTAGCAAACAGAAAACTTACGGCATAGGAAATACTTTTGAAAGTGAGTATAAGGCAGTGATCCTAGCAGCTAAAGACACAAAAGTGTTTTACATGTATGTGAGTAGATGCTTGGGGACAGCCTCAACATTGACAAGCATTCACTAAAAATCAGAACTGTTCCTGAAATGCCACAGTTTTTACAACTACCCTTGCAAAAATGAACGAAAAATCAAGATATTCCTTACGATTATCATTACCCCCAGTAGCCAGTTTTATCCTCCACTGCTGTAGGGATGGAGGTGACATACAATATTTATGATATTAATCTCCAAGCCAAACCACAAGCCTCTACAAGGGTCAAGAGTTTCATTTTTCATTACCACAAAAAGGACAATAGGTATTAATATAATTTTTCCTTCTTGAGAGTTTAGATCTAATAAGTAGTACCTTTTCTACAAATATTCCAAACAAAATAATAGATTTTGCTTGGAATGCCAGATGCTTTGAGGATGGTGAACGGTCTATTTTTGACATTAAATCTTTCTTTTTCCATTCTCTCCTTGATTGGAGTGTAATTTTGCCTTTTTATTCTTGTTTTTCTTTCTCTAATCTTATTGATCGTTGTAATCTGGGCTCTTGATAATAAGTAGTGCCTTTTGTACAAATATTCCAAACAAATTAATAGATTTCTCTTTAACTATTGAACCTCCACAACCTTAAGCATTTTCACTCAATACTATCCCCAAACATGGTTTGGTTTTAACCTCCCTCAGTCAATTGTCTACAAAAGAGGAAATATCTGAAGATTTCATAGTTCATACTATTACTATCATTTTCTAGAATAAGGACAGATCGCATTAACTTTACATTAGAGATTGGAGGGCCATCGGGTGTCATTTTCAATTTTTTTTTTTTTAATTTCAAAAAGCTGATATAGTAGCAGAGGAGTGAACGTTAAAAAGCTTCTGCAACTTAAAAGCTCTTTAGAAGGCTCTTCAACACACTACCAGATAGGCCCTAAGTGTTTCATATGGAAAGGAATTTTGGAATTATAAAACCCAGCACTGCTCCTACACCCAAGGTCCCCCCTCTCCTAGTCAAGCATCGAGTTTTTCAACTCAAAAAGCTAGCTGTAGTGAGAATTTTGGAATTTTCCTTTTACTGCCAGTATGACCCCATCAGAATTCACAGGTTTTCCAATCAAGAGTTTCTAAACAAGAAAAGAGATAAAGGGTATTAATTAGAGTTAGCCTACCAGCCTGGTTAAAAGCTTGGCCTTCCAGTCGTGGAGTTTGTTAGAAATTTTGTCCACAGACTTTAAACATCACAGATCTTTTCTCAAAATTTAGATGCAAGTTCAAAAACTTACAAAGACTAGTCAATTCTCCTTCCAATGAGCTCAAGCTCAACTGGAACCTCCTCCCCTTCCCACATAATATCACCAATTGCAAATAAACTTTCTATCATTTCATAAAAGCATCAAACTAATTCCATTTTTCCCTACTTTCATTTCACAACTGTTCAAAACCCATTTTTTGTGTGACATTTGGCAAATATATATTGGGTCTTTCGCATATAAAGTCTGAGCTGGATGGTCACATGTGATTTGGACAACTAGCAGTCTGCGATAGGTTTGCCTTGAATGATGGTTGGAACATAGTAAAGCTAGCTGTAGTGAGAGAGAAGCTATATGAAGTTATGAACCAAGTACATATTAGTATTCTTGAGGATCGCACCTAAAGGTTAGGCTGCATGCAATTCTTCTAAAAAATTCCAAAATCAGAAATATTATATTAGAGCCCCTTACATAGACAATCATTAGAGGTTACTTAAATGGCTAGTAAACTGCTAGGGAAATAAGCTATTCACTAAGTAACTAGTCTTCCTTAAATTTTAACAATACAAAATGCCAAATTTGTTCCTCACAATAACAAACTGTTTTTATTGATAAGTTACACACACAACTCATGGATCTTGAACCCAAGACCTTACCCTCCATCCCATAATTAAAGGAAGAGGAAGTGTCATTTGAGATAAAACTCATTAACTTTTCAAAATAACAACCATAGCATATTGAATATTCTCCAACCACTAGTCAAGCTCCAATGTCAGCACCTTTTCTGTTACGTGCCAAATAAAAAACAGTTTTCATGTTTCTTTTTCTTTTTTGTAGGGGTCTTGTTGCTGCTCCATTAAAGCATCTACCACATTCATAAAAGATATTGAAACTGGATTTCATGATCAACAAACTATCATGTTACTTTTGTACCAGAATGAAATCTAAATTTCCTATCTTCTAGTTGATGGACAAAGAAGCAACTTCCTTAAGTTGAGAAGCTATTCAAGCTACACTGGTCTAAATCGGTTCCTATGAAAGTAGGCTACGTTTAGCTTAGAAATATGAGTAAGGCATTCACAGCACCTTATCATAGAGAATAATATATAACATTTAAGCATAAAATATAGTTTCTTGAATTACATTTTAACATGCAACAGCTAGACTTTTTTTTTTTTAATAAGAAATTTTTTATTGAAAATAGAAGGACTACTTCATGCAAACAGGACACAAAGCAGCAAACAAAGTACAAAGAAAACTCAATACTATGTACATAAGAGAAGATAATCCATAAACACTAAAAGGGAATTACTAGATGTGAGTCTCAAACACATTAATTCAAGTAGCCAATGGACATATAACTACAAAAATGCCACACTTTCTAGGATAACACTTAGCAACTGCCAATCAACCAAAATTTGAAAAACAATATTGGTGAAATTAGGTTCAAAGCAATAAAATGAGTGCATGAAAAAATTGCAACAAAAGATGAAACTGTTAAAGGAACAAATAGTCTTATGGACATAAATGGAAAGATATATCAACTTGTTTTATATGAAGCCAATACACGTCACTTACATATTGAGTTGTGATGAGTAAAAATATGAAAGTTGCCCTTGATATTGATCTTGAGAAACTAAAAAACCTTCACACAAACTTCTGAAGCAATTCTTGAATATTTTTATCAGCATGACTAGATGATAGCAAGTCAACTAACATGGTTGCAGTGGTCTGATAACTCAATCCATAGTTGTTTGAAAACAATAGTTTAACTTGCAAGCACCCATGACATATTTTCAGACTAAATTTGATCAGCTAATTACAACCGGATTACTTTTGTAAAACTGAAACTGATTCAAGATATAATTTGGTCCAGAATCTAATCAATAAGCATTCAAGAATTTTGGGGCTGGTCTAGGGAGAGGAGGATACCTATTGAAGGTTTGATATTTGGGCTATATTTGAATTGGAATACCAGTTTTTATAATTGGAAAACTTTGAATAAGGGTAGGAACATAGTATAGCTAACTAGTACAAGAAATAAGATCTATGAATCAAGTCTCGAATTAGGGACTCTTGAGTATCCACCTAAGAGGGCAATATAATACACCCAATGGCTAGTCTAAAGGTTTGGCAACAACATGCGTGCACAAGAAAATTGCAACAAAATATCGAACAGTAAAAAAATAAACAATCTTGGGCATATAAATGAAAAGAAATACCATCTCATAATAAGTTTAGAATTTTACTCAAAGCAAATATACCACTCACATAATGACTAGTGATAGGTTAAAATATAAAAGTTGTCTTTGATCTTGAGAAACTAAATAACCTTCACCCTGACAACTCAATCCATAGTTGTTTTAAAACAATAATTTAACTTGCAAGCACCCATGACATGCTTTAAGACTAAATTTGATCAGCTAATTACAACTGGATTACTTTTGTAAAACTGAAACTGATTCAAGATATAATTTGGTCCAAAACCAAATCGCTAAGCATTTAAGAATTTTGGGGCTGGTTTGGGGGAGAGGAGGATACCTATTGAAGGTTTGATATTTAGGCTATATTTGAATTGGAATACTAGTTTTTATGATTGGAAAACTTCGAATAATGGTTGGAACATAGTATAGCTAACTAGTACAAGAAATAAGATTTATGAATCTAGTCTCAAACTAGGACTCTTGAGTATCCACCTAAGAGGGCAGAATAATACACCCAATGGCTAGTCAAATGGTTTAGCAAAAACATGCGTGCACAAGAAAATTGTAACAAAAGATCGAACAATAAAAGGAATAAACAATCTTGGGCACATAAATGAAAAGAAATACCATCTCATAAGAAGTATAGAATTTTACTCAAAGCAAATATACCACTCACATAATGACTAGTGATAGGTTAAAATATAAAAGTTGTCTTTGATCTTGAGAAACTAAATAACCTTCACCTAGACTTTGGAAGCAGCTCTCGAATATTTTCATCTACTTGATTAGACAACAGCAAGTCAATAAACATGGCAGCAGTTGTTGCGTTTGCTGAAAATCCCTCGTCAACCATCATTTTGAGATATTTCATTGCCTTTACTGTCTCACCATATTGCAATAGCCCTTGGATTATTGTGTTATATGTGCGCTCGCCAGGTGAACAACCATTGCCTTCCATTTTCTCAAGCAGCTCAATCGCTTCATCAATTAGCCCCTCTTTGCAAAACCCTTTGACCATTATAGTGTAAGTCCGGACATCAGGTTGCAATCCTTTTGCAAGAAGACTACTAAAGATTTCTCTTGCAATTGTAAGCTCCCTAGCATTGCACATACTGTCAATCAAGATGTTGTAAAAAACAATATCTTGGTCCAACTTTTTGTCTTCCATCTCCTGAAACAATGCCATTGCCTCAGCAATTCGTCTATTCTTTAAAAAGCCATCTAACAAGATGGCATAGGTTTGGGGACCTGGATGTTGGCCACAAGCTCGCATTGTATTGAATAGCTCTAGTGCAGCCTGAACTCTCTCCACTCGACATAACCCACTTAAAAGAGTGGTGTAAGTCACTACATCAGGAATCATTCCCTTGTTGGACATTTCATGAAACAAACACATTGCCTCATCAATTTTTTTACTTTTGCAATATCCATTGATCAATATGGTGTAGCTAAACACATCGGGTGAAAAACCCTTCTCAACCCTCATATTAAATGCCTTAACTGCTTCATCCATTTGGTTTTGCAAACAATAACCATCAATCAAAGAATTGTAAGTGACTTTGTCAGGCTCAATGCCTCTTTGAATCATCTCTTCAAAAACTTCTTTTGCCTCACTCAACATCCCTTCCTTGCATAGTGTGTCCACCAGTATGTTGAAGCTTCGCACATTTTGCATGATCTTCCTTTGTCCCATCTCATTCAACATGGTAGCAGCCTCCCTCCACCGGCCAAAATTGCATAGTCCTTGAATTACGCAATTGTAAGTGACAACATCTGGCTGAATGCCTTTACTCATCATTTCAGATAAAAGGTTCAAAGCCTCAGTTACCAATTTGTCCTTACATAAACTGTCAATGACCATACTATAGTGCACCACATTTGGTGCAAAATTCATTTTTTCAATCTTCCTGAGCAACCTTAAAGCCACATCAGTCTGGCCAATCTTACACAGACCGTTTACTATTGTTCCACAAGTAAATGCATCAGGTTGGTACCCTTTGTTCTCCATTTCCTCTACCAAACTCACAGCTCCAGAAATATTACCTTGAAGACAGAGGCCTTTGACAAGAGTGGTTAGAGTTATACAGTCTGGCTGATAGCCAAGTTTCAAAATTGTTGCTAAGACAGAGAAACCAAAGTCGACCCGGTTCAAATGGCTGTAGCAATTAATCAAAACATTGAGAGTATAAACATTGAGAGTAATTCCAAAGGAGCCCATATCTCTAATTAGAGTAATGACTACAGAGTAATGCTTCATTCTTGCAACCGCACCCAACAATTGAGTAAAATCGACAATGGAAGGCAAAGGGTGCATGTGAAGCATTGTATCAAACAGACCTAAGGCATGATCAAGATTCTTAAAGGTTCGAGATTTGCAGTGATCTCTCACAGATTTCAACAACTGATTCCGATTCTGACATGGGGTTTTTGCATTTTCTCTAATAGTAGAACAATAATGAGAAGTAAAAGCACGAAATGGAAGGCTTACTCTAATAATCAAAGGATTGCATATAAAAAGAAGAGAGGATGTTGATTTACCCATTTCACAATGACGACACACAGTCTCAGCTACACCAATTCGGGTCGGGTTTGGTTTCGGCTTAGCTTCGAAAGGAGAAATTATGGTGGTGGAGTAGCAGATCAGAGAGCGAAGCAAGGAATTCGAACTTCGTTCAGAGCCCTTTTTCTCTTTTGACAAGAAGGTAGGTATATGATGTTTCACCTACTTGGTGTGTTTCTATCTGTCTAAAAAAAATGATACGTGTTAACCGGATAGTGCAATACCTAAATTCCCAGCCATAGATTTAATCTAATGGCTTAAATCTGTGACACCTCACCAAATAACAGAAAAACTATTTTACCCTTAAAAGATTTCACAGCCCAGCCCGCCCACTGTTTCAGCCCTGACATTTTCTTTCACTTCCTCCATACAAATCTTTAACCTATCAGGTTTTGTCTGATTAATTTTATTTTAATAATAGTATAATACTTAGTCATCACAAGTTGGGATCCAAACTATAAATTTATATGTTGGTAAAATTATAAATATCATTAGTATGAGGCCCAAACTCACACTTGTGAAAAAAATTATAAATTTCATTGGAAAGAAGCCCAAAATCGCACTTAATAGTTGAGATCCAAGAATGGGGGTAAAACCCATCATGAATGGAATGGAAATTATTCTCATTATGAATGCTTCCATGCACTATCCTTTTAAAATGATTAATGGAATATTGGAAATCAGTCCAATGAGAATAGTTTGACACTAAAAGGAGTTTGATAATAATAATAATAACCGTTCTTGAGTGAGTGCATGCTCATGTGCCTAATTTCATTAATGATTTTAACAAAAATAGATGAAATAATGGATTTAAACAAATATAAATAATGACAAAGTTAGTTTTGAAATTAGTTGTAACCTAAGGCTTTAAAATTATTCAATATCTTTTTATTGAAAGTGAATTTTGACAAATTCACCATTAGATTATATTTTTTTTCTTATATTCTTCATGCTTGTAAAATTTCTAAAAATTTAAAGATCAATAGATATATCATCAATAAATTATTTAAATTACAAGTTTTTGTGACTTAAAATTATGCATAAAATGTAATCTTATAGATTATATAGTAAATATTCAATTGGCATAAAATTTGATATGTGTTTTAAGAGCGTAAAGAATATTCAATCCAATAGTTAGATTTTTGAAATATATAGTAATGTTAATGATATTGAGTAAGGTTGTAGTCCAATGATATTGAGTAATGTAAATTAAAATTTATTATTATTATTTTAATAGTGAGAGAGTAAGAGTGAGAGAATGGTTTGTTATTCGGAAAACCATTCAAACCCATTACTTTTTGAAAAAAATATTGGAACTAGTTAAAAGAGCCCGAACAAAACAAAACAAAAATTATTTTAGATTTTTTTTTTTTTTTTAATTTTGTTTGATATTATTATGGGTCATGTTAACCGATATCCTTAAGAATAATGTTAGAGATACAAATTATTTTACAGAAAACTTTACAAACTGCTGATGTAGTGAGTAATTATTAGTAAATGAAAAAAGTGATATTAACTGTGAGCCTAGATGAAAACCAATAAGAGGTTTGCCACCTCAATATTTTGTAAAAATATTGTAAAATAGTTTGTACTGTAGCATTATTCTATCCTTAAATCATTCACAATGGTGGTCATTTTGCTTTGAGAGGACCGGGCAAAACTATCATATTAGTGTTTATTAGTTCTCTTTTAGGCCTACACCCATTATTAACATTATTTTTTTTTTACCATAACTAACAATTAGTCACATCAATAAATGTGAATTTTTTTTGTATTTATAAACTTTCTCATAAATATGTCATGCATTGGTTTTCAAAAAAAGAAAGAAGAAAAATGTTTCAATTAACTTGGAAGTATCAAGTATGTATAATAGTGCAAAATTTTTGTTAGAAATTTTTAATCAATGTAATTCTTATTAGTACCTAAAATACTAATAAAACTAAACAACCAATTGATCATTTTAAGGCCATTTTTTACTTGAGTTTCTCCTATTCCTTTAAATAGTTATAAGTCCATAACATTTATAGAAATAAAATATAAGTATATAATAAAGCTAGACTACATTGCAAGAACATATAATATTAATAGAAATTAAATATAACAAAATAATTGTTAGCAACCATAAATTAAATTGAATCAAAATTCAGCCAAATTAGATTACTATAGTGAAAAAATAAATTCAAGGTCACTTTTATACCTCTCAAATATATAGAAATTTAACTTAATAAGAAAACCATAAACCACAATAATAAGATTAGTAAATAAAGATTGAACTATAATAGAAATGAAAAGGTAAAACAAGAATTGTGTATCTCTCAAAATCCACATAGCTTCATATTATTAAACTCCTTTTTAAGGAAGAATTATTATTTTTTATTGGCAAAAATGCAAAACTGACCCTCTAACTTTCACATTTTTTCAATTCAGTCCTCTAACTTTCAATTTTTGTCAATTTAGGGTTCCGTTACAACTTAGTTAGTACTGCCGTTAGAACTACTAAAAGGACGCCGTTTTGCATGTGTTTTTTTTTTATTTATTATTATTTATAATTCGGAATTAAAAGAAAATAAGAAAAATCTGGGAAAAAAAAAGAAAAAAAAAAGGGAATGATGTTGAACATTAACGCCACCATAGACAGTGGTCTAACCCTAAGCCTCGACAATAAACCTCACCGAGCCCTTTCTCTCACTCTAAAACCGAGCTCTCTCTCTCTTCGATCTCGGCCTGAGCTCTCTCTAAACCTCTCCATGGTCAACAACTCAAGCTCCTCTCCGATCATCAATGACCACCACTTCACGGTGGTTCATCCCTCAAATGCCTCATACCCAGACCCGATCTAAGCCTACCCTTCTTCTTATACCTCGATTCCAACAATGTAAAGGAATCGGAGCATCCAAGCTCCACCGTGACACCTATAGACCACCACCACTCTGGTGATGCTCCTTTGCTCTCTGCGTCTCGGTCTAACTCGGTGAGGTCTAAAGCAGGGGCGACGAAGGTTCCTCGCCACTGGTGAACTTAGTCTCGTTCCCCTTAATGTTTTTTTTTTCCCCCCAGATTTTTCTTATTTTCTTTTAATTCCGAATTTAAAAAAAAAAACATTCCAAACAGCATCGTTTTAGTGGTTCTAACGGCAGCACTAACTAAGTTGTAACGGAACCCTGAATTGATAAAAATTGAAAGTTGGAGGACTGAATTGACAAAACTGAAAGTTAGAGGACTGAAATGAAAAAAAAATGTGAAAGTTAAAGGGTCAATTTTTCATTTTTGCCTTTTTTTCTTTCTTAGGATATGCTTTGTTAAGGAAGAGTTTTAATGAAGTAATTGAAGAGAATGTGAGAGTACTAAGCGATAAAAAGTTTTTGGGTGACCAAAAGGTAATAGCTATAAAGTATTTTAGGAAAAGTTCAACTAAAGAAGCTAGTAAAAATATGGGTGGCTGGCATGTGGAGAGGGAGATGGCAAAAAACTAATAGGCAGAAAATGAAAACATGTAAAAAACTAAAGGGCATAGACAAGTTAAGGGGGCCAAATCTTGTGTTGGGATGACCAGATCATGAAAAGACTAAACTAGGGCATTAATTTTACCTATTCTATAACATTTTTTAAAATTTTTGGGGGGCCATGACCCCCCCCCCCCCCAAAAAAAAAAAGAACACACAACTCCACACCTACAACACAAAATCAACCATCACCATCACAGCCACCAACCCCACAACTCAAAATCAATTACCAGCACCACAGCCACCAAACCCACATCTGATCAAACACAAACCCATATGAACATACACCTAAGAAAACCTAGCTTAGAACACCCAAATTTCACCAACCATTGCCAACAAAAACCAAAAAACCACCAATAGATCGAAAACTCATAAAACCCAAAAACCTAAACCACCATCACACACCCACATCGTCGCTGTTCTCAATCACCACCGTACACCTATGCCACGGCTAATCTCTATGCAAATTTTATTTTAGAGAGTTTGAGTAAGAGGAGAAGAAAATAGAGCAAATAAAGAAAAAAAGAGGGAAGAAAGAGAGAGAATTGGAGAAGAAAGAAGAGAGAAACAAAAATCCTTTAAGAGAAGAAAAGAGAGAACATAATTTTTTTTTTTTTTTATAACTTTGTAGCTACAGTAAGCTGTCATTTTTGGAAGTTTACTATAACTTGGGTGCTAAAATTTTTAGCTTTACCACCAACAACGATCATTGGCTGTGCCATTGTCGGAGTAACTATTTTGGTGGTCCAATCATCGGACTTTTGGCACTAGCAGCTTAGGTGGCTGAGCCATTGATTTTGATGTTTTGCTTGAAAATTTTTATTTATTATACCAAATACCTGAAAATGTTTTACATAAAAAATTTTTACTTACAAAATATTTTATGCTTGAGCTATATAACCCCACTTCATTACTATCAAAACTATGAATATTTTGTATGAAAAGATATATAAGAACCCTAATATGTAACTATTTGAGTTCTTTTATAGTCCTACAAAAAATTGACGATTCTTTATAATTTGTTATGGTATCTATTGTCATGTCCACTCATCTCTTTCTGACAAACCTATCTCTTTTTGACAAACCTATAACAGTAAAACATATTAGTAACTTGAGAAACTTGTGAATTTGCGTTTATTAAGTAAATAATAAGTGAGCATCCAATAGTTCTATAACTTACTTAACATCTCCTAGTGTGTAACAAGTAAAATCAATAAAATTTTGTAAGTGAATATTAGAGAGAGAGAGTTTTGTATTTGAGTATACCTTAAAAGGGTTCATGTTCAGAGTTGTTTTCAAAGATAAAATGACATAAGCTAGAGTAGTCCTCAAGAAAAAGAAAGAATCAAGGAATACCAATCAAGCTAAACTTGATGTTTCTAAAATTGGCAAAATTTAGCAAGTTATGGTTTTGAGCTTATTTATTAATAATGACGCCTCATATATGTTCTAGTTAACTGTTAAGTTTCTTATTATCAAGTAAGACATTTGAAATTCAATCCACGTCTACACCAAAAACTAATTGGTATTTTGGTCAAATAATAAAAAGCAATTATTATATATAGAGAGAACACTATAAATTTGAAATACTGTTGTATTTTTATATATAATAAAAACAAATAACAATGAAAATATCAGAAGGTGTCAGAGCTACAAAGCTCTTTGCTATATGATAAGGAGACGTTATAATGCAGGGAAAGTGTAATGCTTGGGCCAGTGCGATGCATCAGAGTCAAAATAACTGCAAGGATAGATAGGGAAGATTGAAGCAGAATAAACATTTATTATAAATCATGCAACACAAACCAAACACAAGCAGAATTTTTATCAAAGATTCAAAATATTTCGAATCACAAAGTAACACAAATCCTATGTAGCATAGCTCTAATGTGGACACCAACATAAGATAGAAAGCTGTGAAACCCATAGACAGGATTGCCCAAGTGGCTTAGAGGCTTAGTGCATATCCAAGAGCTTCTTCCCAGTGACATAGGAAGTATAGGCCTTGTGCATTGCATACTTGATCTCTTCATCTGAGAACACTACAGCATCCCAGTTAGGGCATTCACCAATGGATTCCTTTATATCCAGACCAACTTCACCTACCAACTCAACTAATCCATTCCTTTCAATGTTGGCTTTCTTCAGAAATTTAGCAGCCATATAGCCAACTTCAACACCTGTCTGACACTTAATATATTTCTTCTGATCTTCTAGAAAAAAATGACTTCCATTTAGCTCATTAATTATGGTACTCATTCCTTTTCCTAGAAAACAAATAGTCTCATCAGATAGAAACTGCACGAGTGTTTCAGGAAAAAGGTCCAAGCAGCTTAATTGGATGATCAAGCAACGAGCCCCACAACACAGAAGCAAAAGCTTAGCAAGATATGAATTTCCATAAATTTTGACAAAACTTAATGTCGATTCCAACAACACGCCTTTGTAAAGTTTGTATTGAAGATTTTAACTCATCTATCTTAGCAGAAACCATAGAAGGATTTTCAACTACACTTACCTTGACCTTTTCACCATGCATTTCAATTTCATACATATCCAATTTTGACAAGAATGACACTGGTAGGCGTTTTATTATCAAGTTGAACTTGTTCAAACGATCGAGTTCTTCTTGCACTTACAAGAAAACTCATGAGAGAAAAGCATTTGCATGGTGATAAGTATATGAGCAGAGTCAAGGGTGAATTTAATTTCTAGGAATTAATAACACGAAAAAAGTCTAGATGAATTGGTGGGATTTAATGATTGATGAAATGAATCCAGCCTATGGTAGCATAATTTTAATCCCATTGGAAAATGGAGAGCCTTCCTTACTCAGGGCAATGGAAAGTCAAAAGTTGCATTATTAGAAGTTAGAAAAGGAGAATTGATTGATTTATGATAATTCATTCATAATCTAGAGTGATAGTGATGTTTTGTATTTTATATTATAAAATCTGTATAGTTGAAGAATTTTTTTTTTTTTTTTGGTTGAGAATGAGTACTTGAAAAATATTAAGTATTACACATTTTACTGAAATTACAAACTAATATATGATAATAATGGTAAGTATCGATGCTATAAATTTTACTCTAAACATCTTACTTACCAGTGTGTCAATATTTGTACACAATACAAAAAATTAAAAATTAAAAGATTTATTTATTATGTTGTTTATATGTTAGACTACATTCAATGTTACACTAATTTATATATATATATATATATATATATATATTTTTAAGATTGTAGCCCAATTGGTTAAGCAAGACTTAGGTATAATACTTAGGTGCTGTTCCTACAAAAAAATATTATACTTATAGCCGCGTTTTTGTAGGAACAGCATCCAAGTATTATACTTAAGTCTTGCTCAACCAATTGGGCTACAATCTTATATATATATATATATATATATATATAAATTAGTGTAACATTGAATGTAGTCTAACATATAAACAACATAATAAATAAATCTTTTAATTTCTAATTTTTAATTTTTTGTATTGTGTACAAATATTGACACACTGGTAAGTAAGATGGTAAGTAAGATGTTTAGAGTAAAATTTATAGCATCGATCCTTACCATTATTATCATATATTAGTTTTTAAAACGCAGCTATAGTTTTTTTTTTCCTGGCCAGATGGCAAAAGGAAGATTCCAAGTAAAACATAACCAAATGATGAGGGTTAAGTGCAAATATATTTTACTAATCCAGTGACATAAATGAACAAAGTAATCGTGACACTATCTCAAACACTCTTCTCTCAGTTCCAAAATGATCCAAGGAAAACAATGAATATGTACAAATGAAATGACACTATCTAACTTTCCTTTAAAGGAAATTATCTCCCAACATCTTGTTTTAAGCCTTGAGCAGATTTTAATAATGAAACAAAAAGCCCTCAATTCCAAACAAAAAATCTCCATCACAATTCACAAAACAAATCATAGAAGTAGGAGAGTCATACCAATTCCTTAAACAATGGCTCTGGTGTCCCAATTTTGTGACCAGTAGGTAGGATCTCCCAAGGTCGGCTTACCCTATCAGTATCTCCTTTTTCAAGCAAAATTGGAGTATCAGGTGGCAAATTAAGCTGCTTAAGTACCTTCAACACAACCAACAATACAAATATTGTCAGCATGCACAACCATATTAGCTAACTCACGATAAAGAATACTAGCATTGCCCTAAGTGCCACTTTGAACTCTCTAAAATATAAATGCCTTGCAAAAATAGGCTTTTTTTTTTTTTTTTTTTTTTTTAATATTTAAAGTTACTAGAGATTGAACCCCAAACATTGAACCACCAAAAAGGTGGACATGCCACTAAGCCGGAAGGCCATTAGTACACATAAAAACTGATGAGGCATCATTATCTTTATTAGTGAGTCAAGAATAATAGGGACAATTCACAAAGCATATTAATGTCAAACAGATTAACATGGAATCCAAAAGAAGTAAAAATAGTATTGGTCAATTCATTTTGGCATTGACCCTTAAATTTGCAAATGACACCTCTGTATAATTATAGCTATATAACTATGATACGATGAACTAAAATAACATAAAGATGTAAATCAGTACATTGAGCATATTGTTACCAAACTGATCTAGTCTGACTCCCTTGAATTTGTAAAAAGACGGAACTTCCAATTATTTCAATTGTACAATAATGAAAAGACAGGAGAGAAATGTTACATAAGTGACCAAAATAATCTATCATCCTTAGTTGAATATGGTTCCTAGGTGTTGAAGTAAAATCACCCTATCAATAATAGGGAAAATTCAGGGTCAAGTTGTAACACCTAACCAGGTATGGACCCAAAAAGAAACTACTGGAACAGTCCACCATATGTATCTAATTAAATAACTTTTTACAATTGTATGTTCATTTATCAGCCTTTTCCTCCCAATGGTCCAGCACCTCTTGTAGTGCCTAGGAACGGGGGTTCAAATTTCACCAGCCCCCCCTCCTATTTACCTATATGTATTTATCAGCCTTTTCCTTCATCTATCTTAAATACCAAATTTCTCTTCTCTGCCCCACATGGTTAAAATTATCTACTTGAAAATCCAAAATCTAAATAGCCACTTAAGGACCAACAATTGCAGATACAGGTCTTGGAAATATCCAAGCCAGCAGGAATCAAAAGCAGTGAAAAACACAAAATCTGAGTGTAAATACAGATACCCAATCACACAACATGTTTCACATAATCACTCTCTTTCCATCAAGAGAGTAACTCATTTTTTGGTTAACAAGGTGAATACTTCATTTGTTTTCGCAAAGGTACGTCATTCAATTTACTCACAGTATCTATATTGGAAGATGAACATGTACATGGAAGAATTCCACCATATAATTTCATTTCAAAAGCATAATTAACAAAGTATTGACAGAAAGGAAAAAGTGCATCTTCCACTGACTCTAAAGAAGCATTAAATATGGCATGTCCTTTTGGTGCCAAAGAAAGCCTAATGATGATGCAGGAGTGTCAAACAAGCCTACCAACATATAATTCCACACTTAAGTTCGTAGTCTTTATGAAATTTTATGGGATTACATGTGACCTTTGGTTAGTTTGGTTAGCTACGATTAAAAGGATTCATGTGTGGTTAAGAATTAATACCCAAAAAATTTTGGATATATAAACACAAATTTTTTATAAAAAAAACACATAAATACATAAAAATATATCTTAAGGAAACATATTCTCGAACAAGATAAAAGAAGTATTGCATTTCAATTTTCTAGAATATGATTTTCTCTCTCTTTTTTATCTTTTAATAATCTCACATCAATTATAGAAAAATAATTATCAGCAATTTTCCCAAATTTTTGGGACCACAAAACACAAGCACACCACCAAAACCCTAACCAAACCCTTTTACAAGCTATCCAAAGTCAAAACAAAAAAAAAATTTCCATACAACAAAACAGTCTACAAAGCTCTAATAAATTATAGCATAACCAAACGAAACAAAAATCAACACTACCATGCAAAAGAGAGAGAGAGAGAGAGAGAGAGAGAGAGAGAGAGAGAGAAATACGTGAAGGAGGCTCATGGCATAGGTGATATAGTTGCTGATTTGAAGGTTTAATTCCTTAAAGATTTGCAATAGTAAGATCATCTTCTAATAGTTTTTTTTGATAAGTAACTTAAAAGTTTATTGAAAGAACACAGCCCCGTACATAGGAAATGTATGAAAGAGGCAAAAACATCAAGAAAACAAAGTACAATGATCAAGCAACCCAGAAAGGGAAATACAAGAAAAAGAAGGTAAAACCAAACACCATTCGAGAAGAGTAGAAAATAAAAAAGACTTAAACTCAAGAATGGACCATTCACGATCCTCAAAGCTTCTCGAATTCCGTTCCCGCCAGATACACCACATCAAATAGTGTGGCACAATCCTCCAAATAACTATATTACGATGTCGCCTGAAGTTGCAAGACCAACAGTCCAACAAATCCGCTACCCTTTGCGGCATCACCTAACAAATACCAAACAAGCAGAAGATCATACTCCACATCTCAAACACAAAAGGACAGTGAAGGAGGAGATGATCTACAGATTCCCCACACCCTTTGCACATAAAGCACCACTCAAGAACAACAAAGTGCCTCTTCCGAAGATTATCAATAGTTAAAATCTTGCCTAAAGCTGCAGTCCAAGAGAAAAAAGCAACCCGAGGAGGAACCTTCGATTGCCACACCATTTTCCAAGGGAAGGGAATGACCATAGATGGGGATAGAGAATGATAATACCCACTCACCTTAAAACCACGGCTGCAGGTAGGCTTCCAACAAAGTTTGTCAGCACCAACACCCCAGACCCCGGATCTTCTAATAGTTACGGAATAAAACAAATAAAACAAAAAAAAAAAAAAAAAACACTTTTGGCTTCAATTTAGATATAAGACTGATGTTAGAAATCATATTCATACCCCCTAGTACTGCTCTGAGTTGAAGGTGGAGCCTATTTCTACAAAAGAGAGGCTACACTTTGCCAACTATGGGCTTATTGCTTAGAAGATAATGCAAAAGATGACACTAAACTACTGCCTTTGACATCTCCATTGTGTTGAATGACAAAGAAACCATTGTTTCGATATGCTAAAAATATATGGCAATGGACTTGACTAAAATTTATCTTGAATAGCAAATAATACCAAATAATAAATTCAATTCAACATATACTCAACCCAATTAGTTAAAATCAAAATGAATTTTTTTTTTTGTATGCCAAACAGTAAGTAGCAGCCTAATTCCTGTCAAACAACGGCCTTGAAATAAATCATACATTGTTTGGGTACACAATGGAGAACGACGCTTTCTATGTACAGCTACAAACTGAATCTAATCATTTCCATAGGAAAACAAAAACAACACTAAGGACAAGGTTTGCAACTACAACTGAGAATATTTTGACTCATCATATTACATATTTGTATGGAATAATAAAGTGGTGAACTATGTCAACAGCAAGAACATTTGCTCACGTCTCCATAGATTTTCAATGGCTTGTGATCTAAGTGCAATACATGCTAAATAACTTGATTTTTGTGAATTCAAGAGTATAATGGCCATATAATAAATCATGAGGGGCAGACCAGAAGGTAGCTTTTCCCTGTACTTCCTTGCCATTGCATCAGCCTCAGCAAATACTTTCTGCCAAAAGGAATGAATTTTTCTGTTAAGGAAATTGGATGGAAGCAACACATAGGCCATATAATAAATCTCAATTCTGAGAAAAAGATTTAACAATATAGGCACATCTTTGTTTGATATAAATAGGCCAGGCTCACTTTCAAGGTTGGCAATACTGCAAGACACAGAAGCAAAATTATCACTAGCGCCTACTTAGGGCCACTGTTTGGCATTGGCACAAATTTCTAACATGGAAATAAAAAAAACTAATAAAGGCAGTATCTTGCTCATTAGAATGTGATGATTGTGGAGACTAAAACTTCAAGGATTAAACCTTCATCGGGTAATGAACCCACATCAAACTCACCATTGAATTAATGTAACATCCCAAATAAGTAGTACTATAACCACTACTCAATATCTTTATATCACAATTATTTGCATTAATATAACACCCCAAATAAGTACACCATCATATTGCATTATTAGATGAGTTAAGGTCCCACCCACCCCCAAAAAGTCCCCACTTTAACATACTCACATACTTCTCAATAACAACTCTCTAGTAAGATCATCTTCTAATAGTTACGGAAGTTACAGATTTTACTAAATAAAACACAATCGCTAAGTATATATATATTTCACGAGTTGTAGAGATGGACTTAATGCAATGGCAGAAACAGTAATGATGCAACTTCCGAAAATCAAACAAGACGATCAGCTTAGTAAAACCCGCAAGCAAAAAAAAATTAAAACCGATCTTTCCAATGCAGTGACATTGAGTGTAGCATAAAATTCAAGAAAAAGACGACAAACAAACAAACAGCCTCTTTGAACTTTTGAAATTAATTTAAAAACTCAAAAAAAAATATATAAATTTGCATTTTTTTTAGCTAATGCAAGTATCAGTAACTAACTATTTCGAAGCAAGATTATTTTCCTCTTCGTTCCAAGAATCAAAACGATAATAGCGAAACACATTACCTTATACAAACCAAAACCCTAAGTTCAAGAAACCTAAACTCAATGCCTATAATTATTCACATCAACGGGGGGACGCATTTTTCTATACAGTAATCAACAAGAACAGCTCGCATCACTCAGCTAAGCTAGGGTTTTGTGCGGAACCGAGAGTCACGGCGAGAAAGAATCGAAAACGAACAAGATTGAAGCTTCGGAGAATTGGAACACGAAACAATACCTTTGGAGATCTGCTGGGGCGGCGGCGTGACGGAGAGGTGGTGGTGGTTGTGGCGGCGGAAATCGGAGTCAGTGCGGTTGGCCATGGATGATCGAAAGGGGAGGAAGAGAATGACTGGAGAAGGAAAGGGGAGAACGGCTGCTGTTGAAATTAGTAGGGTTATAAAGCAAACCCAAAACTTAGTTTTGGTAATAAGAATAGAAAAAATAAAAAAACTCTTAGAGCAACCATATTAGTTAGTGTACGTTTGCACTTTTTTGCGTTTGCGTTTTCACCTTTCTTCTTCTTCTTCTTCTTCTTTTTTTTTTTTTTTTTTCCTTTTTTTCACGCGTTCCCAGCCATACTTTTACTGTAGCAGTAGTGTAGCGGCTACTGTTCATTAAACAGTAGTAGCAAAGTTTGACTTTTCAACACAAAAATTACTGTTTACAGACTCACAAATTTAACTTTTCAGCAGCTTTTTCATTAAAAATGGGTCTCACGATACTATTCACATATTTAAAAATTATTTTGTTACAGTGTTTTTCAGTTTTCAGTTGTATCCAAACGGACCCTAGTGTATTTTACACCTCCATTTTTATACTAAAAACCTACTTTTTCTATTTTACACGTCTATTTTTATAAAACACCCACATCAATTTATCTAGTCTATCATCCCTTTTATTTAAATAATCAATTTTCTCAATTTTTTATTATTTCTCTCAACTACCCCATTTACATAAGCGCTCTCTCTCTCTCCCCCCCCCCCCATTTTTTTGATTTGTTGCTCTCTCTCTCTCTCTCTCTCTATACCCATCTCTATACCCATTTCTGAACACAGATCAACTCTCCCTAGCTCGGTCAAGCACTGATCAACTCTTCGATCAAACTCGACCAAGCACCAATCAAGCTTGGTCAGATCTCCCTAGCTTTAATCAGGCAAGACCCATCTCGGTCAGATCTTTCCTCAGATCATTCCAGTCAAGCACCGATCATTCCAGAAGCACCGATCGTTCCAATCAAGCACCGATTTGTCTCTTTGTTGGTTTGTCCATGTAGGTTTGTTTGTGTGTGGGCGTATTTGTGTATCTCTGTCTTGATTGGTCTGTGTGGATGTGTTTGTGTGTGGGTGTGTTTGTGAACATCTGAGGAAAAAGAAGATGAGGAGAGGAGAAGTTACTGAGTTTGGGAAGAGAGAGAAAAAAAGGTATGAACGTGAAATTAATAAAATAATATATGGACGAGCTATAATAACCATGTAAATATACACGGTTACTGTAGCAAGTGTATAAATATACACATCTTTACACATTTTTAGAAGCACTGATGTGGAGTATTTTTGAGACAAAATGTGTAAAAGTTGTCTTTTTCTATTATACACGATTTAGTGGATGCTTTTACTATGGGGTTGAACCTGGGCTAACTGGTGGGACTACGCGTGTCCTTGTCACTAGGATACCCAAAACTTTCTTGATATAGTTTGTACAAATTAATATTTAATATGTAATGTAGAGATTAAAAATTAAGATATTTTTAGTGGGTTCCAACCTAGGCAAAATATTATCACACTGGTATTATGCCCATGCGATGTACGGCTTAATTAAGAATTATATGTAAATTAATGAAAAAAATTATTTTAAATAAAATAAAATTGATAATAAAAATAAAGTAATCTTTTACTTAAAGTTATATAATGAATGCATTTTATGTAAGATTAAGTTTTTATAAATAAATTCACCTCAAAAAAAAAAGTTTTTATAAATAAATAAAATCATATATAAGTCCAAAATTAATTGAATGAAATATGGTAGATAGCTATGCAACTAATATAAAAAGGAGATGCCTAAAAAAATATAAAGGGGGGTTTGCATAATTAAAGCTCAAGTGCACATTTAAATAAAAAACCTTGAATTCAATAATTTTAAAAAAAAATAATTGAAAGCATATTTAAGTGGTAATCTCAATGTAATAGTTAAGAATTATGAACAATCCAAATTGCTAAACATTAAAAAATAAAGTAGATAATCTTACATAATAATTGAATTTTTGTCTTTGAAAGTGAGATAGGAGGTACCGAATTTCACCCTATCAAAACAAAATGTGTAAATATAAACTTTAAGAAATTTTTTTGAGAAAAACTCAATACCAAGAGTATTGTTTGATCGAGTGCTTTGAAATCTCAAGGAAACTTCCTAAAAAATGAATAATAAAAAAAACAAACAAAATTAAACAAATATCAAATACCATGAAAATCAAGTTGTTAACGTTAATTACAATTTTTTTTTTCTGTTATATTGTGAACATCATGTTGTTGTTAGCTTTTTTTTAATCCAAAAATTTGATATTTATCCAAAAAAATAAATTAAAACAAAATATATTTGAAAAAAAAGTAGATAACAAATTTATTAGCAATTCCTCCTCATGTGTATATCCTCCCAATGAAAGTCATTTTTTATTTTTATTTTATATAAATGTTTTTTTTTTTACGTGCAGTGCAGTAACTAAAAAAAATAAGAAAGTTGCTACTTTTTTTATAATACACTATACGTATATATATATATATATATATATATATATATATATATATATATATATATGTAAAAGATTAGATGGATTTGATGAAGAATTTGGATTATAACACACCACACTAAAAAATAAGGATTAGATGAAGAATTTGGATTGTAATCAAATTAAGATTTTTATCAACTTAGAAATTATAGAAGAAGAAAAATTATATATATATATATTTATTTATTTATTTATTTATATTAAATCTAAAAATCTAAGTGATTTATATCAAAAATTTCACGTACGATGCACATGAAATATTAGATTTATCAACTTATAAATCATATCAAAATATAAATCATATTAATTAACTAAAAATTATGTACGATAATTATATATTATTATACTTATTAATATAATTAATATACGATAAATAAATCATAATATACACTTATTAATATAGAAATTAAAGTTAATAAAAAAGAATTCCTTATCCATTGTAATTTTTATTAATATATATTAATTTTTACAAATTAATAAATATATTATATTAATATTTGAGGTCATATGCACGTGAAATATGATTTATTTATTTTTATATAAATCATATCTTTATTAGATTTTTCATATCATATCTTTATTACATTTTTATGAAAAATCTAATAAAGATATGATTTATATCTAAGACTATAATTCGGGTTAGAAATTAGAATTAAACACTGCTTTGTTGTATTTTTATCCACTTAGAAATACTTATATATCCATATTGAAGAATTTTATATGAACAAAAGGTCTAAAACTAATATTAATTGAATAGAATTTTAGAAACAAAAATTTTAAACACTATGTTGCAACCTTTGACAAAATAAACTAAAGAAAAGAACAAATTAAACACTACGTGGTTGTATTTTTATCCACTTAGAAATACAACAAGTGTAATTCAACTTTAATCAAATTAAGATTTTTATCCACTTGGAAATTATAGTTGAAGAAAACATAACTATATTTTTTTTCTTAAAATCTAAAAAAATTTATGCAATTTGGTGCCACCACTGGGCGCAACCATAACGTCTAAACCCAACTTTTATTATATATAATAATATGATATGATATGATATGATTTCCCTTACTCCTACTCCCTAATATGTAGAATTGCATTTTTTTAAAACTAAAAAAAAATGCATTTTTTTTGGTTTGATAGTATTTGTATTTAGGGTAATTTAAAAACTCAAAAAAAAATATAAAATTGCATTTTTTTAGCTAATGCAAGTATCGGTAACTAACTATTTCGAAGCAAGATTATTTTCCTCTTCGTTCCAAGAATCAAAACGATAATAGCGAAACACATTACCTTATACAAACCAAAGCCCTAAGTTCAAGAAACCTAAACACAATGCCTATAATTATTCACATCAACGGGGGGACGCATTTTTCTATACAGTAAAATCAACAAGAACAGCTCGTATCACTCAGCTAAGATAGGGTTTTGTGCGGAACCGAGAGTCACAGCGAGAAAGAATCAAAAACAAACAAGATTGAAGCTTCGGAGAATTGGAACACGAAACAATACCTTTGGAGATCTGCTGGGGCGGCGGCGTGACGGAGAGTTGGTGGTGGTTGTGGCGGCGGGAATCGGAGTCGGTGCGGTCGGCCATGGATGATCGAAAGGGGAGGAAGAGAATGATTGGAGAGGAAAGGGAAGAACGGCTGCTGTTGAAGTGAGAGAGACAAATGCTGAAAAATAGGGTTAACAGGGGATACAAGGCAAACCCAAAACGACGTAGTTTTGGTAATAAGAAGAGAAAAAATAAAAAAGCTCATACTATGGGGTCGAACCTGGGCTAACTGGTGGGACTGCGCGTGTCCTTGCCGCTAGGATACCCAAAACTTTCTTAATATTATCACACTAGTATTACTCCCCAACGATGCGAGGCTTTTTTTTTTTTTTGATAAAAGCGGTGCGAGGCTTAATTAAGAATCATATGTAAATTAATGAAAAAATTATTTTAAATAAAATAAAATTGATAATAAAAATAAAGTAATTTTTTACTTTTTTTTAAAAACAAAGTAACATTTTACTTTAAGTTATATAATGAATGCATTTTATGTAAGATTAAGTTTTTATAAATAAATTCACCTACAAAAAAGTTTTATAAATAAAATCATATATAAGTCCAAAATTAATTGAATGGAATATGGTAGATAGGTATGCAACTAATATAAAAGGAGATGCCTATAAAAAAATAAAGGGAGTTTGCATAATTAAAGCTCAAGTGCATATTTAAATGAAAAACCTTGAATTCAATAATTTTAAAAAAATAATTGAAAGCATATTTAAGTGGTAATCTTAATGTAATAGTTAAGAATTATGAACAATCCAAATTGCTAAACATTAAAAAATAAAGTAGATAATCTTACATAATAATTGAATTTTTGTCTTTGAAAGTGAGGTAGGAGGCACCAAATTTCACCCTATCAAAACAAAATGTGTAAATATAAACTTCAAGAAATTTTTTTGAGAAAAACTCAATACCAAGAGTATTGTTTGACCGAGTGCTTTGAAATCTCAAGGAAACTTCTTGAAGAAAAAAAAAAACATAAATAATAAATAAAAAAACAAAATTAAACAAATATCAAATACCATAAAAATCAAGTTGTTAAAGTTAATTACAATTTTTTTTGTTATATTGTGAAAATCATGTTGTTATTAGCTTTTTCTTTAATCCAAAAATTTGATATTTATCCAAAAAAATAAATTAAAACAAAATATATTTGAAAAAAAATAGATAACAAATTTATTAGCAATTCCTCCTCGTATGTATATCCTCCCAATGAAAGTTGTTTTTAATTTTTATTTTATATAAATGTTTTCTTTTTACGTGCAGTGCAGTAACTAAAAAAAATAAGAAAGTTGCTACTTTTTTTTATAATACACTATACATATAAAAAAAAAAAAGATTAGATGGATTTGATGAAGAATTTGGATTATAACACACTACACTAAAAAATAAGGATTAGATGGATTAGATGAAGAATTTGAATTGTAATCAAATTAAGATTTTTACCAACTTAGAAATTATAGGAGAAGAAAATTTATATATATATATATATTAAATCTAAAAATCTAAGTGATTTATATCAAAAATTTCATGTACGATGCATGTGATATATTAGATTTATCAACTTATAAATCATATCAAAATATAAATCATATTAATTTACTAAAAATAATGTACGATAATTATATATTAATATACTTATTAATATAATTAATATACGATAAATAAATCATAATATATACTCAGTAATATAGAAATTAACATTGATAAAAAATAGTTCCTTATCCATTGTAATTTTTTTTAATATATATTAATTTTTACAAATTAATAATAAATCATATTAATATTTGAGGTCATATGCACGTGAAATATGATTTATATTTTTTGATATAAATCATATCTTTATTACACTTTTATGAAAAATCAAATAAAAATATGATTTATATCTAAGACTCTATAATTCGGGTTAGAAATTATAATTAAACACTACTTTGCTGTATTTCTATCCACTTAGAAATACTTATATATCCACATTAAAGAATTTTATATGAAGAAAAAGTTTGAAACTAATATTAATTGAATAGAATTTTTTAAACAAAAATTCTAAACACTACGTTGCAACCTTTGACAAAACAAACTAAAGAAAAGAACAAATTAAACACTATGTTGTTGTATTTTTATCCACCTGGAAATACAGCAAGTGTAGTTCAAGTTTAATCAAATTAGATTTTTATCCACTTAGAAATTATAGTTAAAGAAAAATTATATCCACTTAGAAATTATAGTTGAAGAAAACTTATATATATTTTTTCTTAAAATCTAAAAATCTAAGAAAATTTCTACAATTTGGTATCACCACTTGGTATAACCACAGCGTTTAAGCCTAATTTTTATTATATGAAATATGATATGATATGATTTCCCTTACTCCTACTCCCTAATACGATATCTCACGGTTTTTTTTTTCCACATAAATTCTTCTCTATTTAATTTTTTATAGCAATTCTTTTTTATATAATGATTCTTCTTATTTAGAAATTGAACAGAGGAAAAAAAAAACACTCATACTATAAAACTATCACCGTAATTTTTTATCCATAACCCTTAAATTTAGACACTACCACTTTCCTGTTGGTTTTCAAATTGCTAACCATATCACCACAATTTGGTTTGATCATTTTTCTAAATGAAAACTCCCACATCCATCACTCGCATATCTCTCTCCCTTTTCTGCTTATTCCATACCCATTTGTTTTTGCACCCTTACATGCATTCTTCAACTTCAATTCAATCCATGTGAGTTTTTATTTTTTATTTTTTTTTCTCTATTAAACTTTGGTTGATAATGGGTTCTGTTTTTTTCCCCTTTAATGAATCTTTTTTTTTTTTTTTGAACACATGAATCTTATTTTTGATAATATGGTTGTAAATTTGGGGGGCAAAGGTAGCACAATGTTTGTGGCGAAGGACTAGCACAAATACAATGAACTTTTATTTTTTATTTTTTATAATAAGTAGTCAAATTTTCTATTCCATTTTTTTATACACTCTTTTTAAGGAATTTTTTTTCTCTCTCTCAAGTCAAATAAAATTGTCTAATTATTTTAATATCTTTTTGCACCATCATCTGGGCTTATGTAAAGGAAGCAATTGTGGAGTTCAATGTCATTGAATCAATGAAGCTTTATGATGTTGATTCAAATATAATTTTGTTTTCTTCAGATTGATGAATACTCCTAGACATCAAATCCTTTCATTCCAAAGGCATTACTAGAATTCACAAGGCTATGAGAGAGAGAGAGAGAGAGAGAGAGAGAGAGAGAGAGAGAGAAGAAATTTCTTACCCATTGATAATTTTTGTTTGATGAACTATGTTTGCAATTTGTTACTCATCTCTTTTATGATTCTTTTACATGTATAATTTTAAACAAGATCAACAGATCTAAAATTTCCCTCTCTTAAAATTTTAAACCTTCTTCATCTTCCGTCCACTTTTTCCTTTTCTTTTAAGAAATATGTGGGTGTTTCACATGAAATTGAGACTCTAGCACTCAAACTGGCTATTGGCTGACCGGTAGGGAAGGGTACTCATTGCTTGATAAACAAAGTGTTTGGTTAGGAATTGTCTCTATCTAAGGTTCTACCAATATTTGAATTCTATTCTTCATCTCAAATTTAGATAACTAGAAAAGCAAAACTTTATCCTTTAAAAAAAAAAAAAAATTTGTAACAGTATTTTTTTGGATAGTAAAATGTTATTGATGATGCATAGAAAATCAGTAGGCTGAATGCTCCGGGCTTCAATGGGCTAATGGTTGCTTGGAAGGCCTGAAAAGAAAGAAACACAAGATCAAAGGTGACCGGGGTGAACCGGCCAAGAACCCTTCGATGGTTAAGTTAATTTTTCCTCTAGAATTCAAGAATTCCAACTTTAGGAGTAGTGGAAACCTACTTCGATTTGATGTGGATGAGTCCTTATATAGAGAGCTTTGGAGCGGTTACTTGTTTAGTAACTTCCCTAATATTTGTGGAAGTTAGAAGGTTCAGATTTAACTTTCACAACTACTATAGAAGTTAGAATGTTCAATCTTATCTTCTATAACTGCCATTGGTAGTTAAGTACTTATTAAGAAGTTATAGCAATAAATGAGGATCTTGTTCGCGTTTCCAAAATAGTACCACATGGTCTGAATCTCAAACTTACGTAGGTAAATCCATTTCTGGAAATTTCCTAAGTGTTGGGAGATCGTCCAGGTCACTTCGTGAGCTGGACAACCTTTTTGGTCTTGGACGACCTTTCGGGTCTTGGACGACCCTTTTGGTCTTGGATGACCCTTTGGGTCTTGGACGACCTTTCTGGACGACCTTTTTGGTCTTGGACGACCCTTTTGGTCTTGGACGACCCTTTTGGTCTTGGATGACCCTTTGGGTCTTGGACGACCTTTCTGGACGACCCTTTTGGTCTTGGACGACCTTTCTGGTCTTGGACGACCTTTCTGGTCTTGGACGACCCTTTTGGTCTTGGACGACCTTTCTGGTCTTGGACGACCCTTCAGGTCTTGGACAACCTTTCTGGTCTTGGACGACCCTTCGAGTCTTGGACGACCTTTCTGGACGACCCTTTTGGTCTTGGATGACCTTTCTGGTCTTCGACGACCCTTCTGGTCTTGGACGACCCTTCGGGTCTTGGACGACCTTTCTGGACAACCCTTTAGGTCTTGGATGACCTTTCTAGTCTTGGACGACCCTTCTGGTCTTAGACGACCCTTCGGGTTTTGGACGACCCTTTTGGTCTTGGTCGACCTTTCTGGTCTTGGACGACCCTTCGGCTCTTGGACGACCCTTCAGGTCTTGGACGACGCTTCGGGTCTTGAACGACCTTTTTGGTCTTAGATGACCTTTCCTGGTCTTAGACGACTCTATGGACGAACTGGAGATAGTCCGATTTTTAGTTCACCATCAGTTATAGCTCTAATTAAAATGTTCTAAAACAATGTTTACAAGTCTTTGAATGTCCCTTTAATATTGTCTAATTGTTTTATTGAATTCTAGCATTGATTGTACATTAAATTGATAAATGTAAAAAAATAACCGGTTGATTTTGAAATGAATTTTGACATTATGAAAAAGTATAGTTTCTTTATTTACTTATTTTTTATTTATTTATTTATTTATTTTTAGTATAGTTTCTTTATTTGTTTGTACTTTTTCATTGCTTGATATTAAAACCACGATGTTATTTTTAAATGTGACTATTTTAACAATTACTTTACCTCAAAAAAAGAAAAAGAAAAAGAACTTTACCTTAAAAAAAGCTGTAAATTTTTTTCTTCTCCATTTACTTTTTTACAAGGTTGATGTATTCACAATTTTTTTTTTTTTGAGTAAAGGTTAATAATTTGAATCCATTATAAATTTGGATTACTACATTTTTCAATCACAAAAATACATAGGGGTGTGATAAGTGTTATACGTTTGTACCAAATATTAAAATTTATTAACCTTTCACCACACATAACACTCATCAGGTTTTTTTGTGATTGAAAAACGTAGTAAGTTTCATCCTGAAGGTAGTTGTACGCTTTGATCTGTTCAATATCCTTGGTATAACAATTTAAGTAAACAAACATTTTGGACTTCTTAATTGTCAGCCCGCAAACTTCACATTGCCTAATGCTGTTATCACGAAGGGTGAATATGCAAAGTTTTTAAATTGCTTTGGTCTATTATAAAGTTTTTATATGTACCTAATTTTTTATTTTTTGTTTTGAGAATCAACGTAGAACCTTTTATTCAATGAAAAACCTTCAGAGTCTGCTAGAAACAAAAGAAAGACACTGTGGTGGAGCATCCTCCATCCACGCACTATAATCTAGAACATTTAAAACAAAAAGAGCTATAACATGAGCAATCATATTACCCTCCCTCTTAACATGAGAGTAGTGTAATTTACTAAAACATTTCGCCAAAACATTTCGCCAAAACCATTCCAAACCCTGATTTTCGCTCCCAACTGAATAGTGCATCCTCGAGATTGACCTTAACCATGTCCAAGATAGGAGCTCTCCAATGAACTCGGATCAGTGTGGACTGTGGTTGGGGAGGTTGCTGCACCGCCTGGAATTCCGATAGGAGTCCGTTGGACATGTTTGCAAGTTGATTTGGAATGCAACAAGGTTTTTTAGTTCTAACTTGAATTTGATGTGTCCTTATTATCCAAACCATGATTGAGAACGACTCTTTCTTCTGTTTCGTTCTGATCATCCACGACAGCAACTCTTTGAAGTCCATGAATGCTGCAGATATTTCGTTCTTCTTAATTGCTTCAGGTGGTATTATTTCCTTATTAAGACCATGGACCTCATTTGTTGATTGTCGTTGGGATTGCTGTGAATGCGGATTAATAGGAGTATTAAATGGTGAGTTGTCATGTGTATCTCGCTTAACTTCCGAATCCGAATTGGCAGGTGAATTAACTTGGCATGAGTCTCCAATTATGGGTTGACATTTCAAGCTCTTAGACTTTCCCATATTAACTTTTGGATTCCCATCCAAATTTGGATTCGATTTTGGCATTAATGAGGATTCAATTGCGTAGCCCTCATAGTCCATAACTGAAGTAATGTACTCCTGCCTTATTTCAATTATGTCATGCACTGTTTCAGGCAACGCTTGTACCTCGTCACCTCCCTCCACTGTTGCTGCTGTGCTGGATTTGCCCCTATACCCATCGGCGTCATCCTTCTCACTCCCTGCATCTTGGGATGGACTTCTCTCAAAAAACACAAACCCCACAAATACTGCTTTCAGTATTGAACAGTAAGGTAAAGCTTGAAGTGATGGACCAATTTGTTGATTGAAGACTTGTAGCATTCCTTTGCTGTGAATCCTGAAAAACTTCCCTACCACGAAAGTGTTTCCCTTACCCCCACAAGAAAAAACCCCACAAGCTCTCTGGATAAACTTGTTATCCAAAGAGGTGCAAAACATCACACATTCCTTTGTAAGAAGGGACTGAAAAACAAAAAAACTCCTTCATAAGAAGGGACAAAGAAGCTCTCTGGATGAACTTGTTATCCACAGAGGTACAAATCAATAGAAACTCCTTCATAAGAAGGGACAGGACAACAAAAGAAAGGAAATACATTATCGGAGAACTCCATGCCATTACAGATGGGAAGAGCTTATTTACTCCCTTCTTCCATCATGATTTGATAGGCCTAATAATGCTGTAATCAAATGAAATGAGGAAATGGGTTCTAATTAGCTCAACTGGTAAAGTCTCTGATGGTTGTATAAGAGATCTGTGGTTCAATTCTCTTTTACACCAAAAACTTATTGGTGTCTTGGTCTGATGATAAAGAGCTATCATCAAGAGTGTACACCTAGGTGAAAACTCTTTCAAAAAAGAAAAAAAGAAAAAAAGAAAAAAGAAATAAGAAATGAGGAAGATATGTCGTAGGCTCGTAGCAAATAATTAATAAGTCTCACTAGACATGATTCTCAAAAACGGATAAATTAAAAAAAGTCTCACTAGGCACACGTGTAAGGCATATTACCCCAATTCATTGCCAGCAAAGTCCAAATATTTTTAGATAAACAAGATTATCACACAAAAATTATTAAAAAGTTATGAATTTATATGTTTGTAAAATTATAAGTTAGTGCATGCATATATTCTTATACAATTTTCCTTGAAACTTACAAAAAACGTAAGCCTTTCAAGATTTCCTCTGCAAAACAAAATTCATGGAAAATTAGGTTGGATTGAGGGGGAGGAAGAGGGAGTGGAAGGGAGTAAAGTAGAGTTGGCTAAAAATAGGTTAATTTTGGGCCAATTTTACTATACTCTACTCTACTATCTCTCATTCTCCTTCAATTCAAACAAACCATTAATTTAGCTTGTGCACTAAAAAATTAGGATTCACATTTAAAAAAATTTTTAGCAGTCACAAACCTCTTCTACATTAGCACCTATAGTGAAGAACTTAATCTCCTAATAGATTCAAAGAGCAATGCAGCCTGATCACAATAAATTTGATATTTAGCATCCGAAAGATTGCTATGCCATGATCTCCTTAAGTACGTGAATGCAAATAACCAATACCCAGATTTCATCTTCATAAATCAAATCTGTAAATGTAGGATATGGACATCAATAAACATTGAAATCACAAACAGTCAAGACACAATTTTTATTTATTTATAATTTATTAAAATAATAAATTTGGATTACATCACCATATTCTTATTTCTGGACTAATACTTCTTGGTGTTTCAATTGAGATATCTTCAAATATCTTGACTCCATTGTAACTACTGAATTATACTCCATCATGTGGTAGGTAAAAACAAAAAACAAAAACAAAAACCAATAATGAATTGAAAAAGAATCCTCTTCATTCTAGAAAATACAAGTTTTTTTTTTTTTGACAAGATTTACCACATCATAAATCTTGGGACTCATGAAATTCACTTTTTTTAAAACTCACAAAATTGACAAATAGACCATAATTGACAAAATGGACTAAAGTGGACCATAATAGACTGAATTATACCGTAATGGGCCGAAGTGGACCATAGTAGACTAAAGTGGATAATAATGAACTTAATGGAGTGAAGTGGACTATAATAGACCTTAACGGACCGAAGTAGACTAAAATGGATTAAATTGGACTGAATTGGGCCAAATGGACATAATGGACTGAATTAGACCGAATAGACCGAAGTGGACCAAGATGGACTGAGGTGAGTTATAACGTTTTTTTCTTTTGGATATGAAGTGAGTTATAAGATTAAAGTCTCCTAAAGTCCTACCTGTCCCAAAGCATTTCCCACACCAAATTTAATTTATGTTTTTTGCTGAACATGAAAATCATTCTGCTACGCTACATTGCTATCATGCTATGTGTACTTGAAATTTGGTATACAGAACACAGTTTAGGAGAAAATCTATAAACGCAATTACCAATTAAGTAAAAGGTATATAAACCGAAAAACAATACCATAATTGAGCAAACTTTTCTTTGAACACTTTCTAAGGCTAGTTATACGCACCTTTAAATTTAATTCACAGTCACACACACACACACACACACACATATATATATATATATATTTCTTCTTCAATAACTCTGCAGCAATAACTACATTCAACTAAAAGCGCCCAGTGCCCCAATAAATGCAATCAAATAAGAGTAATGTCACAGTTACAAACTATTTTATAATATTTTTACAAAAGGTTGATGTGGTCAATTTTATAGGTTTTCAACAAAGCCCATCATTAATATTGCTTTTTCATTTACTAATAATCACTCATTACATTAATAGTTTATAAACTTTTTTGTAAAATAATCACTAGCATTATTCATCAAATAAAGCAGTTGTTTTTTTCTTTTTTTCTCGGACCGCTTGAATGAAAATATTTTATTTAAAGCAAGAGGATTACACCAAAATGCTATCCTCCGTACAAACAGGTTGGAAGGATAGGGCCCAAATTTATATCAAAATGATCAGCAAAGGAACAAGATGTGGGCCAATGAATTTGCCTCTTTGAAGATTCAAGACAAGGAACAGGATTCAAAGGAGCAAGAAAGATTAGAGATTTCCTCGATCAGATTGGATATTCGCCAAGGAGGAGCATTGGCAGAACATTGCTACGCATATATATGGATATTGGAATCACTTTTTACGGAAATTTTACTCAGGCCTTGCTGTTGACTGTTGTGCTAGTTGCTTGGAAAGGGACTGCGATGGTTTTATTTTTTTTATTGTTTTTATAGCAAATAATACATTAGCAATAGATTTGGGTTAATCACCGCGGTAACAGGCAATTGTTTTTATTTTTATTTTTTTTAACAAAATAGAAATTCTACTATAATTTAATTTAAGTGTATATGTATGTGGAACTCTTTTCTTGATATTTGAATCTAGCCCTTACTCCACACTTCATAATGATAAAGAGACTATCGTTTTGAGCAATAGACAACACAAGCTAAAGCAAAAGCAAAAGTGTACGGCTATGAACATAACTTTTGCCCCCAAATTGCTTATGTGGCAAGATTTAAGGGGTAGAGTTGTGAATTCACATGCAGCCATCAATTGACTAAACAAAGTTTCATGTGAGTGAGTTGTGACAAAAGTTGTGATTCTAGCATTTTTCAAAGCAAAAAAATTTTCGTTTGGACCAAAAGAAGAAATTGTCAGCAAATGAAAAATTGTTAAAAGAATTTAATGATCGGGCTCTTTTTATAAATTCCATTATTATCTCCAAAATAAATAAATAAATAAATCCTTGTATTATAAATTAGGTTAAATTGCAAATTACTCCCCTAAAGTTTGGGATTGTTTTGGTTTTATACCCTAACGTTTCAAAATTTAGATCTTACCCCCCTAAATTTGAAGGGTGTTTGGATTTTACCACTAAAGTTTGGGGTTGTTTGGAATTTATATCCTAAAATTTCAAAATTTTGGGTGTAAAATTCAAATACCCCCAAACTTTAAGAAACTTTAGGAAGTAAAATCTAAATTCTGAAATGCCAAGGTGTAAAATTTGGACACCTGCAAAATTTAGGGGTAAATTTCAAATTCTGAAACTTGAGGGTATAAAATCCAAACAACCCCAAATTTTAGGGGTGTAATTTGCAATTTACCCTATAAATTATTGTTTCTTTCATTATCTTTGCATCAGCTATGATGGACAAAAACTTATGAGGAAAAAATCTAAACTAGCTAGTCCAACACCAAAATTAAAGAACAGAAAAAATAAAATAAAATAACATAAGAATCAATGTTAGGTGGGAAAAAATTAAAAAATTATTCAACCATGAAAATTATATATATAGAATACTTGGTCCATTTTTGTATCACTCATGATATATGGGGTCCATTTTATTAGGCGTTTTGGGAGTTTAAAAAAGCGTTTTTAAAACTCAAAACTTTGTTTTGCAACCTCAACTGTTTATACTTTTTTTTACAAACGCTCATATTAAATTCAAAACACAGTTTTCCAACCCTTTATACAAACACACGCATAATAATAATAATAATAATAATAATAATAATAATAATAATAATAATAGGAGAGTAACTCTATTTTATATATAATTTTTTATTTTGAAATCTAATTTATAAGTGAATAAAGTAATTTGAAAATTAATAGGAGAGTGACTCTATTTTTTAGGCACTGTTTTAGTGGGAGCTAGAGTTGTATTTTTAATGGATTGTCCTTTAGTTTTGTCTCTACTTAAACATATAAGTGTAGGGGCATTTTTGAAAAAAAAAAAAAAAATGAGGAATCCAAACAGGGGAATCCCCTTAAATAATAGTATAGATATTAAATTCAAAACACAGTTTTCCAACCCTTTATACAAACACACGCATAATAATAATAATAGGAGAGTGACTCTATTTTATATATAATTTTTTTTTTTTTATTTTGAAATCTAATTTATAAGTAGATAAAGCAATTTGAAAATTAATAAGAGAGTGACTCTATTTTTTAGGCAATGTTTTAATGGGAGTTAGAATTGTATTTTTACCAGATTGTCCTTTAATTTTGTCTCTACTTAAACATAGGAGTGTAGGGGCATTTTTGAACAAAAAAAAAATTAGGAATCCAAACAGGGGAAGCTCCTTAAATAATAGATAGATAATAACTAATAGCCAAAATGTTTGACTTTTTGTTGACAATTCCTCATTACGCCACTTGTCTACATAACTTGCTGCCACATTCTCTTTAAAACACTAAACAATGGTATCTTTTTGGTGGTTTGCTTATTCAGTTTCACTAACTTCTAACTATGGGTGGCAAAGTAAGCCTAAACCCATTTGTCCACCCAAACCCACCCAATTATTAGTTGGGTTAAATGGACATCAACCCAATTAGATCTAGTGATTATTGAGTTTTAACTAAAAACCCATTGAAGCCCATTTAACCAAAAAACAATATACCCAAATTCAACCCAGCCCTTCCAAAAAACAAAAAAAAACCCAGACGTTTCAGTGTTTTCATTTTCCTTCATTTTATCGGTCTCCAAACACCTCTCTCTCTCCTCTCGCTTGCTCTCTCTCTCTCTCTCTCTAGCTCTCACAGAGAACAGTGAGGCACAACAAACACATTTCTCTATAGCAATCCGATCTACATTTAGCAAATCAAAAGCACGAAAATTCAAACCTGCAAGTTTCACTGACATGTGGATCAGTGTCGCCCAAGGCTTCGATCTGGATCTTAAGCCCTTCTTCATCGCAAGCGATTGAGTGATCCACCTGTCCAAGCATCGAAAATGTGTCGTCGAGTAGCATGTGACTGGAAAACGCCGTGAGTGCGTGATCAGCGCCTCTAGGAGGATCCGTAACCTGAATGGCTCGCTCTAGAACCGGAATCGCCTCCTCGAACAGCCCTAAACTCGAGTAGATCGCCGCCAAAACGTGAAGGCTCATCGCCAAGTCCAGACTCGACTCCCCGTCATCTCCACTGGAGCATCGCTCGAACACGTACTTTTTGACTTGATAGTTTTCACATTATATCTCAAACACCATTATTGGGTTTGAATTTTTATTTATTTATTTTAAATTTGGGTAATTTAAGAATGGAGTAATTGATAAGGATGCGTTCATTTTTCTCTTTTTTTGGTTTAGAAGAATTTCTATTTCTATTTGTTTCAATGACAGTTGCTTTCGAAATTCCAGGAAAGTTTTGAGCTTGAAATGACATTTCTTTGAATTTGTTGCACTGTTTGGTTGCCAAGAAAGTGAGAGAAAATAGAAAAGAAAGGAAAATATTTTTTTATTGGATTTTTAATATAATTGTTGATGTGGATGTGCTTATGTGGAATTTTTTAATCCCAAGAACGGAAACTAGAGAAAGTGGAAAAGGAAATCCAAGAAAGTGTTGGAGTTTTCACTTTAATGGCATTTTGGTAATTTTGATAATTGGGTAATTGGGTGAGTTGGGGTTTACCCATAATAATTGGGTTAGGTTGGATTTGGGTTAGAAGTAATTAGTTAAATAGGTTTTAATGGGTAAATGAGTTTTACATACCCAACCCAATTATGTCCACCTCAAACCGAGTCCAAATCTTCTGTCCCACTTTTCCTGCTCCACTCTATACTCCACCAATAAAAACTTGTTACATGTTCACTTGATTAATTAAATATTACAATTATTGACTTATTAATACTACCATTATTAATTAATAGTAGTATTTAATTTATCAAGTGAACATGTGGCAAGTTTTTATTAATGGGGTATAGGGTGGAGTAGGAAAAATGGGACAAAAAATTTGGACTCCCTCAAATCCACCCATTTGACACCCCTGCTTCTAAGTTTGGCATAAGGTATATATTGAAGGGCAAAACTTAGGTACAGTTCCTTAGGTACAGTACTTTAGGTTCCCTATCTAAAATTTTGACACCTGTCTAATTTGACGTCTCAAACAAACGGCGTTAACTCACATCTTAAAATTTTTTCTTTTTTCCTTCGTCCTTTTTTCCCTGTACTGCGAGAACCCATGGGCCACAGCTTCAAATCTCCACCGAGAGAGAGAGAGAGAGAGAGAGAGAGAGAGAGAGAGAGAGAGAGAGAGAGAGAGAGAGAGAGAGAGAGAGAGAATCATAGATCAGAAAAGAAGAAAGGAAACAGATACACATACATGCACACACACCGACACAGAGAGAGAGAAAGAAAGCATCATAGATCAGAAAAGATGAAAGCATCACAGATCAGAAAAGGATCATAGATCAGAAAAGAAGAAAGCATCATAGATCAGAAAAGAAAGAATCATAGATCAAAAAAGAAGAAAAGAAATAGATACACATAGGGTTGAGCAAAACGTTGCCGGTGTCGACCCAACCGACTGGCGCCAACCGATTAAGCCGAGGCCGGCGTCCGGAAAGCGAAGCCAGTTCCGATGCCGGTATGGGGCGGTTATCGGATCGCAGCAGCCTCCACATACATACACACCAAGAGGGAGAGATATGAGATATTCTTTCTTTTTCTTTTTTTTTTTTCTTTTTCGGGTTTTGGGTTTGGAAGAGAAGGGTCATGGGTGGTTTGGAAGAGAAAGGTTTTGGGTTTGGAAGAGAAGCTGCTTGCAGGCACAGGAAAAAAAAGGAAGAAGGAAATATGGGTTTTGGGTTTGGCAGAGAAGGGTAGACAAAGGTTCTAGGTTTGGAAGGGAAGCGTTTGCAGGTACAAGGAAAAATATGGAAGAAGGAAAAAAAAAAAAAAACTTCAGTTTTAACGCCGTTTACTTTTTTTTGTTAGATTGGACATTAGTCAAAATTTTAGATAAGGAACCTAAGGTACTGTACCTAAGGAACTGTACCTAAGTTTTGTCCTATATTGAAACAAACAAAGAAAAAGCTGCCAAAGAAAGAGATTTTTTTTTTTTTTGGAGAAACAACAAGTGAAAGAGATATTAAAAACTATTAGACCCCCTGTCAAAAAAAAAAAAAAAACAGAAAAAAAAAAGAAAAAAGAAAAAAGAAAACAAACTATTAGGCCCAGCGTTTTATAAATTTTGACTTTTGAGTGTTTCATTACTCCTTCCCACAAACCACTATTTTTTTTTGCTAGTCTTTATCTTACACAACCACAGCTTTTCTCCAAAGAGAAATGACATGTCCAAAACATATTCAAAATCTCACACAAACACCGATCACTCCAATCCTATTCAAATCCTCACACAACCCCCAAGTCTCTCTCAACTTTCAATGTCTCTGCAATTTAACGTCAGATAAATAACAATTTGAAGTTAGAGTTCCAAATTTCATCAAAGTAAAGATTCTAAGATTAGGGTTTGCTATCAACTACGGATTTAAGCGATGTTGGCTTCGTTGAACCTGGGGAAACCTTATAGAAGATCAAATTCTAATTGGGCTTCGTCTCTCGGCGTTTTAAAGAATGGTTAGTGATGTTTTTATTTTTAATTTTAGGTTTTCCCCATTACTTGTTCTCTTTATTTGGAGTAAATTTGTGGTTTTTAATTTCGTTCTATAGTTTTGGCTGTTATGTATGATTTGGGGTTACCTTTGGGCAGTGACGACTCTAGGAATTTTTTTCAGGGTGTTTCTTAAAAATAATAAATTACACAATCTAATAAAAAAAAATCATATATTGACGTTAGCAACAACCAAAAAACATGCAAATTCATATCTGAACGAAGATTTTCTAAGTTAAAATTAACAAAAATTCACTTAAAAGATGAAGATGAATCTTACACAAAAAATTAATCTTAGATATATGATTTCTTTATCAAATATTTGTTAATAATAACTAGCAAAAAATAAATAATAAATTATAAGTTCATTTGAAATATTAATAAAATAATTAATTATTTTTGTTTAATTATTTCATTATTTTCTTTACTAACCATTAGCAATCTAGCACACAACTCACTGTTTAGTTAGCTTTGCACAATGTAAAGAATACAAATACACTGCATCATCTACCTGATTGAACTCACTGCCTAACATTGTTTATTTTTATTTTTTTGTCTTTTAATAATGTGTTGCTCTGGGGGACACTTTTAAGTGGATCAAGACCACTATCTCGGCCCGTCGTTGTAAGGTTTTCCTCTGAAAGCCTTGTCCTGACTGTGGCATTTGGGTCCCTTCTTTTAGAAGGAGTGTTTGTCCCTCACAATAACAGTGTTATTGTGAGGCTAGTGGGGTTTTTTTCTGGGGCTGGGAAACAGTGAGTGAATACCGGAGTGGTCTTCAACCTTAATCATGGAAGATTTAACAAAACATTGGAGATCTTTATCCCTATCTGAGAATGAGGGACTCGGTCTCTGTCTTAAAAGTGAGCAAGCCGTTAATGACTTTGGTATTGTAGCCAAATTCTTAACTAGGCGCCCCCTGAACCTTGAAGCCATTGCCTCCACTTTCTCCCCCCTATGGAGATCTAAGGTGGGTTTCAAAGTAAGAAATATTGGGGATCACATTATACTTTTCTCTTTTGAAAACAACACAGATGTGGAGCGCATTCTCTCTTCGGAGCCATGGAGCTTCGACAAGCACATAATGGTGTTAGCACGCTACAATAAAGAAAACCCAGTCAATGCTTCTGAGTTAAAGAAGGTTGCCTTTTGGGTTCAGGTTTATGATATCCCGCTGAGATTCAGGAAAAAAGAAATTGCTGAACAGATTTGCGAAACGGTAGGTACAATCCTTCACCCCATTGAAGCGACCGATTGTGAGGGTGGGAGCTTCATAAGGGTTAGAGTGCTAGTTGATATCTCAAAACCTCTCTGCAGAGGTAGGCGCATCACTCTTGAGGATGGGATAATGCATTGGGTCTCCTTCAGATACGAACGCCTACCCAATCTCTGCTATTGGTGCGGCTGTCTCACGCACAATGACAAAGACTGCGAGAAATGGATTGAAAGCGAAGGCAGCTTAAATCCCGAGGAAAAACAATTTGGATCGTGGCTCCGTGCCCCCCCTTTCAGCACATCCAAAAAACATGTCATCTCGGTTCAAGGTTATTTCGCAAAGAAAAAACAGAGTAATGCCAACCACTCTGAAGCGCCAAAACCACCCACTTCGGCGGAGTGGGAGCACCAACCACCCACTGAAACTTGTCACCATTCCCCGAGGTCTAGCTCTGCAAATCCTGAAAAGCAAATCTCTGAAGCCGCCAAGGGAGCGGGTTTGGCGCCCCAAGAAAATTTTGAAAGGCCCGAGGTGGTTCCCCCGCCGAAACTTTCGAACCTGGTAGATTTCGAAAAGCTAATCCAAGGCATTGACAAGGACATCCATGGTTTTGACAAGCCAGTGGCCTCTCCCTTGGGCCCGGTTATTGCCCTGGATGGGCCCGAGTTAATAAACTCCTCCAACCAGCCCATCCCCATAAGCCCAAGTGTCAAGCTCTCCCCCACTCAGCCCACAAAATCCACTGCACTTAACGACCTCACGAATTTGGACTTGGACGTTAGAATGGCCAAAAAACAGTCTGAAGGCAAGTGGTTGAGACTCCAACGGCCCGCTATTTCCAATGAAAACCATAAATCAGATATCTCCTTAGGCAAGAGGGCTCCTCTTGAGCATTTAGATTCACATATTCCTTCAAAGCGCAGAGCTTATGACGGAAAGCCTCAGGATGAAAATTCCATACCAGCGGCGGTGGCTGACCCTCAGCCCCGCCGAAATCGATGAGTTGGCTTGTCTGGAATGTGCGTGGGCTTGGGAACCTGCGTACAACCCGAGAGCTTGAGGTAGTCACTCGAGCACAAGCGCCCTCTGCCCTGTTTTTGGCCGAGACTTGGGCAGGAGAAGCTAGGCTAAAAAGGTTATGTAACGAGTTGAAGTTTGATCACTGCTGGATCAGTCCTAGTGCAGGTAAAATTGGATGTTTGGCTTTGTTTTGGAAGAAATCAGTTAGAGTTGAAGTGTTGTCCTCTTCGCCCAATCATATCGATGCAGCCGTGGGTGAGGTTTCTGAAGGTCAGTGGCGATTCACGGGGGTCTATGGACATGCCGATAAGGCTAGGAAGCAAGAAACATGGACTCTCCTCCGCGATCTCCACCGCCGAACTCCTCTGCCGTGGATGTGCGCGGGCGACTTCAATGAGCTTATGTGGTCCCATGAGAAGCTCGGTCTTGGTGCTAGATCCGAGGGTTTGATGAAAGACTTCAGGGATGTTCTTGACGAATGCGGACTGATGGACCTTGGTTATCTGGGTGACAAGTTCACATGGCGAGGCAAGCGCCCAGGTGGCTTGGTCCTTGAAAGATTAGATAGAGCTGTGGCGGATAATGCTTGGTATTCTTTGTTCCCGGGAACTAAGGTACAACACCTTCGAACTCACTCCTCGGATCACAAAGCAATTATAATTAAGCTGGAAGGTATTTTGCCTCGCTCTAACCGGCCTTTTAAATTCGAGCAAATGTGGTTGCGCGACGGGGGCTGTCAGAAAACAGTTAAAGATGTTTGGGGGTCCTCAACGCAGGAGGCCTCGATGGGGATGGTTGCTTCAAAGATCAAGATCTGTGGTGAAAAACTCCTGGAATGGAGCCTTCACTCTTTTGGCAACATTAAGAAGCAAATTGAGACTAAGGGCAAACAACTTTCCAAGGCCGAATTGAAGGCTGCAAAAGGTAATACTGATCTTGAAGAGGTTAAGTTTCTGAAGGCCGAACTCAATGAGCTTCTGGATAAGGAGAGTCAAATGTGGCAGCAGAGGTCCAGAGTGCTCTTCTTAAAGTGCGGGGATCGTAATACAAGCTTTTTCCACAGTAAAGCTTCTCACAGATTTCGGAGAAATAGAATTACTGGCCTGAAGAACTCGACAAATGTATGGTGCACTGAGGACTTTGAGCTTAAGGAAATAGCTTATAATTATTTCAGTTCCCTTTTTACATCATCCCACCCTACTGAATTTTCTGAGATCATGGACGCAGTCCAGCCTTCTGTCACAGGGGATATGAACTCTCAACTTCTCAGGCCTTTTCTCAGAGAAGAAGTAGACCT
The DNA here is from genome assembly GCA_023736055.1 of Quercus glauca. Classification (NCBI taxonomy): domain Eukaryota; kingdom Viridiplantae; phylum Streptophyta; class Magnoliopsida; order Fagales; family Fagaceae; genus Quercus; species Quercus glauca. The sequence continues at coordinate 76,628,599 of CM043317.1, forward strand.
AGCGATTAAAGAGATGAAACCCATCACGGCCCCGGGTCCTGACGGTATGCCTCCCTTATTTTATCAATCCTTTTGGTCTTTGATTGGTGATGATATTGCGTCTGCTGTCTTAGATTGTCTTAATAATTGTAAAATTCCCAGAGAGATTAATTGTACTAACATCACCCTAATCCCCAAAGTGAAATCCCCTGAGTTTATTTCTGATTTTAGGCCGATAAGCCTCTGTAATGTAGTATATAAAATTGTCTCAAAAGTTCTGGCTAATAGACTGAAAGCTATTCTCCCTCATGTGATTTCTGAGAATCAAAGTGCTTTCCAAGCTGGGAGGGCCATAACTGATAACATTCTAATGGCTTTTGAAACCTTGCATTACATGAAACACCAACAGAAGGGCAAGTCTGGGTTTATGGCGCTAAAATTAGACATGAGCAAAGCCTACGACCGGGTTGAGTGGGTTTTTCTGGTGGAAATCATGAAGAAAATGGGCTTCGATGTCAGGTGGATTAATCTAATCATGGAATGCATATCAACTGTCACTTATTCAGTTCTTGTCAATGGGGAGCCTACCAATGAAATTCATCCCTCGAGGGGTCTGCGCCAAGGGGATCCGTTGTCGCCTTATTTGTTCTTGCTATGCTCTGAGGGTCTCCACTTTCTCATACACAGGGCGGCTGAAGCCAGGCAACTTAGAGGGGTGTCCATTTGCAAAAAGGGTCCTCGGCTGACTCACCTCTTCTTTGCGGATGATAGTGTAGTATTCTGCAGGGCATCCTTAAGTGACTGTCAAAAGGTTCAGGATCTTTTGGACTGTTATGAAAAGGCATCCGGTCAGAAGTTGAACCGAAACAAAACCGGCCTCTTCTTCAGCAAAGCAACTCCTCCTGACACTCTGGTCCAGATCAAATCAGCCTTGGGAGTGCAAGAGATCAAGCAGTATGAGAGATATCTTGGTCTCCCCTCTCTTGTGGGGAAGAAGAAGAAAGCGAGCTTGCTTTTCATAAAGGAAAGAGTAGCCTCAAAGCTCCAAGGCTGGAAAGAACAGCTTCTATCCCAAGCGGGGCGGGAAGTTCTCCTAAAAGCTGTGATTCAGGCGATCCCAACATTTGCCATGAGTTGCTTTAAACTCCCACTCACTCTTTGTCATGAGATTGAGGCCTTAATTCGGAATTTTTGGTGGGGTATAAGGGGTAACCAAAGGAAGATCCATTGGTCGAAATGGAAATCCTTATGTCAGCCGAAAAGTTTAGGTGGTTTGGGTTTCAAAGAACTTCAGAAATTCAACGATGCCATGTTGGCAAAACAGGTTTGGAGGCTAGCGGGCAACCAATCCTCTTTGTTCCATAAATTCTTTAAGGCTAAGTTCTTCCCGAATGGCTCCATTTTTGACGCAAAGGAGGGGAACGGCTCCTTTGCTTGGAAGAGCATTTTAAAAGGCAGAGATGTGGTCAGCAAGGGTTTACAATGGAGAGTGGGAGATGGCTCATTGATCAGAATCTATCTTGACAGTTGGCTCCCGGATCCTTTTAACAAGAAAGTGTTGTCACCAAGAAACTTCCTTGGCATCGATGCTATGGTGGATGTACTCATTGACAAGGAAAAACGCTGCTGGCTCCATGATGCGATTGACAACATTTTCTTACCCCATGAGGCAGCGGCTATTAAGTCCATTCCCCTTAGCTGTGGTGCTTGTGAGGATGTGTTGTTTTGGCCGAATTCCCCAGATGGTCATTACTCGGTTAGGTCGGCATATAGACTCCTCATGGAAGAAGAAAGGTGTGAAGCGCCCTCTCCATCTGATCTAACCCCCACCAAAAGAATTTGGAATGGCATTTGGAGTCTCCGCGTTCCAAATAGAGTCAAGACCTTACTGTGGCGGGCTGGTATGGATGCTTTGCTTTCTAAATCTAATCTATTAAAGCGAAGGGTGCTTTCTGAGGATCTCTGCCCCGGGTGCAAGACTTTGAGCGAAACGTCCTTTCATGCTCTGTGGTCTTGTACTGCACTGCTTTCTGTTTGGAAGGTCAATTTTGATTGGTTAATTAACCTGTCCAGTGCTTGCAGCTCGCTTGTAGAGGTCTTTCAGTTATGCCTAGCTCGCAAAGACATGTTGGAGTTGTTCGCCATGACTATTTCTTTTATTTGGACCCACAGAAACCAGGAAAGAGTTGGGGATAACTCGATCCCCCTATGGAAAGTAAATGCCTTAGCTTCCGAAAACCTGCTGGAGTTTCAGAGGGCTTCGGCAGTCCCTCCTTCGGCCCCAAAGGTCCCCTCCAATGTCAGTTGGCTGCCTCCTCCTAGGGGTTGGCTGAAAGTGAACTTTGATGGGGCGGTATTTAAAGAAAAAAACTTAGCTGGTCTGGGTTGTATCATCCGCAACGACATGGGTCTTGTAATGGCTGCCTTTACACAATTAATTCCTCTGCCTACATCAGTAGAGACAGTGGAAGTGTTGGCAGCACGCAGCGCCATTAGCTTTGCGAAAGAGCTGAGTCTCGGTAAGCTTATCTTAGAAGGAGATTCAGAAATTGTCATTAAAGCTTTATCTTCAGGAGGTTGGGAGTTTTCAAGCTTCGGGCACATAATCAAGGACATTAAAGCCTTTGCAACATCCTTTAACTGTATTTCCTTTAGTCATACTCGTAGATTAGGAAACAAAGTTGCTCATAGACTAGCAAGGTCTGCTTGTAATTTCTCCCATTTTCAGGTTTGGTTGGAGGACATCCCCCCTGATATTGCTTCTGTATATCTCCCTGAATTAGTGCAATGAAAGTTCCTTTCCCCCCTTCTTAATAGGGGCGGTTTCTAAAAAAAAAAAAGACCACTATCTCAATCCAATGCCACGGCCCCACCCCTATCCCCCACTCAAGAGACAATAGCCAATCAACAGCCAACACAAATTCACAATTACATATTTACATATATACACTTACACAAAAAGCCAATTTAGCCAAAAGAGAACCAGATATACAAACTTCCACAAAAAGCCAATTTAGCCAAAAGAGAACCAGAGGAAAGCCTAAGTCTAAGTCAAAGCAAAGAAAAAGAGAGATTTCAAAAGACAAAAAAATAGTCCGTAAGTCTAAGTCTAAGTCTAAGTCAATACACTGCATTATATGAGATAAAGAAAAAGAGAGAGAGAACGCTGCTCTCAGTTAGAGGCTCAGAGCAGAGATGAGGTAAAGAAAAAGATAGATAACTGAAATACCTTGAAGTTGCCTGAAGTTCTTATGCCGATCTCGCCGTCGCCAATCTCCGATCTGGGCAAGGGAATCTCCTTTCTCGCCGTCGACTGCTCTGGGTGTGGCTGTTGCAGCGTGCTGAGTGGCTTTTGCAGAGGACCTGAGCTTCTTATATGAGAGAAAGTAGAAACCCATGCTCTGGTTTCTTTAGGTTAGGTTGTAATCGGGTATATAAGTATATTGGGTTTTGGTTCTTTTTTTTCTTTTCTTTTTTTTTTGATAATCCGTGGGTTTGCTTTACTTTTTTTTTTCTTTAAATTGGGTTTGTAATCAGGATTGATGTTGGGCTTTTTTATTCCTGACGGGCTCTGTTACAATTTTTTTTTTTTAGATTTTAGTTCAAAATTTTTATTTGGGCTTTTTTTTGGCTTGAAAGTATAGCAAATAAATTTTTTTTCTTTTTGAGAGTGTTCCTCATTTTAGTTGAGGGTGTTCCTCATTTTTTTTCTTAAGAGTAAACAAATAAATTTTTTTTACTTATAATATATAATTTTTTTTTTCCCAGGTCAGGGTGTTCCTGGGAACACCCTGGCCTAAACGTGGCGTCGCCACTGTTTGTATACATCATAAAGGTACAAATCAATGGAGATAAAAGATGATATTATATCATTTTTATGTTTAATTGATACAATGCATGCATATCCTTTTAAAAAATTAGGTTCGAGCATTATCTTAGCAGGCTAAGACCTGCCAATTTAAAGTCTGTGTGTAATATTCTGATTAGCTCATTAGCTCAAGTGAACAATGATGAACACGAACACATTATGGTTGTTGATTGTAATATATATTTATTTTCCTTTCGACAGTGTGGTTGTTGACTGTAATATTTTTTTATTTTCCTTTTCAAGTGTTAGGAACTAGGAATTAATTTTGCCAAGTGAAGCGTACAATTTCTTTACCATAAACAGTCCATCTTGGCAAAGCTAATAACTCCCAAGGGGTAAAGTTTAGCTTTGAATGGTATTGGATTCAATTGAAATTCTCTCTCAACCTGTTCTTTCTAATTCTGTGGAGTCAAAGAATCAGTAGAGCTGATTCATTGATTGTCTTGAATACTTTTTGGCCTTTATATTCGTGTCTTCCACATTCTTAATTCCTTTAGACTAGATTTTAGTCTAAGTTTTGGAGTCCTAGAAAAAAAAGATATGTCTCATGAAAAAACATGTCATTGATGATGGAATTTATATAACTATTGATATCTATTTGTAGGTATATATTGCAATATTTATGGTTTGAATTTATACATTACCTGTGGTTGCTCATTTCCATTATTATTGCAACCCAAGATAGATTTCTACTTGTACTTTCTTCTTTTTCTTTTCACATTCATATATGCGGTGTTTACAATTACTTGATTCCAACTAAATTTGTCCATTTCAAATTTCATCCCATCTTAATAATTAGTAGTTAATGATTGTTAGTTTATTAGATTATTTGCTTATGTACAGTTTTTGAAAACATCACTTACGACTGTACTTTTGTCAACTTTCAACAATAATATTCTTAATTAAATTCATAAAAACCATTGTTGGTTTTGTTTTTATATGTTTGTATAATGTTCTCTGTCAGTTTATAAAGTTTGTTCATAAAAATTTTCTACAAATGAATTAATAGGGAGATTAGAGAATGAGTTGAAGCTTATGCAAGCATATGACCAAAAAGTTAGCTTTTGTTAAATTTATCAGTTTTACTTATATGTAATAAAACAGAGGATTATGAACATTAGAGATCTAATAGAATTATCAAATAGTCATAAATCATAATATAATTGTAGGATAGCTTGTGTACTTGGAATTTGGTTCTCTACAATCCATCTATTTAGTTTGGTATTGGTCTTTATGACATTCGAAGAATCTTGATACTAGAATTTGTGTAAGTTTCAATTTTAAGTGCAAGTTGAGCTTAACTTGATGCAAAATATGTATTCTTGCATGATCAATTTCCTTTGTTCTTATTGTTGTGTGCATATATTGTACTTTTTGATATGAAATTGTTGTTCTTTTTAGAAAGAGGTTTATATATGGCTCAATTTCAAGAATTATGTGTCATTCCTATTTGGTGATCCTCTATCGAGCAAATTCAGCATATTGAGAATTTTACATCACTTCAAAAGGGTTAACATGTCATTGAAGTGAATATTATGTTCTTTCAACATTTTGAGAGCATTTCCAAGTCTGAAGATAATTTACAAAATGTTATTTTTAATGAAATCAACGATTTAGTAATCTTTCTCTAATTGTATTTATTACATCATTTATGATGAGAGAAGAATATTTTTAGGTGGCACTGTGAGATAAAGTTTGTACTTTTGGCCAAACTCATTATTATTATTATCATTAGATAGGAAAGCAAAGCGTATTTTTAATTTCTCATATTTAATAGCTTATCCGTGCATCACACGGGTTAGTGACTAGTAATAACTAATAACCGAAATGTTTGACTTTTTGTTAATCCCATCTCATTGTGCCACATGGCTACATAAATTTATGTCACGTATACATTTAAAAACATGAACAGTTGTGACTTTTCATTTTTCAATAGGCACATTTTTTGTTAATAAGCATATTTTCATTTAATAGGTACCTTTTTGGCCAATAGACAATTTTTCAGTCAATAGGTATCTTTTGACTTTTTCTTAATCGCTCCTTATTGCACTATATGATTACATAAATTAATTTATATCTATATGTAATAAATATAAAGCCAACACGTTTTAGTTTTTGTTGACCACTCCTTATTGCGTCACATGGCAATTGAAATTTATGCTACGTATACATTTAAAAACTCCAAATAGTTGTGCCTTTTCATTTTTCCATTAAGTTTCAGTATTTACTCATCATTTCACATAAGAAATATATATGTATATATATATATATTATATATAATAAAAAGAAGTTTACTTTATTTGCGTAGCGTAAGTAGATTTGAGACATTTGTAGAATGGTTCACTTTGTAATATTGTATTGAATAATAAACAAACGGAAACCATAACATACCTGCTGGGTTTTTGTATTGAGTGGTTGCCACATTTCGCATCTCCTCTTCAGATATTAACAAAATGCCATAATGGACAATGATTTCAGTAATGTATGATGGTAGAGTAATGAAGAAAAGATTTGAGTTCAAATCTGATGAATTTTATTTTGGCCGGTGCCTCCTTGGTTCCTTTGCACGTCCTCAATGGCTTAGATTGCTTTTCAGTTTGTTTCCAAATTGAAGAAAAAGAACGCAAGGAGATGGAAGAAATGGTTACCGAAAGTAATTGCTAGAATTAATAGTTTAAATTTATGCGCAAGTGAAGGAATATAGAAGAGTTTGAAAACCAGGAGAGTAGTCCAATTTTTTAGACAATGTTTTACGAATTTTATTGATTCCTGAATCTTTTTACTATTTAACCAAAAAAAAAAACCAATTTACAAATAACAATTTTAGAGAAAACGCACAGGTTTCTTGTCTTACTAAGAAAGATGAAAGAAAAGAAGTTGAGAAGAAGTTACCAAATGAATATGAATCACTATTTATATTCAAAGAATTATGACCCTTCAACAGGCACCTTTTTCATTCAATAGGCACACTTTCGGTTAATAGACTCATTTTCATTCAATAGACACATTTTGGTCAATAGGTACTTTTTCATTCAATATGTACATTTTCATTCAATAAGCACATTTTCGGTCAATAAGCACATTTTTGTTCAATAGGTGCCTTTTCGATTAATAGACATTTTTTTGTTCAATAGGCACATTTTCAGCCAATAGACACATTTTCGTTAAATAGCCACCTTTTTTGGTCAATAGACACCTTTAATATATATTTTTTTGAAAACACCTTTAATATATATTCAATATTATATATACAACACAAACTAAACTAGAAACACAACATTATGTCTCTTATTCTTTCTCATAAAAAACTAATAAATAAAACAACATTATTTTTTTTTTCTTAAACTCATCCAATAGCTATTTCCCGTGCATTACACGAATTAGCGACTAGTATATAAAGAGAAACCATTACATATTTTGAAAATGTATGGTTTAAAAAAGGTGTAAGCTAATACCATGTATAATTTGAATTGAACCATGTAATTCTGATTGTTTTTAATTGTACCTGTGTATATGCACGGGGCTATACACTAGATAATATTAGTGTGTAGCCTATGCTTATGCACGAAAATTGTCAATTGTAGTAATGCTATGGGTTATTAAACATATAGGGTATTAGTTAATGTAATTTAATTATGACATTATTATGTTCAAGATTTTATCATTTTAGAACTACTTAAACATATTTTTCTTTTTCTGAATTGAATTAGATTGTTGCAAGAGGGAACAAGGAAAACGGTCTAAGTAGCAAACTTGGATGACCAAGCAACTAGTCCCAACACAAAGAATCAAAATGCTGCCACTATACTTAGTAGATTCAACTGGAGCAGTTTTAACATCGAGTCCTACAACACGCCTCGACAAAGCCTTTAATGAAGATTGTAACTCATTTATCTTAGCATCAACCATAGAAGCAACATCAACAACCCTTACCTTAACCTTTTCACCATGCAATTCGATTTCATACTTACCTATTTTTGACAGGAGAGACATTGGTATGCGGTTTAGCATGTTGAAATAATTCTAACCAGTACTACTTTGTTCTTAATAAATAAAATAAACTCATAAGTAGAGTCAAGGTGAATCTTCTAGGAATAAACCTAATCTGTGGACTAAAATAGTGGGAATGATAAAAATTTGGAGTAACCTCAAATCCCAAGTAGAGTCAAGGTGAATCTTCTAGAAATAAACCTAATCTGTGGACTAAAATAGTGGGAATGATAAAAATTTGGAGTAACCTCAAATCCCACAACTCATGTAATCACCAAAGGTAAATATCCAAAGTTTTTATTTATAAACTTATAGAATATATAGTGTGGGGGTATTTTTTGCTTCAAGGAAACTCATGTACTCCTAGGCAATTTTTACTTGTCCCACATTGGAAGGATTTCCTTCCTCTTTGCACCTTATAAGGCATGAACCAATGGTTGAAGAGTACCATTAGTTTGGGTTCAAACTAATGGTACTCTTCAACCATTGGTTCATGCCTTATAAGGTGCAAAGAGGAAGGCTTTCCTTCCAATGTGGGACAAGTAAAAATTGCCTAGGAGTACATGAGTTTCCTTGAAGCAAAAAATACCCCCACATATAGTTTTATTGATAAAAAGTTAAACACTTTAAATATAAATTTTCTTCAAAAAAAAAAAACTAAAAATATAAATTTCCATAAAAAAAACTAAATATAAATGATTAATAAATTATTTATTTTTCCTTTTTCCCTCCTAAAAATTTTCTTTAATTAATTTATCTATTTTATATTATTTTATAAAATGTATGATGTATTGTACGGTTTGTACTTTTTTTTTTTTTTTTTTGGTTGTGATAATCTTATAATATTACTTATCATGATCATCTTCCTCCCTCTCGCTTTTATCTTTTGATGAATTATTGTTTATCTCTTTAAATAATACTATCTCTTTATTTATTTTTAATTATTTATTTATATAAGATAAAATCTTCTAAAAATTTGTATGATTGTTTAAACTTATATTTATTTACAATACATTTAATGAGAAAATATTTTCTTCTTTTTTAAAGAATCAAAGATAGAAAATATCTAATGGTAAAAAAAGTACATATATGGCACTAGCCGTTTAAACTTTATATTTATATTTTTTTCTACTCAATTTAATAATAATAATAATAATAAAAAATTGTCCAACCCATGAGTTCAACCCAACCCAACCCAACCTATGTGGGTTGGGTTGAATTTTTTTAACCCACCATAGTGGATTGGGTCAAAAAATCTCCTTAACCCGACCTAACTCAACCGATGCACACCCCTGTGCTTCCTTGGTGATTTTTTAGCCATGAATATGGTGACTTTAGCTATGAGTACTCTGCATGTAGTCTATAAAATAGGATTAGTGTTACCCACATCACTAGTCTACACTTTAAGAAATAGTATTTTTAGAGAAAATTTTTTATAAAACCTCGTACACACATTGACATGGGTATATTGTTCTAATGTCGAGCTTAAGCCACCATTCAACATACAATTCCAGACTATAAACAAAATAAAGTAAAAGTATAATTAGGTTATGTAGTGTTTGTTTGGCTAGCTTAATTTTTGCTAACTTATTTTACTATTCAATTTATTTTTGCTACTATTCATGGGTCTTACTGCACTTTTTGGTACTATTCATGGGTCCCACTGTACTATTTTAACTAACATTTACTTTTATTTACAGTACTTTTAGCAAAAAAATTTCAGTTTTAACAAAATAAGTAGATCTCAAATAGACTCGTAGTCATTACAACAAGATTTTTCCAATGATACAAAACTGAAATCTACTCAATTTAGCTGGACTTAAACCAACAACTTCAACTAATCATACAACAATTCCCTCCTAAACTTGTAAATAAAAATAAAAACGCAAAGGCCAATCCATGAATTCAAAATTTACCTATATTTTTTCTGCTTTAATCCCAAATATTATTGATGATTAAGATTTGGTCAAACTATTTCGAATACATTTGTCAATGGGATAGCTCGTGTCCTCAGTAAATGGACTTCAAATGTATGATGTAATGGTTATATTAGTTCAAATGGCCAATAACTTTAAAAGTGTTTCTCCAGATTATTGATTTTTATTTTATTTTTTAAAGATGATGGCAGAATCAAAAACCTTAGGGTATGTTTGGTAATTGTTTTTTTTTTTTTTTTCTCAATTTTCTGTTTTCAATGACCATTTCCTATTTCCAATAGCAAAAAACTTGTTTGGTAAGCTGAAAACATCGAAAAACATAAAATAGTTTTTGTTTTCAATTTATAAAGAAAAATGAAAACAGCCAAAGGGCTACTTTCAGTGTTGTATATTTCCACGCTTGTGAAAACTTCTATTACCACTTTAATGAACCAGTGCTCTAGTTCTAACCGTGCAACTAAACATTTTTTTTATGTTTACCTACAATATTTTTTCTCTTTTCCCGTAGACCCATTCCCTTTCTCTCTCTCCTTTCATAATTTCAGATTTCTTGTTCTTGTTCTACATCTTTTTCAGATTGGTATTCGTCTTCTTCATGTCAAGACCATTCCCTTCCTTTCTCTCTACCTCTCTAATTTCAAATTTCTATTTTTCTGGAATCATATTTTGGGAGCCCATCAATCAGAGATACACATCTATCAAGCAGATCTGCAAGTATTTCACATTTGTTCAAACTTCGTAACTTTTTTTTTTCAATTATACAAGAATATTACGTAATACCTCATGTGTATCAATTGAAATCCATGTAAGAAACAACACTAAATCTATATTCTAATTAATTGCAGGACTTGTGTTTGGGATTGGTTCTATTATTAATTTTTATTGTGAAACAGTAATTTTATAATATATGGAATGGAAGTAGTGGTGGGCATATTGATCTATTTCCATGGTATTACAATAACACATAATATGATTTTATTATGGGGAATCTCTTCCAGCTTCTTGGCTCGATCTCAATTTAACGAGTTACACCACAACTACCAGAATAAATTTCACTTGAATTCAGTTTTTTTTTTTGGGTTGAATTTTGTGTTGTTTTCATCCCACTATTTTTGTCTAGTAAATTGTATTGAGCTCTTAACAAGGTGCGCTTCCAAACATGTTTTCCACTTTGAAAATATAAGAAATTTTTTTTTTACTTTTTTCTTTAAAAACAAGAAATTAAAAATAGAAAACAAAGACAGTTCCCAAACATAGCCTTAATGATTGCAACACCTGTTGATTCTTTTTATTTTTATGAACACCTGCTGATTGAATGGCATGACATTCTAGTATCCTAACATTATAAAAATATCCAATGAACAAAATAAATTAATAATAGCATTTCAAACGACCCAATCATCCAAATCTGTGTGCAACTCAATACATGGAACTGTACATGAAACATTGGAAGTAAAGGAAACTAATTATTGACATCATCAAAATTTGTGCATGTGTTTATATGCTACTCCATACATGTTTTGTATATGCAAATACAAACATAGATATTTTGTGTACATGTTTATTCTAAACTGTTCCTTCTAATCTGCAAACCATTTTCTTCTTTGCAACAATCTCTTTCAACTTTAATTCTTTCTTTCAGTTTTTTTACTTTCTTTTTTTTTTTTTTTGGGGGGGGGGGGGGGGGGGGGGGGAGATGGTTGGTTTTAAATAATCATAGTGGGTTAGCAAAAAGCATTAGTGGTAGCAACACATAAGAACCTAAACCGAAAAACAAAAACTCCGTTTCTGCTGCAGAAATCTCTTTCAATTTGCCATCTAGGAAGCCTTGTATTCTTAAACAAGGACACAGCTTTAGATTTAGTAGAAGAATAATAAGTTTTAAAATCCTTTGTTTCTTGCTGCCTCTAGATCTCCTTCGACAGCCAGACAGAAGATTGTCTACTAGTCCTGAGTTTCCAACTATGGCAGCCAGCTACGATCCTTTTGCCGTCTCAATCTATGAAAGAAAACCTGACCCTCCCCATCTTATATTCTTTGATACTAGGCACTAACAAAATACCTTGCACGCATTCAGTACAACCTTGATCTATTGGCATATTAGAGACTTGCAGTAGAATTTAACTTGCCATTGTCTTTATGCCTAACATCTTGAAGAGAAAAACATGACTTAATATACAAAGAAAACAAAAGCTTCGAAAGAGAACAACTTTTTGATAAAATAGTATTAAAATTACTACAACTTGAATCCACCCAAAAATTACACCCATGACAAACTAAACACTTTACAATTGAACAGATACAGCATAGCCTCCTCTAATAATACTTTGCCACTAAACACCCTTGCATTTTTCTAAATCCAAATACATATATAGGCAGCCCAAGCCAACTTGAATAATGAGGAATTACATTTAGGATGTAACCAACTGAGATTTGGGGACTAATTTGTACACGAGTTTTGACATCTGACATGATTTAAATCTATTTATAAACCAATACCCACAGATTGGAAAAAAAAAATCTTAAAAATTATTAATTTCCTAAAATTAGAATGTAGCATAAAACCAAGAATGCACAATCCAAATATAAATCAAAAGGTGTGGGAATGAACACATTAGATATTCCAAACAATTATATTTCCAGTATTCAAAACCAAGACAGCATATCCCCAGTTTGCATAATGCAAAAATGCACACCTCAAATACAATGTCTAAGATATTTATGATTATTGTGATAAATCAAAGTAAATAAACATAAATACAGAACTTAGTGGGTCATCATCAAATAGTTTATGACAATTCATCTATACTATAATCCTAACACCTGCATAGTACAAAAATGTCAAGTAAAACCAGTTGCTCTTAGAGGCCTTTTGTCAAACACCTAGCAGATATAACCAAGAAATAGAACTTGGTTAATCTAGAGGTGCTGTAATAGAGAGAATCAATATTTCCAATACCTAAATAATATTTAGAATAATGGAATCTACAAATTAGAAACATATTGATACCTCCTATTAGAAGCAATAAGATTTTGATCTTCACTATTTACATCAACAAAAGAATTGCTAAGCATGAAAAGCCATAAAATGTTGGGTTCAAGAAGATTTATATGCTTATATAACAGTGGTGGTGAACAACAGAAAAGGCTAACCTTTATAATAGTGCTTTTTTTCCTGCTTTGCTTCTGCTTCTCTATTTCATCAATAGACATGATCTCTATTTCAAATAATTCAGCCTCAACATTGCAAGTGAAGGCTGTGGCCAACCCTCAGAGTATATTTCTATAGGGAGTAAGGGAATCAATTAAGATAGCCCATTCAGTTGCACACTCTATTGCCTTTGCATCTTTGTACTACATCAACCCCTCTAATTCACAAAGCCTAAAATTGTCTTTCAAAATTATATACCAAATGGCTAGGACCAAGTCCAAGTTCAATGTCAATCCCACTCAAGCAAATCAGTAAAAATCTCCAAGGTATGACCTTACATTCACATTCCTACAGTTCATTTCTAAATTTACGCACAAGAACACCCAGCCACCTCTAAATTAGACCTAAATTCATTCTCAATGAAAATTTTTAAATTTGCAGAGAAATTCCCAAACTCTAATGTCAATGCACAAACCCACTCTAAATGAATCATAAAAAAATCATACCTATTTCTTAGTTTTCCCTAAATTTTCAAATACACTTGAAATCCCTAATGGAACCCAATAAAAATTATTATCTAAAACCTCTTTTCGAATTTATCTGTAAATCAAAGGCTCACAAATCAATGCCTACACAGAAACCTTAAAAAAAAAATCCAAATTTACAAAGGGAAGGAAACCACATTAAAATTGCAATAATATAACAACAAAAACCACTATCAGAAATTAAATTGCTAGGTAAATAAGCTATTCACTAAGTAACTAGTCTTCCTTAAATTTTAACAATACAAAATGCCAAATATGTTCCTCACAATAACAAACTATTTTTATCGATAAGTTACACACACACCTCTTGGATCTTGAACCCAAGACCTTACCCTCCATCCCATAATTAAAGGAGGAGGAAGTGTCATTTGAGCTAAAACTCATTAACTTTTCAAAATAACAACCATAGCATATTGAATATTCTACAACCACTAGTCAAGCTCCAATGTCAGCACTTTTTCTGTTACATGCCAAATAAAAAACAGTTTTCATGTTTCTTTTTCTTTTTTGTAAGGGTCTTGTTGCTGCTCCATTAAAGCATCTACCACATTCATAAAAGATATTAACACTGGATTTCATGATCAACAAACTATCATGTTACTTTTGTACCAGAATGAAATCTAAATTTCCTATCTTCTAGTTGATGGACAAAGAAGCACCTTCCTTAAGTTGAGAAGCTATTCAAGCTACACTGGTCTAAATCGGTTCCTATGAAAGTAGGCTACGTTCAACTTAGAAATATGAGTAAGGCATTCACAGCACCTTATCACGGAGAAAAATATATAACGTTTAAGCATAATATATAGTTTATTGAATTACATTTTAACATGCAACAGCTAGACTTTTTTTTTTTAATAAGAAATTTTTTATTGAAAATAAAAGGACTACTTCATGCAAAAAGGACACAAAGCATCAAACAAAGTACAAAGAAGACTCAATACTATGTACATAAGAGAAGAAAATCTATAAACACTGAAAGGGAATCACTAGATGTGAGTCTCAAACACATTAATTCGAGTAGCCAATGGACATATAACTACAAAAATGCCACACTTTACAGGATAACACTTAGCAACTGCCAATCAACCAAAATTTGAAAAACAATATTGGTGAAATTAGGTTCAAAGCAATAAAATGAGTGCACGACAAAATTGCAACAAAAGATGAAACTGTTAAAGAAACAAATAGTCTTTTGGACATAAATGGAAAGATATATCAACTTGTTTTATATGAAGCCAATACATGTCACTTACATATTGAGTTGTGATCAGTAGAAATATGAAAGTTGCCCTTGATATTGATCTTGATAAACTAAAAAACCTTCACACAAACTTTTGAAGCAATTCTTGAATATTTTTATCAGCATGACTAGATGATAGCCTACCATCATAGCCCCAATACAATGACACCCACCATCAAGGATAGCCACTCCCAAAACATGCCCCCCAAGTATCTTGTAGTTTTTGAACATTCTAATTTCTTAACCATATTCCTTCCATTTGACAACCTCTGTTTCATACATCCACGACTGCTTGCATTTTGCTATCTGGGAAGCCTTGTATTCTAACATAAGACCACTGCTTCAACATTAGCTAGAAGAGTAATAACCTTATAAATCCCTCATTTTTTGTTGCCTCCCGAGCATCTTTCACAGCCAAACAAATGATAGCCACCTTGGTAGCTAGATAAGATTCTTTTGTCTTACTCGATCTCTGCAAACAAAACCTAGCCCTGCTTATATTTTATTCTTTGATCTACAATCTGACACTAACAAAATACCTTGTCAACTCATACATTCCACAAGGCCTTGATATAGCTTCCCCTTTATAGATTATTGTTGCCTATCAAAGGCTTCCCAGCAAGTGTAAAAACAAAAATTATGCAGAAGACTGGGACAGCCTCAACATTGACAAGCATTCACTAAAAATCAGATTTATACCTAAAACACCACAAGTTTTATAACTTCCCCTGCAAAAAATGAATGAAAAATCAAGATATTCCTTACAATTATCATTACCCCCATTAGTCATTTTTATCCTCCACTAATGTAGGGATGGAAGTGATGTACAATATTTATGATAATGATCTCCAAGCCAAAACACAAGGCTCAAGCTTAGTATAATTTTTTTTTCTTCTAGCAGATCTAATAAGTAGAGCCTTTTGTACAAATATTCCAAACAAATTAATACATTTCTCTTTAACTATTGAACCTCCACAACCTTAACCATTTTCAATCAATACTATCCCCAAACATGGTTTGGTTTTAACCTGCCTCAGTCAATTGTCTACAAAAGAGGAAATATCTAAAGACTTCATAGTTCATACTATTACTATCATTTTCTAGAATAAGAACAAATTGGCTTGTCTACAAGGCTATTCTAGCCTTTCTTACCTAAAAAAAAAAAAACCCTTCAAGATTTCCCGTGCACTTTAGCATTGGTAGGTCCCATTAATCATTAGTCAATATGTTGATATGATTACAGTACAAAGTAAAACAATAAATTTTCTCCATTGTAGAGATGGCTTTATCCCAAAGGGAGGGAGGCATGAAGCAACCAAAGCGCCAAACTAATTATTATTTGTTTCACTACTGTTGTATGATATAAAAATAAATAAAATCACTAATGATGGCATTCTTACTTTAAAACTATTATCCTATGTACACTCAAATGAATAAAGTTTCAAGAACCCCTAGTAACACTCAAATAGTGGTAAGTGCAAACAAGACAAGAATCAAAATTAGTAAGGGTTGACACAAATTTCATCTAGCATTTTGACAAAAGGAAGCTAAAAGATATGAAAGTGAAACAGAAAGTATCTTAAACTGATTGATATTGCGTAGGTCTGACAACTCAATCCATAGTTGTTTTAAAACAATAGTTTAACTTGCAAGCACCCATGACCTGTTTTAAGACTAAAGTTGATCAGCTAATTACAACCGGATTACTTTTGTAAAATTGAAACTGATTCAAGATGTAATTTGGTCCAGAACCTAATCACGCTAAGCATTCAAGAATTTTGGGGCTGGTTTGGGGAGAGAAGGATACCTATTGAAGGTTTGATATTTAGGCTATATTTGAATTGGAATGCTAGTTTTTATGATTGGAAAACTTTGCATAAGGGTTGGAACATAGTACAAGAAATAAGATCTATGAATCTAGTCTCATATTGGGACTCTTGAGTATCCACCTAAGAGGGCAGTATAATACACCCAATGGCTAGTCAAAAGGTTTGGCAACAACACGCGTGCACAAGAAAATTGCGACAAAATATCGAACAGTAAAAGGAATAAACAATATTGGGCACATAAATGAAAAGAAATACCATCTCATAAAAAGTATAGAATTTTACTCAAAGCAAATATACCACTCACATAATGACAATTGATAGGTTAAAATATAAAAGTTTTCTTTGATCTTGAGAAACTAAATAACCTTCACCCAATCTTTGAAAGCAACTCTTGAATATATTCATCTACTTGATTAGACGACTGCAAGTCAATAAACATGGCCACAGTTTTTGCGTTTGCTGAAAATCCCTTGACAACCATCATTTTGTGATATTTCATTGCCTTTGATGTCTCTTTATATTGCAAAAACCCTTGGATTAATGTGTTATATGTGTGATGGTCAGGTGAACAATCGTTGCTATCCATTTTCTCAAGCAGCTCACTCGCTTCATCAACTAGTCCGTTCTTGCAAAATCCATTGATCATTATATTGTAAGTCCAAACATTAGGATGCAATCCTTTTGCAGGAAGACCACTAAAGATTTCTCTTGCAGTTGTAAGTTCCCCAACATTGCAGAAACCATCAATCAAGATGTTGTAAAACACAATATGATGGTCCAGCCTTTTGTCTTCCATCTCTTGAAACATTGTCATCGCCTCACCAATTTGTTCATTCTTACAAAATCCATCCAACAAGATGGCATAGGTTTTGGGATTTGGATGTTGGCCACAAACTTGCATCTTATGGAATAGCTCCAGTGCAGCTTGGGGTCTCTCCACTCGACAAAACCCACCTATAAGAGTGTTGTAAGTCACTACATCGGGAATCATTCCTTTGTTGGACATTTCATGAAACAAACGCATTGCCTCATCAAATTTTTTACTTCTACAATATCCATTTATCAATATGTTATAGCTAACCACATTGGGAGAACAACCCTTCTCAACCATCATATTAAACGTCTTAATTGCCTCATCCATTCTGTTTTGCAAACAATAACCATCAATAAAAGAATTGTACGAGACTATGTTAGGATCAATGCCTCTTTGAATCATCTCTCCAAAAACCATTTTTGCTTCACTCAACATCCCTTCCTTGCATAGTGTGTCCACCAGTATGTTGAAGGTTCGCACATTTTGCATGACCTTCCTTTGCCCCATCTCATTCAACAAGGTAGCCACCTCCCTCCACCGGCCAAACTTGCATAGTCCTTGAATTATGCAATTGTAGGTGACAACACTTGGCTGAATGCCTTTACTCATCATTTCAGAAAAAATGTTCAAAGCTTCAGTTTCCAATTTGACCTTACATAAACTGTCAATGATTGTGTTATACAGCACCACATCGGGTTCACAACCCCCTTTCTCGATCAACCTGAGCAACCTAATAGCCACACCAGTCTGGCCAATCTTACACAGACCGTTTACTATTGTTCCACAAGTAATCACATCAGGCTCATACCCTTTCTTCACCATTTCCTCTACCAACCTCACAGCTCCAAAAAAATTACCTTTAAGACAGAGGCCGTTGACAAGAGTGGTTAGAATTATACAGTCTGGCTGATAGCCAAGTTTCAAAATTGTTGCTAAGACAGAGAATCCAAAATCGACCCGGTTCAAATGACAGTAGCAATTAATCAAAACACCACAAGTAAACACATCAGGCTCATACCCTTTCTTCACCATTTCCTCTACCAACCTCACAGCTCCAAAAAAATTACCTTTAAGACAGAGGCCGTTGACAAGAGTGGTTAGAGTTGTACAGTTTGGCTGATAGCCAAGTTTCAAAATTGTTGCTAAGACAGAGAATCCAAAATCGACCCGGTTCAAACAACAGTAGCAATTAATCAAAACAGTGAGAGTATAAACATCGGGAGAGATTCCGAATGATTCCATTCGTTGAATTAGAGTAATGACTACGGAGTAATGCTTCATTCTTGCAACGACACCCAACAATAGAGTAAAATCTTTAATGGAAGGCAAGGGGTGCATGTGAAGCATTGTATCAAACAGGCCTAAGGCATGATCAAGATTCTTAAAGGTTCGAGATTTGCAGTGATCTCTCACAGAATTCAACAACTGATTCCGTTTCTGATATGGGGTTTTCGCATTTTCTCTAATAGTAGAACAATAATGAGAAGTAAAAGCACGAAATGGAAGGCTTACTCTAATAATCAAACGATTGCATATAAAAAGAAGAGAGGATGTTGATTTACCCATTTCACAACGACGACAGTCTCAGCTACCAACTCGGGTGGGTCGGGTTTGGTTTTGGCTTAGATTCGAAAGGAGAAATTATGGTGGTGGAGTGGCAGATCGGAGAGCGTAGCAAGGAATTCGAACTTCATTCAGAGCCCTTTTTCTCTTTTGACGAGAAGGTATATGATTCATGTTTCACCTACTTGGTGTTTCTATCTGTCTTAAAAAATGATATGTGTTAACCGGATAGGAGTGCAAGACCTAAATTCTCAATAATAGATTTAATCTGGGTTAAATCTTTGACACCTCACCAAATAACAAAAAGACTATTTTACCCTTAAAAAATTTCACAACTCCCCTACTGTTTCAGCCCCCCACTGTTTGAATGATCTTGAACAAGATCATCACACAAAAATTGTGAAAAAGATTATAAATTTATATGATGGTAAAATTATAAATATCATTAAAATGAGGCCCAAACTCGCACCTGTGAAAAGTTTCATTAGAATTATAAATTATTCTCATTAGAATTATAAATTATAAATTATCATTAGAATTATAAATTATAAATTCATTGGAAAGAAGCCCAAACTCGCACCTAATAGTTGGGATCCAAGGTGGGTAAAACCCATCATGAATGGATTGGAAATTATTCTTATTATGATTGCTTCCATTATTCCGTACACTATCCTTTAAAATGATTAATGGAATATTGGAAATTAGTCCAATGAGAATAATTTGATACTAAAAGGAGTTTGATAATAATAATAATAATAATAACCGTTCTTGAGTGAGTGCATTCATCTATTGTGCCTAATTTCAATAATGATTTTAACAAAAATAGATGGAATAATGGATTTGAACAAGTATAGATAATGATAAAGTTAGTTATAAAATTGGCTGTAATTTAAGGCAACGAAATTATTCAATATCTTTTTATTGAAGATAAATTTTGATAAATTCACAATTAGATTACATTTTCTTCTTATATTTTCCACGCTTGTAAAATTTTTAAAAAATTAAAAATTAATAGTTATGTCATCAATAAATTATTTAAATTGTAAGTTTTTGTAGTTCAAAATTATGCATAAAATGTAATCTTATAAATTATATAGTAAATATCTGATTGGCATAAATTTTGATATTTGTATTAAGAGCGTAAAGAACATGCAATCCAATGGTTATATTTTTAAAATATGTAGTAATGTTAATGATATTGAATAAGATTGTAATCTTAAGTTACAACCAATTTTGTAGCTAAACTTTATCTTATAGATAATGATAAAAAAAAAAAAAAAAATTGAATACCTATGAACTAGCTGTCAAAACTCAAAATTATGAACTAGTTACATGTTATCCTTTTTGATGAACTAAAAAATGAGTAGGTGGGCAAACAACATGACAATCCTATCTGAGTATGACCATAGTAGCACCCTACTTGCTGGGTTCAAGGTCCTGCTAGGGTGCAGGGGACTACAGTGAGCCATAACTTCTTAGTCCCACGAATGACATTAATGAACCTTGAGCTGTTGAGGGAAGTAACCCAAGTGAGTCCATATTTGGACTCGAACCTTGGACCTCACACTCAGCACATCTTGTACACCCAAGACCATTAGACCACAATAAAATAGGATAACACATAACTAATCACCGAGCTTGGTGGTTAGTTACATGTTATTATATTTTATAAGGAAAAGAACATGCACATGATCTGACCAAAGGCATGTTGGTTATGAAATTATTAACCTAGCTGAAGCTTACAAGCTTCGCATGTCCGTCCCAAACCCAACAACTACAGGTTAGATTGGCAAAATAAATTTTGACAGGAAAAAAAAAAAAAAGTCCTCAATCTAGTATACACCAAAATCATGAAACCCTTGGTGGAAATTTTGAAGAATCCCCAATCTAACACTCAAGATGAAATGCAATTTATAATGGTAGAGAGTAGAGCATCAGAGTTGATATGACCAGCAAGACCTTGCAAGAGGGGAGTAGTGGTGAGATGTATACAATTTGAGAAGTTTTGAGCAGAAAGTGACTTTTTTTGTTTCTATTTATTTTAAAAATTGATATGAAATTATTTAATGTAAATTAAATTTATTATTATTTTAATAGTCACGGTTATCTTTAAGTGTGCCAAATATACAAGTCGTGTGCCATGTAAGCATTTTTCGTTAACGTGTTAATGGTAAAGACCAAATTAATTGCCTACGTGTTGAAAAATAAAAAGTATCAAATTAACTGCTACTAAGACGTAGGGATCAAATTGAAAATGATCCCAAACATAAGGATCAAAATGATATTTTCACCAAACATAATTTAGATCCATTGACATAAACCCAAGTTACCTAACACAAAGAAATTTCTCAAAAACACAATCCCATATAGCATACAATGTTGTCAAATCCATTGTTGACATGTTCTTAGAAGTTTAGACTAGAGCATATTCAACAGCTTTTTCCCAATGACGTAAGTTGTATAAGCATCGTGCACTGCATACTTGATCTGTTCTAGTGTGAAAAATTCAGCACTCCAGTCAGGGCATTCACTAATTGATTCCTTTATATCCATTCCAACTTCACATGCCAACTCTGCTAATCCATAATCTTTTATGTGGGCTTTCTTCAGACACTTAGAAGCAAAGTACCCAAGTTGAACAACTGTACTACATCTTAATCTTAAACTAAATAAGTTCATGTCAGCCATTTTGGTACCCAGAAAGCAAATAGTATTGTCAGCCAGAAGCACCCTGAGAGCCTCAGGAGGAACTTCTGCTATGCGTGAGCGAATGATTAGGCAACGAGTCCCAACACAAAAAACCAACACGAACTTGGCGTTGTCAAGCTTAACATCTAGTCCTACAACACGACTTTCTAAAGCTTGCAACCAAGGCTCCAATTCATCTATCTTAATACCAACCATAACAGGATCATCGACCACACTTGCCTTAACCGTTTCACCATGTATTTCAATTTTATATGTATCCATCTTTGCCAAGATAGATACTGGTAGGTACAAGGGGCGAGGGGTGATTTAAACTGTCAAGAGGCATGGATGAGGTGCCAACTAGTAAGTTACAACTTACAAGGCTCATGACAAGTCTAGGCAAGTTTGATGGGATGTTATTACATGGTTGATCAATTGAATCCAAACCCTTATCATAAAATTTCCCATTAGGAATTACCAAATTGAAGAGCCTTTATTAACTAAGGGCGGTGGAAATTGGAAAATCATGAGTTGCATCGCTAGCTAGAGTGGTGATTGAATATTATTCATGAATCATGATCATGACCTCTAGAACAGCTTGTTATATTTATTTTATTTACTTTTTAACTATTAGAACTTTTGCTGATTCTCCACCAAAAAAATAAAAAAATTGTCTTCCCCCACTTCCCCTATTTTTGGAAGGAACATTTGTAAATCTTAAGAAAATGTTTGGTTTAGTTTGGTACTTTAGCAACCTTTGCCCTATGATTTATCCCATTTGGTTTTTTTTTTTTTTTTTTTTTTTTTTTTTTTTTTTTTTTGTGAAGCCGATTTATCCCATTTGGTTTGAAAATATTATATTTAATATATATATATATATATACACACACGCACTATTAATAAGAGAATTCTCCTATTTCATCTTCAATTTATGGCGTACCAAAATATCTTTATACAAATTCTAAAATAACATACCCTTTAGTTTAATTTTTTTTTCCTTACAAAAAAGTAAAAAATATTAAAACAGTACTACTATCTCACGTACAAAAAGAAAAAAGAAAAATTGTTATTCTCACCACCCATTTGTATCCAAATGCCTAATTCTTATAAGTATTTGTTATCTATTTGAGTTCAAATACTTCAACATATAAAAAAATATAAAATTACTTCTTCTAAAAAAAACTACCTCACGTAAAAGGTAAAAACTACTCATTCTTATCCCGAATTTTTTTTTTTTTTGAATTCTTTAAAACATTCCAAAATTTTTGTTTACCAAATTCTATACAGTTATCACAAATCCCCATCCATCCACACTAACATATATCACCTTTCTTTTGTTCAAATATCAAATTTTTGTACTTATCATAATTCTTATCCCAATCAATAAATTCAAATGTCCCATTGGGTTTCAACTTCTTACGATTCTCTATCTCATTTTTAAACATTATTTCACATTATCTTACCTCCTTCTTAAAAAAAATATACACACAGTTATTTATATATCACTTTTAAGCATTATAACACTATACCAAAAAAAAAAAAAAAAACAAAAAAATAAATAAAAACATTATTGTACGCACAAAGTGCATGTAATAAGTCTAGTACTATTAATCAAGGCTAGCCCTAGGCCTAGGCCAATTAGGCCATTGCTTAGGGCTCCCTACTTAGAGAAGGCCCCAATTTTTTTTTTTTTTTGGGGGGGGGGGGGGGGAATTTTTTTTTTATATAAATATTTTTGGGAGATATTAAAAAATTTTAGTTTACATTTTTTTCACTATTAAGAAGGCCCAAAGAATTTAGTAATGTCAGAGATAAAGATAAGACAAATTTAGATAAATAAGTCTTACAAATAGACATGATACTAATTACAAGTAATTTAAATAAGAAAATGTTAAAAATACTATAAATTTTATTACATAACTTTTATTTTTTTATTATTTTTTTATAAAAGATAAAAATTCTACTCTAACCTAATCTAAGTGTATAAGTGTGTGAAGCTCTCTCTTGGAGACTTGAACCCCGGTCATTACCCCCCACATCCTACAATCACTTATACTTGTGGAGTGATCACTGCGCCAAGGGTGCATGACGATCTACATAACTTTTATAATTTGATGTGACAATGAATATGTTAAGCGGACTTCAACAAACCATTGAATGGATTTTTGAATAAACTTTTGTGATTGGTGATATATCTTTGTAATTCTTATATTGTAAATTTTATGATATTTCTAGCTTTTTGGTAAGCCTCATGTCACTGATCACATTCATTAGAACACCAGTTTGTAGTGAAATTTGTTATAACTTTAGCATTTTCTCAACAAAAAAAAAAAAAAAATCATATTAAAAAGTAAAAAGAATGGATTTTAAAAAAATTATTATATAAAATTCTAGTTAAATATTATTTAAATAATAACATAAAGACCCCATTTGAAGATTTCGCCTTAGGCCTCCAAAAGCCCTGCTATTAATAAGAGGATTTCCTGTTTCGGCTTCAATTTTTGGCATTCCAAAATATTCTCATAAAAATTCTGAAATTATATACCCTTTAGTTTAATTTTTTTTTTCCTACAAAAAAGAAAGCAAAAAAAGGTTAAAACAGTAATACTATCTCACGTACAAAAAGAAAAAAAAAAAAAAAAAACTATTATTCTCACCACCCATTTATATTCAAATGTCTAATTCTTATTTGTATTTGTCATCTATTTGAATTCAAATACTTCAACTATATTTATAAAAAAAATACAAAATTACTTATTCCAAAAAAAAAAAAAAAAAAAACCACTACCTTACGTAAAAACTACTCATTCTTATCCCGAAATTTCTATAGTTTTTTTCTTTTTAATTCTTTAAAACATTCCAAAATTTTTGTTATCCAAATTCTATATAGTTATCACAAATCCTCATCTATCCACACTAATGTATATCATCTTTCTTTTGTTCAAATCTAAAATTTTTTACTTATCACAATTCTTATCCCAATCAATAAATTCAAATGTCCCAATGGTTTCAACTTCTTATAGTTCTCTATCTCATTTTTAAATATTATTCCACGTTACCTTACTTCATTCTTTAAAAATAAATAAATATATACACATAGTTATTTATATATCACTTTTAAGTATTATAACACTAAAAAAAAAAAACCATTATTGCACCCGCAAAGCGCTTATGATGAGTCTAGTGTGTGTGTGTGTGTGTGTGTACACTACTACTACTACTATTACTAATAAGAGGATTCCTTTGTTTCGTCTTCAATTTTTGGTGTACCAAAATATCCTAATATAAATTCTGAAATAACATACTCTTTGGTTTATTTTTTTTTTCTTACAAAAAAACAAAAAAAGGTTAAAAGAGTAATACTATCTCACGTAAAAAAGGGAAAAAAAAACCATTATTCTTATTTATATTCAAATTTCTGATACCTATTTGAATTTAAATACTTCAATTATGTTTATAGAAAAAAATATAAAATTACTTTTTCCCAAAAAAAAAAAAACCCCACTACCTCACATAAAAACTACTCATTTTTATCCCATATTTAAATACCACACACATTGGTAAACAAATGTATTGTTTCTTGAGAGTTTTTTTATTTTTTTATTTTTTTGAGAACAAAATATAACTTCAATATTTGCAATAAAAATGAAGCATAAGAAATTAAATTCTTGCCATAATAAGATGTATAGCCTTTTTTTCAAAACCAAGGAAACTAAATTTTTACTAGGATAAGATTTCGCTTCATGATAATTGCTCTTTATCATCAAATTAAGACACCAATCAATTTATAAGTTATTTGGAGTTCGAACCTCATATCTCTTATTCAATGATAATAAACTTTACTAGTTCAACTAATAGGAACTCACATATATGATAAGATTTGAACCTATAATGTCTGCCCTAAAATGATTATTTTTTACCATAAAGCAAAAATAACATTTTTTTTTGGGGTAAATATCCTAGACTAGATTTGATTCCAGATTCATTATGTAACAACAAAAGACTTGATTTATTATGAAACTCATAGCTTTATTAATAAAAGTTCATTGTCTTCCTTCTCAAAAAAAAAAAAAAAAAATATATATATATATATATATATTTCGTGAATGTTATCTATTATGATCAATTGTAATTTTCCTAGTTCCCACAAAGGTGGAAGATAGGAAAAGAAGAAAATATGTTCCCAGAGTTTATGGAATTATTTATGTTAGTTTAAAAATATTAAGAAATTGACTCTTAATGTGTTTAGTTGAATATGGATTTAAAGTGGTGAAAATCATTAAGCCCTACAAAGGAAATGAAAGAGATAATATATGATTTTATATGCTTATGAGTTGAACATTGAATTAGGCTTAGGCATGTATAGACATCGGATTGGGCTTAGTCCAAATACTAATATTTTATTTTAGTTTTTTAGTCAATAAGTCTATGCATATCGGTTGTTCTTGAACAATGTATCTATTCACTAATGTATATATTGATAGTCCCTCATTCATAAAAGCTTTTTTTTTTTTTTTTAACTAAGAAACTTTCTCTAAGAGAATATATTTTTGTGCATAAACATAGAATCTAAAAGAGAAAAAGAGACATAATTTAGTTTGTTGAGCATGGATTTTGTAGTGCTTCTTGTACGTATTGTTGATTATTTTATCCTGGGATGCGGATGTCCAAGAGTCTCTAAGCATTATTAAATGTGTGAGGGGGCGAAATTTGCTTTAAGGAATTTCTATCAAACACAAGACTTGATCAGTTTTACAAGACTATCAATGTTTATATTAATAGTCCCTCATTCATAAAAACTTTTTTTTTTACTAAGAAACTTTCTCCTAGGGAATATATTTTTGTGCATAAACATGAATCAGAAAGAGAGAAAGAGACATAATTTAGTTCGTTGTGCATGAATTTTATAGTGCTTCTTATACGTGTTATTGATTATTTTATTCTGGGAGACAGACATCCATGAGTCTCTAAGCACTATTGAATGTGTGAGAGGTGAAATCTGCTTTAAAGAAATTCTATCAAACACAAGACTTGATCAGTTCTACATCATTCATTATTCACGCATTTGATCCGAGAATTATTTAATTATTGTATAATTTTCTTTTTGTATATTGAATTTAATCATGTTCTTATTTATAATTAGATTTCTGCATTGTTCTTGTTTACATAATCACAAAAGTAAATTATTTCAAAATATATCCAACAAAAAATATACGGTTGCTCCCTAAACATGAGAATATATTCTTTCGTTGCGTTGGTATGTGAAGAAAAACAAAGAAAAGAAAATAAGAGAGGAATACAGCAAATCCAACAGAGTTCAATAAGGCTCGGCCCAAGTTAGCCTAATGAACGAGTTGCTATTTGACATTTGCTCAATCTCAAATCCAGCCCAAGATAGCGTGTTTTACTTCAACCTTGGACTATTGAGATATCTGTTAGAACCTTTAAAAATAAAAAGAAAAATACAATACACAACATTTTCATATCAAATCTTAAATAATAAATTAATACTGGCTGTTTGTAGTGGATATAAAATTAATTTTAATAGTGAGTTCAAATTAAAATTAATAATAAACCCCAAGGGGTGTGGTGCATTGGTCAGGCGTGCTCTAAGACGAGCCGTGAAACCTGAATGTCTTGGGTTCCAGCAGACATGCATTCACTCCCTTGGGGCCATCGAATTTGGGGAATTTAATTGCCCCTTGAATTACCCGAGGTGCACTTGCAGGAAACTCCTTGCTGAGGGCTTGTGCAACCCCAGGAATAGTCGGGGCTTTGCTCTGGACACTTGGTGCCAATAAAAAAAAAAAAAAAAAAATTAAAACTAATAATAACTGTGGGGGCGAGCCCAACGCTGCGAATTGGGCCCAGGGCCCAATTTGCATACCATTGTTTGTCCGAAGAGGTAAAAGGGATCAGTGCTGGGCCCGTTTGGTGGAAATACGCTCGGAAAGGAATACTGGGATACGTCCGAAGACTATCCTACTGGTCCGAAGAGGTCCCAACGTCGGATCACCATAGTGCTTAATCAATCAAATATGCTGGGGGCAAAAGCGACCTTCCCAACTGATCCCACGGAGGAGAGCAAATCCTGGGCGTGCCTGAGAATGAGGAGGGCATGAAAGAATCTTAAAGGAAAAGCTGCTACCACCGCATTTAATGCACTGCAGCAGCTTTCCTGGCCGCATTTATGTGGAGAAGACACCTGAACAATTCAGCCTCAGCTACCACCACTCACAGTATACTAAAGCAGATGTCTGATGTGACGTGTACTCAGGTGGATGCTTGGATGAAAAACAAATGTACGGTGAAGATGAAGAAGGAGGGGGATATATAAAGGGAAGAAGCCTTTGAAGAGGTGGGAAAAAAGATTGTAGGGGACAAAGTTAATAAATACAAAGTCTCTTCGGACCAAAGGGAATTTTTATTAAATATTAGTCTGAACGTCTTTTTACCCTTACTCGCATGCACGAACCGTTGCTAAATCCATAACCAGCCCAGCTGTTTAACCCATTCTCTATAAATTTATTGTTGGGGATTCGTTGGGCTCACGTTACGCAAAGTTGGTGTCTAGCCCATCAAATTTCAACCCTACAATTGGCGCAGTCTGTGGGGAACAGCTTGAGCAAAGGTGGAAGCAACACCTCATCAATGGCTGAACCGAGGCAACGACCAGCGGAGTCCAGGTCATCCCAGTACACCGATCATTTTCTTAATCTGGAACGAAGGCAGGATCGTGAGGGTAGCGTACACACCGCACTTGACGATAGAAACCAGTTGTGTGGAGAGAGCCACATGTCCCATGCAGAGAAAAACCAAAGCATGCAGAAAGAAATTGACAGGCTAAAGAGGGAGTTGCGCCATGCGAAGAGGAAGCGCAGTCCCTCGTACTCTAATGAAGATTCTGAAGACGGACAGGACGTTGTCTACAAGCAGAAACTTCGAACACCAATCAGCGAGTCCTTTACCTATAAGGAAATGTGTCACCATGAGAGGAACCCTCGGAGCCCCTTACCTGGGGGCGTAGGGAACGACGCTATGAGCAAAGCCTTGGATCAGATTTCCAAATCTCCCTTTACATGTAACATCGAGAATGCTAGACTTCCTCGACGTTTCTACCAGCCTACGTTCACCATCTATAACGGTCGGACAGACCCAGTGGAACATGTGAGCCATTTCAACCAGAGGATGGCCGTCCATTCCAGGGACGAAGCCCTAATATGCAAGGTCTTCCCATCCAGCTTGGGACCGATAGCCATGAGATGGTTTGATAGTCTGAAAGCAAACTCTATAAGCTCTTTCCAAGAGCTAACTCAGGCATTTGGTTCGCGTTTTGTCACATGCTGAAGGATTCCGCAATCCATGGCTTCCCTATTGTTCGTTAGTATGAAAGGGGGTGAGACTTTGAAATCATATTCAGATAGATTCTGGGAAACGTATAATGAGGTGGAGGAAGATTGTGAATTGGTGGCCATCAGCTCTTTTAAGCTGGGCCTCCCCACTGAGCATCCCTTGAGAGCGTCCCTAACGCGCAAACCTGCTACCAGTATACGCCAGTTGATGGATAGGATTGACAAGTACAAAAGAGTTGAAGAAGACCAACAGCAGAGTAAGGGAAAGGATAAGGTTATCCCTTAGGAGGGGAGGGATTTCAGGTCGGACCGGCAGAACCACAACAGGCCGAGGAAGGATTGGGCCGGGCAAGGTACAGCGAACTTTCAGACAGTCAATGCTGTTTTTCGTGAGCCAGTACACCAAGTCCTAGATAAAATAAAAAATGAGTCATTCTTCAAGAGGCCGAACAAGATGGTCAGAAACCCTGAAAGGCGCAACCACAATCTCTACTGTCAATATCATCTTGACCATGGGCATACTACTGAGGACTGTAGGAGCCTGTGGGACCATTTGGATCAGCTTGTCAGCGAGGGCAAGTTAAAGCAATTTTTACACCATTCATATGGTCAGGGAAACCAGGCAAACACAGGGTCTCGGAGAGATGATTCTGTAAAACCCCCCTTGGGCACGATCAATGTCATCTTTGCCGCACCAGGGAGGACGGGGTCTCGCCCATCCAGAATACTATCAGTTGCTCGGCTGCCCTCGGAGAGTATTAACAGAGAGTCGAAGAGGCATAAGACGGAGTTTCAACCAGTTTTGGGCTTTTCGGACGAGGACAAAGCAGGGACCATACAGCCGCATGATGATGCTCTGGTGGTTACTCTCAGAATAGGTGGATACGGCGTGAAGAGAGTGATGGTAGACCAGGGCAGTGCCGCAGAAATAATGTACCCAGACCTGTATAAGGGGCTGAACTTATCTCCCGAAGACTTAACGCCCTACAGTTCCCCTTTGGTGAGTTTTGATGGCAAAATGGTCATCCCGAAGGGCCAGATTAGACTATCTGTACAAACCGGATCTGCGACGGTAGAGGTAGATTTTATAGTGGTGGATGCCTACTTACCCTACACTGCTATTGTGACGAGACCTTGGCTTCATACCCTCGGGGCCGTATCCTCCACCTTTCATCAGAAGATTAAATACCTATCCGAAGGGCGGGTCGAGGAGATCCGAGGAGATCAATCTACATCCAGGCAATGTCTGGTGGCAGCTATCTAGCACAAACCCCAGGCTAAGTCCCCGGTCCGTAATGATGAGATATTATAGCAGTTAAAACCTTCGGTGCTGGACGCCGAAACCTCGGCCGAAGAGGCAGAGTGCGAAAGCTTGGCAAGGATAGTTGTTGACAATGACCCAGAGAAGTTTTTTCAAGTCGGGTCCCTGCTGCCTCCTCAAGAGAAGGAAGAGCTGATAGAGTTCCTCAGAGCCAATGTTGATGTATTTGCATGGGACTCCGCAGAGGCCCTAGGGGTAAGCCCGGATTTTATTTGCCACCATCTAAACGTTAATCCCACCATCATTCCTAAGAAACAACCGCTCCGGCGTCCATCGAGGGAGCACGTAGATGCGGTCAGGGAGGAAGTGATGAAACTCAAGCAAGCAGGGGCTATTAAGGAAATCTTTTACCTCGAATGGCTGGCTAACACCGTGGTGGTAAAAAAGAAAAGCGAAAAGTGGCGGGTGTGTATGGACTTCACCGATCTTAATAGAGCTTGTCCGAAGGATCCGTTTCCCATGCCGAAAATAGACCAATTAGTTGATGCTACTGTTGGGCACCCTCGGATGAGTTTCTTAGACGCATTCCAAGGTTATCATCAGATACCACTGGCTTTCGCCGATCAGAAGAAAATAGCTTTCGTAACCCCTGAGGGGAATTACCACTACAAGGTAATGCCGTTCGGCTTGAAAAATGTAAGGGCTACCTATCAGAGGATGATGACCAGAATGTTTGAGCCGCAATTGGGCAAAAGCATGGAAGTTTATATTGATGACATGATGGTGAAAAGCAAGGTCATAGCTGAGCACATTGGAGATCTTAGGGATGTTTTTGAAATCCTGAGGGGACACAGGTTACGCTTGAACGCATCCAAGTGTTCGTTTGGTGTTGGATCAGGCAAGTTCTTAGGGTATATGGTCACTCACAGGGGAATCGAAGTTAACCTCGATCAGATAAATGCCATCAACAACTTGCGAGCTCCTCGGAACCCCAAAGAGATTCAGAAGCTGACTGGGATGACCGCTGCCCTTAATAGGTTCATTTTCAGATCAGCAGACAGGTGTAGACCTTTCTTCTCATTGATCAATAAGTGGAAGGGTTTCAAATGGACGGAGGAATGCGCTGTTGCTTTTCAGCAACTTAAGGACTACCTGGCTAGACCTCCAATCATGTCCAGTCCCGAGCCAGACGAAGTCTTATTTGCTTACATTGCTGTGGCTCCTAATGTCGTAAGCTTGGTGCTGATCCGAACAGACTTTTGTGTACAAAAGCCAGTCTATTACGTAAGCAAGTCACTGCAGGAAGCTGAAGTTCGTTATTTGCCACTGGAGAAAGCCATTATGGCAGTTGTGCTAGGTACGAAGAAGCTGCCTCACTATTTTCAAGCCCACACCGTTATAGTCCTCACCCAGCTTCCACTCAAGGCAATACTCCGAAGCGCCGACTACACTGGAAGGATCGCCAAATGGGGTACGATCCTAGGGGCTTTTGATATCAAGTACATACCTCGCACATCAGTGAAGGGCCAGATCCTTGCGAACTTGGTCGCCGAATTCACGGAGCCCCATTTAGAAGAAGTAACACTAACACTGGGCCTGGATGGAAAGTCCGTTGGCATGGTTTCTCTACAGAGCCCGTTATCTTGGGAAGTGTACGTAGATGGCGCATCGAATCAGAGAGGTTCAGGAATGGGGCTAGTGCTGATATCCCCAGAGAGAATTATCATTGAAAAAGCGTTAAGGCTGGATTTCTCAATGACGAATAATGAGGCAGAGTATGAGGCCCTATTGATGGGGATGAGGATGGTACGAAGGATGGGAGGAAAGTCAATTGAGATATACTCGGACTCAAGATTAATCATCGGCCAAGTGCAGGGAGAATTCGAGGCGAAAAACGAAAGGATGCAGGGGTATTTGAGCCTGGCTAAATCCCTGCAGTCAGAATTTGAATCTTTTAAACTGTAGCACATCCCCAGAAGTGGCAACACACACGCCGATTCTTTAGCCACCCTCGCCACCTCTTCGGCACAAGAATTACCAAGGGTTATCCTCATTGAGGACATGCAGAGACTTATGGAGTTAAGAAAAAAGGCAATCCGGGTCCATTACATCAGAGTCGACTAGTGCTGGATGGATCCCATTATCAAGTTCTTGAAGGACGATGCCTTACCTAAAGAAAAAGGGGAGGCGGACAAAGTGCGAAGGAAAGCTACGAGGTTCTGGTTGTCCGAGGACCACAAACTGTATAAACGTTCCTATTCAGGTCCATATTTACTATGCATGCATCCTGAAGCGGCTGAGTCACTACTAGAAGAACTGCATGAAGGGATCTGTGGGAGCCATACTGGGGGTAGATCCT
Source organism: Quercus glauca (assembly GCA_023736055.1). Taxonomy (NCBI): domain Eukaryota; kingdom Viridiplantae; phylum Streptophyta; class Magnoliopsida; order Fagales; family Fagaceae; genus Quercus; species Quercus glauca. Next base: position 76,661,175 of record CM043317.1, read on the forward strand.
TAGCTCACCGAGCCATCACTCAGGGTTATTGGTGGCCAAATATGCAAAGAGAGGCCCATGAATACGTTAAAAAGTGTGACCAGTGCCAGCAGTTTGCGCCAAACATACATCAGCCGGGCGGTACTCTCAATCCACTATCCAGCCCATGGCCTTTTGCTCAATGGGGATTGGATATCGTAGGCCCATTCCTTAAGGCAGCAGGAAACAAGAAGTTCCTACTGGTTGGAACAGACTACTTCACCAAGTGGGTAAAAGCGGAGCCTCTAGCAAATATCAGGGACGTAAACGTGAAGAAGTTCATTTGGAAAAGCATCGTCACTCGGTTTGGAGTCCCTCATACCCTCATCTCGGACAATGGGCTTCAGTTTGACAGCAAAGCTTTCAGGGGTTATTGTAGTGAGTTGGGAATCACAAACAGATACTCCACCCCTGCTTATCCCCAGGGAAATGGGCAGGCCGAAACTGTTAATAAAGTCATAGTTAACGGACTAAAGAAGAGGCTGGATGATGCGAAGGGTAGGTGGGTAGAAGAGTTACCCCACGTATTGTGGGCATACAGAACTACGCCTCGCAGGTCTACCAGAGAGACCCCCTTTTCAATGACCTATGGGGCTGAAGCTGTTATACCTCTAGAGACTGGGTTCCCGACATACAGGACTAGCTCTTTTAATCCAATCGGCAACGATGGGCAGCTGGAAAAGAGTTTGGATCTAATTGAAGAACGAAGGGAAAATGCAATGGTCCGACTGGCGCATTACCAGCAGAAACTCAAGCAGGGCTACGACGCCAACGTAAAGCTGAGACCCTTAGAGCTTGGTGATCTGGTACTAAGGAAGGTGGTAGGTAATGCAAAGAATCCAGCTTGGGGGAAACTGGGACCAAACTGGGAAGGACCATATCGCATTACTTCAAGGGCTGGCATTGGAGCATACTTCTTAGAAGATCTGGATAATCATGTAATGCCCCGGCCGTGGAATGTAAATAACCTTAAAAGGTACTACTATTAAAAGAATTCTTCCTTCAGTCACGATACCATTTTGTTATGCTAAGAACTCATAAGTGTTTAAACTTAAATTCAATCATGCCTGTAGTCCTCGGACCAGATGATTTGGGTTAGTTAACACTCCTTTACGACTCTCATAAGTGTTTAAACTTAAATTCAATCATGCCTGTAGTCCTCGGACAAGATGATTTGGGTTAGTTAACACTCCTTTACGACTTTCATAAGTGTTTAAACTTAAATTCGATCATGCCTGTAGTCCTCGGACCAGATGATTTGGGTTAGTTAACACTCCTTTACGACTCTCATAAGTGTTTAAACTTAAATTCGATCATGCCTGTAGTCCTCGGACCAGATGATTTGGGTTAGTTAACACTCCTTTACGACTCTCATAAGTGTTTAAACTTAAATTCAATCATGCCTGTAGTCCTCGGACCAGATGATTTGGGTTAGTTAACACTCTTTTATGATTCTCATAAGTGTTTAAACTTAAACTCAATTATGCCTGTAGTCCTCGGACCAGATGATTTTGGTTAGTTAACACTCCTTTACGATTCTCATAAGTGTTTAAACTTAAACTCAAACATGCCTGTAGTCCTCGGACCAGATGATTTGGGTTAGTTAACACTCATTTACTAACTCCCTTACGAACAGTTTTTCTTAAGTATTATTACCTACGTCGTCAACATGCTACGGTGGGTGGGTTTACAATCTCCCCAAGTATTATAATTCAGACTCAATTGTACCAACGGTTCTCTGACCAAGTTACTTTCCCAAATTAACATTCCAATGCAGTCGTTATTACCTAAGGGCCTACTCGGCATTGTCTAAATCAAAATCCTGGCATTATTTGGTTCTCATTTGTGAAGCTATTGTTATTTGTCGTAATGATGCATCCTGACACATAGCATGATAGTAATAAAGATAAAAAGTAAGCTACTTCATTGATGAAAGGAAAATAATTGCGTTACAGAGCAAAAGAAAATGGTGTCTTGACAATTGCAAGTACAAAAAATGTCCCCTAAACCCCTAAGCTTTCTTCTGAGGCACTGGGTCAGCCTTTGATGGATCGCCCGCATCCCCGGTCTGAACAGGAGCATGGCTTGCCTTCGCGGGGTCTGGGATGCTTGGACCGACCGAAGGAGCTTCCGAGGGATTTGGCAGGTCGCAGATATTGGGGTGGTAGTAAATACTCCCAGGTTGCCTCAGGGCAGACTCTGGGGGAACTCCAGCCGCGTCAAGGCATTTGCCCCACGTTACCTCGCAATACTCCCTGCAAACCTTGGCGAACTCCTCGGTCAGCCTCGTTTGGGTCTCCTGCACCCCCAGCAGATAAGCAGCCTTTTTCTTAGCCTCAACTGCTTCCTTGGCTAGTTGAGCGTCCTGCTTGGCCAACTTAGTAGAATCCTTAGCTTTGTCGAGCTTGGCACGAAGATCCTTCACCAACGCTCTCTCTGTTTCCAGATTGATCTTAGTAGTGTACAGCTTTTTGCGTTGATCTTCGGCCTGCTCTTGGGCGTTCTTAAGGCCCGCCTCTAGACTTTTCCTCTCCTTAGCTTCTTGTTTCAGCTGCTCGGACACTTGGAAGCACTCATCTTTAAGGCTGCCTAGGGCCTTCTCGGTCTCCGTGCAGGCGCTGACCTCCACCTGGACTTGGACATGAGTCTTCTTATTCCACTCCTCGGCCACATATATTTGCTGGGCGATTTGCACAACAGATGAAAATTTCTTTTTTAGTTGTAAACATAAGAGAGATTGAGAGGAGTGGACAGTCCTTTTACCATGGCCAAATCCCTTTTTAGGGACAAAAAGAGCTCCGGCTGGCTGAAACGCCTGTAGGACTCCATGTCCTTCGGAAGGAGCAGAGGTTGCTCCAACGCCTCTGCAATGTAACCGGCTTTCCCTCCACCATAAATTCCTGATGGAAGCATCGTATGGGATGGCTGCACCATCCAGTGTCAACTTCGGAGGCCATGTTCGAGCACCTCTTCGTACCTCGGCGGCCAAAGGGTCTTCCTTACTTTCTATAGATGAAGCCCTTTTGCACCTAGTGTCATGGGCCACCTTCTGTTGCTTGGTCCCCTTCGGAGGCGCAGCCTCGGCACCTTCAGCCTCAGTCGCGACCCTCTTCTTTTTCAGATCTGGCAGCGGCTTCAAGCCAAGATCCGAGGGAGCTTGAGGAGGGGGAGGAAGATTCGCCGCTGGCTGAGATGGGCTAGTGCCTTTGGACGCGGCCTTCGGTTTTCTGTTCTTCATCAGATCTGCCAGACTCTGCATGTCTTCGTCCGAAGAGTAGTGTGACACGTTTATTCTCTGTGGGAGAACAACCGATTGCCTATCAGTCTCCTCGTCAACGTCTATAATTTGAACCTCTTCTGAAGCTTCCCCTTCAAATCTGAACTGGTCGATCTGCTCATCGAGGGAAGGGGTAGAAGAAGCAACTCTCTCTTCCGCTGCTGCTGGTTTAAGAGGAACCTGCTGAACAGGCTGAACGAGCAATGGTATACCCTGTGGGTTAGGATGTGGCACAGGGGCAAGGTCGAAGGGAGCTAAAAATGTCTTCCGAGTGACGTCAATACGGTTGATGTGGCGGTCTCCAAGTGTTATTGCGTTGCCGATCGGCTGAAATTCCGACTTTGGAGTATAGCCGAGGATAAGGTGTGCGGCCTTAAGCTACCCGTCTTCGCTTGCGAAGATTTCTGACCGAAGAAGGTAGTTGAGCGCCACGGTGTTTGTGAGACTGAGCCGAGGAGCGACGTGATTTCTATCTGTAAACGTTGCAATAAAACTGTCAGAAAAGATAGAAATGTGATAAAAAGAGAAGGTCGAATAGCTGAAAGCAAAAACCCTAAAACTATTGTTAGAAAATCTCAATGGGGATATCCCACCTGGCTCTCCTCGCTGGGTTGGGCAATGAATTCTGTTATGCCACGCGCCCGAGACGATCAAATAATCGTCTTTCATCCCTTTATTAGACTTGGAGAGACAGGAGATGAGCCGGACAACGTCGGATCGGGACCTTAGGTAGTATCCCGCTCCTTCTTTGGTACGACACTCGTACATGTGTACCACATCGAGCCAGGTAAGCCCCAACCATAAATGACGGTTTAGGTCGTCAACTGCTCCTAAAATCCTAAACATGTTAGGTGCGTACTGTTCAGGGCTAAGTCTATGGCCTGTAAGATAGCTTCTGGTAACGGGACCCAGGGGGATGGTCATTCCTCCCTCCAGGAAAGCGATAATGGGGATTATAACTTCACCCACTTCTCAGTCCAGTAATAACCCCTCCGTAGAGCAATACCTCAAACCTACATCCTGAGGAATGCGATACATCGCCCTAAACTTCTCTATCTGGGAGGGACTATTCACTAAATATTCAAATCTACCCATTTTTAAATTAGGTTAGAGGGGAGTGTGCGAAACAGTAACTGGGGAACAGCTACCAAAGGCCGAAGAGACAATCCGAAAAGAGTTTGAGAGTCTCGAACGAGGAACTTACGAGAAATTGAATGGAAAAACGACCTTGGTGCTCGCAGAGAGATTGTAGTGTGTTCTGGGGTGAGTTAGAATTGATGACAGGAAGGGCGTTGTGAGCGCAGATGCCTGAGTTCGCTGAAAGTCTGAAATTTGCAAAGTAGGGGGGAAATGATCCCCTTATGGGGCTTTATATAGGGGGAAGCAAATTGGTGGGATTTATTCCGCCCAAATTTTGAGGAGAATCACGACCATTGATCATTAACCCATCGTTGGATCTCACAGACAAGACGCCACCTGGAACAATTAATGGCGCTTTGGAAACGACACAACGACAGCGGCAATAATGAGGCGCCCATATTTATGCGCGCACACGTGTGAATTCAGCGGTTTAATGTTTTCAAAACTTCTATTTTTGTAACGGATCAAAATCCTATTTTTCCTCCTCGGATGCGTGGGAAAAATTAGAATTTTGAGGGGCTATTGTGGGGGCGAGCCTAACGCTGCAAATTGGGCCCAGGGCCCAATTTGCATACCATTGTTTATCCGAAGAGGTAAAAGGGATCAGTGCTGGGCTCGTTTGGTGGAAATACGCTCGGAGAGGAATACTGGGATACGTCCAAAGACGATCCTGCTGGTCCGAAGAGGTCCCAACGTCGGATCACCATGGTGCTTAATCAATCAAATATGCTGGGGGCAAAAGCGACCTTCCCAACTGATCCCACGGAGGAGAGCAAATCCTGGGCGTGCCTGGGGATGAGGAGAGCATAAAAGAATCTTAAAGGAAAAGCTGCTACCACCGCATTTAATGCACTGCAGCAGCTTTCCTGGCCGCATTTATGTGGAGAAAACACCTGAACAGTTCAGCCTCAGCTACCACCATTCACGGTATACTAAAGCAGATGTCTGATGTGACGTGTACTCAGGTGGATGCTTGGATGAAGAACAAATGTACGGTGAAGATGAAGAAGGAAGGGGATATATAAAGGGAAGAAGCCTTTGAAAAGGTGGGAAAAAAGATTGTAGGGAACAAAGTTAATAAATACAAAGTCTCTTCGGACCAAAGGGAATTTTTACTAAATATTAGTCTGAATGTCTTTTTACCCTTACTCGCATGCACGAACCGTTGCTAAATCCATAACTAGCCCAACTGTTTAACCCATTCTCTACAAATTTATTGTTGGGGATTCATTGGGCTCACGTTACGCAAAGTTGGTGCCTAGCCCATCAAATTTCAACCCTACAATAACTTATCATCTAAGATTCATTGTGAAAATGTTGTGAACATAGTATTTCGTTTCTAAAAAAATGGGCTGGGCAAGATATCTCAACAATCTTGTTAAGCATAGATAAAGAGGAAACAAAACACAAGGATGGTTTTTTTTTTCACCCCCTCTTTCTTATATCATGCAGGAGATTCAAGTTCTTAGCAACACACGGAATTGATTTCCAAAATATTCAGCATTTTCCAAGTTGTGCTTCATAATTGCTGGGAAAAGTTTTTACCGAGTAACACATTTTGAAATTTGATATAGAATGTTTAACTTGATCAACTATGCATAATGCTAAAGTAATTAGATTGTTTCGTGGTCCAGTTGTGATGGTTTTACTATGTGTCCAAGTCCTAGATATATTTAGTACAAGTTAGAAAAAAAAAAAAAAACTGAAAATCAAGATGATCGACAATTTCATATTTCTAAATAATGGGATCTTAATCCAAGCCAGTAAATAACTAAACATACATATTATCTAAGGGCAATGAAAACCTTCATTAACTAAAGGCTATGGAAAGTGAAAGTTTCATAGCTAGAATGATGATTGGCATATATGATTATATTTATCATTTCAATTTTTTTAATATTAGAACTAATGTTATCTTGGTAGAAAAAATATGGTTTTTAAAGTTTAGTTTTGGCATATATGTGTGTGTAACACTTGTGATGTGCCTTTCATCAACTGTTTAAGGCATAAAAAGCTTGATCCCAATAATGTAAAGACTAACGAGCATAGGCAAAGGCAGTGGCAGACTTGATCTGTTCAGTGATCAGTGACTTGGTACCACAATCCTAGTAAGCCAACAATGTGGGCTTATCAAATGTGAACCTGCAAACCTCATGGGCCAATTGTTGTAATCTCTAACTTATCCAGCCTTACTGCATTTTCGTTCCGTGTTAAAAAATGAGATGGAAAATATAAAGGATGGGCTACAACTGAACTCAATTGAGTTGAGTATATATAATATTATATATTTATATGTATACATGTACAAATGTATACTCATATAAACTTAAGATCGGTTTGTATAAGTTTGTAATCATAAGATTTCAAATTATAATTTATAATTTATTGATAATATACACAGTCCATTTCAATTTTCAAGTAAAAATTATATATAATTTTCAACAATTCAAGATTGATAATCTAATATTTCTATTATTAAAATACAAGTTTGATAAATAAATCTAATTTTAAACATAAATTTTTTTTTTAAGACTAAAAAAATTTAATCTTGTTTCTTACTATATATATTGAGAAAGAATATGTTAATCAAGTTTGCTCCGCAAGGAAACAAAATAAGCAATAAAAATTTGATTTGACAAAAAGTTTGAGCTTAATATGTGCTCAAAATAAAATTATATGAACAAATCATAATCTATTAATGCTCACTCAACTCTTTAATTTATAGCCTTAAGATTGGTTGCCATACCTATGTTATGATGTCATGTATAAGAACTTTTTTTTTTTTTTTTGAGAAGGACATGTATTAGAACTGGATGTATAAAGAACATTTAGTGTTTTTCTTCTTTAAAAAAAAAAAAAAAAACTTTAGTGTTTCGAAGTGGGTATGATCGCTTCTAAACAAAGTCTAGGTCTTTCACTAATCACCTCCTACCCTTTTTTTTTTCTGGCCGTTAAAAGAAAAAAAAAAAAAAAAAAAAGAACTTAAAAGCATAATGAAGAGGACACTTGACTAATATTTATTTAATTTAATCGAGGAAGCCAATTGCTAAAAAGAAACATTTTTTTTTTATTGTCACTACATGAACAAACATCCAGGGCCATCAATTCTGATCACTCCATTATGAGGTGACACATTCTCTACAAAGTCGTTTAGCCTAAACTGTTTAAACAACTTGATGCAATAAGTGCTTTCATACTTTTTCTCAAAATTAAGCATCATGAGATCGAGTGAGATTATATTGAATTAGAACAAGGAAGGATGATGTAGGGGTGAGAGGCCAGAAGTACAAGTTGGGCCGTGGGTCTCGTCCGAGGATGCCTAATAGCCCGAAGATGGATAAATGTCATCGCAAAGGTCCACGTTAGTGTATGAAAAGAGGGGTCTGGTCATGAGAGTTCAGGGAGGAAGTTTGAGGACAAACAACATCTCGACTAATCAGAGTAGAGGTCAGAGGGTGTGGTCTGCCATCAAGAGCAACACTCCGGAGGCTTCTGTTGATAAGGATAAATGTCAGGAGGCATAGGACAAAGGGAAGCTAAGAAATATCTAAGAGAAAGTTGCTATCACCACATTGAATGCTCTGCAGCTAACTCTCTGGCCATATTAATATAGAGGTGATATCTGAATAGTAATATTCAGCCTTACAACCACTCCCAGAGACTTCAGGAAGGTGCAGATGAGACAAGGATTAAAGCCAACCACTTGACCTATACGTGGAAGGTGGAGATGAAGAAGAAGGAAGGGAATATAAAGAAGAGGGGCGCCATTATGAAGGGGGATCGGAGAAGGGAGAGAAAAACATTGTAGTAAGAAGAACTGGACTTGTAACCAAATTCAAAAGAAATATAAACAAAAATTAATCTCCTCGAATTGTGCCGATAACGATTTTCTTTGAATAAAGCCATCTTGTGTTTATTTTTTTGTCACCTTGATCCACTATAATTGTTATCAAATTCATTAGAGCCTAGTTTTCTAACACATTCTCTACAAATTCACTGTATTGGGCTCTTTGGGCCTAGACCCTCTTACCTTTTAAGTTTAGGAACCAAACTGGGTCCTTACAGATGATATATACTTTGTCATGCCTATCATCAATGGTTATATATAAAATTCATTTATGATAATCAATTAGTACTAGCTATTCATGTAAAGGTCATGGAAGTACGGTGCTTAAACGTTATGAGTTATAACAGACACATTTGCATTGTCCTGTTCATTTCTAAGCATGGAAAACAGTGCTAGAGCAAAAAATTTATTGCTAATTATATAGAGTGAAAATTTGTGTTCAAGCAGCAACAAGAAAATGAAAAGAACCAACGCAGATAGGATTAAATAATTCCATATTCTATTTCTTTCTTAATATCATGTAAAGAAAAGTAGAGAGATGAAATGTGATAGAAAAAAAAGATAATCACCATAAATGATATTGTAAAAAGAGTTAATATACTAATGAACTTATATAAATGATATTGTTTTTTCTTTTTCTTTTTTAGTTGAATATAAATGATATTGTTAAAATAGAAATGAGTGTATTATATGATGTATACAGAAAAAGTGAAAGTAATTTGGACTGATGGTCTATGTCTACAATAAAAAAAAAAACTTGAAATAGCTATATCTTTACTATTCTAAATATAAGATTTAAAAGTAGTAAATACTAGTGTACGCTGATTGTAGCATACATTGGGAAGCAACTCAATGCTCATTTATTAATTTCACAATATATTTGAGAAAAATATCATTGCATTGAAGGAAATTGATTTATGTAGGAGAAAAGTAAATTTATCATTTCATTACCTCTAATAGTTGGAGGCTTTCCAACGAAGCCATTTTAGTATAAAGTAGAAATTTAAGATTCAAGTATAACGTCAAAAAACTTTAGCAACTAATAAGATATTCTATTAATTTACATTTCAAAAAAATATTGTTGAAAATTCATGTGTAATGTTAAAAAACTTTACCAAGTAACTTAATATTCACTATCTTTAAAATTTAGAAGCTCTCTATTGTTTGTTTCAATAAAAATAAGAGAACTCTAAGATTAAGGTGTAATGTCAAAAAACTGTACTAAGTATATGATAAGACATTTTACTGGCTTTATACAACTAATAAAACAACTTACTGCCTTTGCAATAAATACACTTGCGCATAAAGTAATTAAAGTTCAGTTGCCACCAAACCACCGAACTCTACCTTCTATAAACTAAGACAATGTAGCTAGTGCTTTCTCATCATGTCTAGCTAAGGTGAAGGTTAGAAGCTAGAAAAAACCACTATGATTCCCATTTCTCTCCTAAGTATGAAATAGAAATAGAAGGAGTTTATGTAAAGGCCAGGGTAGTGGACCGTGCTGTTCTAGTAGATGGTCATATTGATGAGCTAAGGTCTTCCTTTGAAAAGCCTTTGGTTGCATCTACTGTGGCATTTGATATCAAGTGCATACCCAATTGCAATGGTGCAATGTTACTGATCTTGAATGTTCAAATAGCATATAAAACACTACGAACGTTTAGACCCCAATTACAAAATTATCAATTCAAGCTTAATGTCAAACAATAAATGTGCGGAACATAAACATAAGCTAATAACCGAATTGATAAACAATCTAAACCATAAATAATCACAATCACAGCAGTAATTAAATGGTAAAGATAAAGGGAAGAGAGATGCAAACATAAGGACAACACTCGATGTGTTATCGAAAAGGAAACCAAAGCTCTCGGCGTAAAACCTCTCTGCCGCCCTCCAAGCGGTCAATAATCCACTAGAAAATGTAGTTGGGATACATGAACAGCAATAGACCCTCTAAGCCTAATCTACCCAATGTACCTAAGCCCTCCAAACTTCTTGCTCCAACGAGGTTGTGCTGAACCTCTTTCTTTTCTAGCTTACTGGATTCCGCTATAGCCCATAGCATCAACCAATATGAATTAGTCACTTCCTAACTGCTTCCCAAAGCACCAAATAAATCTTCTCACAGATATGGGTATGGTGAGAAAATGATTTGGCCAAGAACCTCTCAAGGGTGTAACAATGGAGAGGAAGAAAGTAGTGGAATTTGAATAGTCTCTTAGGTAAAGATTGTGGATGAATCAATCTTGTATTTCTCTAGGGTTTCTCTCTCAAAATTCTCTCTAGAACCTCTCTACATTTTGTGGGTATAAGGGTCTATATATAGTGGTGTGTGTTTGGAATGCGAAGAGTTAGTTTTTCTCAAATAGGGTGGTCTGGCGACTTGGCCTTGCGACTGGACTGAGTCGCGAGTTCAAGCCACGAGCTAACAGCCTGGCCAGCCTGGGACTTTTGTCCTGTAGTGCAACAACTGGTGTGACTCTTCAGCTCCCCTGCATGCTTCACACGTGTGCTGCAGTTGACAACTTGCTAGTCGCGAGTCACCCACGAGTCCTAGCTGCGAGTCTTTGCATCATTGCACAATCTTGAGCATTTCTTCACACTCTCTTACACACTTCCCTTACATGATTCCCACCTAAATACAGGGTTTCTAAATGCTGAAATACAAGCAAATTTGGCATGTAATAAAGCCAACCAAATGGTTGATTAAATTCAACCTTACAATCTCTCCTTTTGGCTATTCCGTGACAAAACCCTACAACAAACTCTAGACTTAACGCGTGAGTTGGGAACAGTTGAACAAAACTCACTCACACCTAACTCTAGAATCTGATAAGCTCTTGAATCATACAAATAAGTATCTCTTGAAATACAACAACACAATTTGATCACTATATGCAAAAAAACTTGTAATGCATATGAAGCAAGTACAATGCGATCAAGCAAAATGGGATAAATCAATAAACCATGGCTTGACCAAAAAATCAATCACTATATAATAGTGATCACAATGCTCATTCACACAAAGAATGAACATCCAGACATGCAAGCTGATAAGCTCATTTGCAGAGTATCATTTGTATGTCCAACACTCAACCAATGCATAAAACATATATGCATCTAGGAACAAAATCCTACAAGGGCACAAGAGTGATGTACTTAAAGAAAATGCATGACATTTTGCAACAAGTACAAAAGCTGCAAAGCATGGGTACAAAAACCTAAAAGCTTACAAAAGCAAACGGTTACAAAAGTACCATACAAAAACTAACTTAATAACAGCACATAAAATAAAAACCAGAGTATTAGAACTATATCCACACAAATAGTTATAAACAGGAAACATAAGTTTGTTAGTCTATCCAAAAGTATGTAAAGTATGTAAATGTATATCAGCTTCCTCTTCCAAAGCACACAACTCCCCCTTCCAGTATGCACACTTCTCCTTCCTGTGTCGCTTTTCCCCTTACTGTATGCTATCGCTCTCCCCCTTTTTGTCACGAATAGGTAAAAGCTCTCTTCCAACTTTTGCTGAATAGCATCCAATTGTGTTTCAATGGCCGTGAGACACATTTGAACTTGGTTGTTGGTTGAGTAGCCGTTCTAAATCGGAGATCTGATGAACCACATTTTCGATCAAATGACTTTGTTTGTCCATTTGAAATCCAGGGGGAACAGATGGAGTGCCAGTTGATTGCACAGGTGTAGTTGAACTTTGACCAGATGGAGTGACTGGTTCACTCTTAGGTGCTTTAGAGGAGTGGCTCCTACTCACTTGGAGAATGTATATAGATATTGGTCAAGGACGAGACACAATTTTTTCATCTGATGGTGGACTGACACATTCACGAAGTATGATCTTCATGATGAGACTACAAAAAGGAAGATTTGTTCGTGCTGCTGATCGAGCTGCTGTTTTCCCAATGATCTGAAATATGTGGGCACAAATGTCAATCAAAACACCGGAAATGAGATCACATAGAAATTTGGCTCTTCCAAGATTGATGTAGGCAGTGTTTGACAATGGGTAGAGGTTGGAGAACATGATTAGTTTTAGAGTTGTCAGTTTAAGCGTAAACTGTGCGATGCCTATAGATGATCCTTTGCTTCCCACTTCATGTTCATTCCCAAGAACTTGAAGAATGTCTTGTACCTGAAGTACTCTATCATCATACGGAGTTAGATCCACCTTTTCTGGTCTGGTGATGCTAAGAACCTTAGCAATGTAGTCTGCATTGATGGAAAATTTCGTTCCTCGTACCTAGCATTTCAACTCTACCCCGGTATATTTGGCATTAGAGTAGAATTCCTTAACCAATTCTTCAATCAGATTTTCAAAATTCCCAAACAAATCAGCCCAATCTCATCCTTCAAAAATCTTAGGGATAAACGTTGTTCCCAGGGTATCAAATTTTACTATTCATTCCACAATGGGAGGAGCCTCTCTAAAAATGTTTGTGTAAGTCTTTGAATCAAGAGGTGTCCTAAATCTTTCAGTGGTAGAATCTCTAGACGACTGAGACGAGAGTCTAGTCCGTTTGGCAATCGGGGTTGATGGATCATCAGTTACAATGTCTTTGCCTTTAGAGGATCGACGAGACATCTGCAAGAGAACAGACACACAGCAAAGAACCAAATGCAACACCACAAGGTACAGATAGCAACTTGATTAGATTTAGATATAAAAATGTGAACCAGAAAGATCTCATACAGTCACAAACATGAGCCAGGTTAGTACCAAACCAAATCATAAGCAACACTGAAGTATTGAATGAAGCAAGTGAACAAAAATGGTGATTGTTCAGTTACAATTCAATGTCAAGTGAACACTGAATAACACAAAGTCACAAATAACTGTCATTGAGACATTCTACCATGAGCATGATACGCATAGATCAATATAGCCATGAAACACTCCATAGAACAAAGAAAACACCAACATTTGAACAACAAAATAGACCAAATCCAAATATGAACTCTGAAATTAGCAAAAACTTCAAACCAACTCACAGATCAAGAAAACAAACTCATATCCGAATCCACTCAAATTTCAAAACAGCAACGCAACTCACATATTCAAAAATAACACTCAAATCATGAAATATGAAGTGAGAAAGAGAAAACCCATACCTTTTTCTTGAAGATTGGAGTAGAAAAAGTGCAGAAATGTAGGTTTTTCGATGAGAGACATGGTGAGTTTGAGAGAGGTTTGAAATAGGGAAGACAATGAACAGTCACAAAAATTCGAGGGAAAAACTGAAAAGTTTTAAAAACTATCTTTAAAATGCAAAACACGTGTTTTTCGCGACTAGGTTAAGCCGCGTGCAAGTCGCCAAGGTCAGTTGCCAGAACACTTAAGACCAAAATTTTTGAAAAATTTTCTGAGTGTTTTTCGCAACTGAAAGGTCTACCTGCGAGAGAGTCGCGAGGTGAGCCGTGAAAATCTCTGTGTACCCCTCGCAACTGGACCTTCCACTCGCGAACAAGTCGCCACAATGAGCCGCGAGAATCATAAAAATTCAGATTTCGAAAAATATTCTAAGTATTTTTCGCGACTGGAACATTGACCCGCTAGTGAGCCGTGAGAAATTTTTAAGTGGGCTCGCGACTAAGGCATGCGGTTGGATCAACCCGCGACTGAGTCGCCAGAACAGGGCAACACTATTTTTGAAATTTTTGACAAATTTTGTAAAAACAAAATACTTTCCAAAAACAACTAAAAACTCAAAAATCCTTTTATGTTTGATCAACAAATATTGAGCATGTGAAAACACATTTAATCAAGTACAATCACACAAATGAATATGTCATTCATTGAATATAAACATGTGTGATGTGTGTGGGTATCAAGGATGAGATAGTCCTTAGTCTAATATAAAGCTTTAATGATCAATTCAACCAAGACATACACAATTAGCACTAGATAAGGTGACCCATCTTAATTATAGAAATAAGCATATATGACGTCCTACAAAACTTGATAACATAACTTTGAAGCTTTTCATTTGGCTCCATATACATCATATCATTTGATCCTTTTGATTCAGTATATCTCATTGTGAGATTGATGCCTGAATTTTTTATATTTCAATTGATGAGTTAGCCTTAAGCCTTTTGGGCATCATACATTTTATTTTTTGGTCGCTTTCCCTTTTTCTTAGTCAAATACTAGTATGTGCGACAGACATTTGCAGCTCAATATCTCTTTTCATTTGGAGATTTACATTTGGTGAGCTCTTTAAACAAAACAATAAAATAAAGAGTGGGAAGATATATAGGCATAAGTCTATGCATGTCTCAAGATCAACAAAACCATTCACTAATCATTCATGACAAGGATGAAGATCTATTTACAACTCTCACATAGATTTCAAATTTTTTCCCACAATGATATGAGTTCAATAGAAACAAGCTAAGCTCGTAAATGCACAAAGCCATTAGTACAAAGGTACAAGGCAAAACATACTTTGAGACAAAACTCAACAAAGTTGATCAAACTTTTGAATTTTCTACTTTTTATGTATTTTTGGATTTTTGACACAAAAGTAATTGATCAAAACAACAATGTAAAAACATTTGAAACAAAAACAAACAAACAGATAATATTTCAACTCAAAACTCGCAAGAAGCACACAACCAAGCATATTCACAAAACATGGGAAGTATTAATGCATGGACATGTTGTAATGCTTATGCATGAGTACCCTTCGTCACCCACACGTCACGTGCGTTTGGGGTGATATCCTTAAAGGATTGGGTACGAGAGTTAGGACTTTCAAACCTTCTCGTGAAACTTTCTAAGCAAGTGGTGAAGGCACCGATCATCTTCATCACGTCCATCATTCCTGGATCACTGTTTTAACTTCTTGGTTGCTCACCACCCCAAGACCTCCGGTCATTTCTTCTTCCTCGTGACTGAGGAGTGCTTACATTATTCAATGCTCTCAGCTTATGGCAGTTGGGTCTGGTATGTCCTTGCAATTTGCAATGGTGACAAACATGATTCGTTCTAGGACCCCGTTGTGATCTTGGCAGTGATCTTCCTCTAGCTTCAAATCTAGCTTCAGATTGATTACGGGACTTATTTAACACCCGTTGATCAGCCACCTTCTTCTTTTGTTCAACCTTAACTTTCTCAGGATTAAATTCTTCTACAATCGGCTCTATGACCTTCACAAATTTCACTTCTTTGGTGACATTGGCCGATGAGCTACTCCCTCCGATATATCCCAACCCGGACTTGTCTGAAAAATGTTTTTGAGATGAAATAACATCTTCTAGCTTCTTGGAGGATACTCTCTCAATCTTGGCATGTGCTTGCACTACCTCTTGCTTAAGAAATCTCACTTTTGTGTAAGCTTCTGATAGCTCACCATTTAGTGTCTTAATGTCACACTTTGCCTCATTATATCTGACCAGGAGACTTCTGTAGTCTTCCTCTGCTTTCTTCATTTTCTTCACAGCCGCCTTTGCTACCCTTGCATACTCTCCTAACTTTTCAAGGAGTAGGGTGTAATTCTCTTGAAGATTAGCTGTATTCTCATCCTCTTCATCATCTGATTCTTCAACAATCCCAATGGATTCTTCATCACTGTGTTCTCCAAGTTCTTGTACAAGTTGATTCAGGTCCTCTGATGACTCAACATGTTCAATAGCCATAAATGCGGAGTAATTTCCTTCTCCATCACGGCTATCCTTCGAATCAGAATTTGATGAATCTGAGTCATTTAGAGTTGTGGCATAGACCTTGCCCTTTGATTTCAAATAATTCGAACATTCTTTCTTGAAATGACCATGTCTGTTGCACTCGAAGCATGTGATTCCTTGTGATGATTGAGATTCTCTACCATCTTTTCTTCTAAATTCCCTTTTCTCCTTCCCGGAACTCTGAAATTTCACTGTCACCAGATTTCCCACTGTTCTTGAGTTTTAAGAATTTTCGGAAGTTTTTCACAAGATACGCCACATCTTTATCTACACCATCCTCCTCTGAAGAGTCATGAGATACTACCTTCTCATCAATTGTCTTAAGAGTAAGAGATTTGCTCTTCCTTTACGTGGGCAGTGACAATTCATATGTCTGCAATGAACCAATCAATTCTTGGACTTTAATGTCGTCAAGCCTAGGACTTTTGTGTTGTAGTGCAATAGTTGGCGTGACTCTTCAACTCCCCTGCATGCTTCACACGTGTGCTGCAGTTGGCGACTTGCCAATCGCGAGTCACCCGCGAGTCCTAGCCACGAGTCTCTGCATCCTTGCACAATCTTAAGCATTTCTTCACACTCTCTCACACACTACCCTTACATGATTCCCACCTAAATACAAGGTTTCTAAATGCTGAAATACAAGCAAATTTGGCATGGTATAAAGCCAACAAAATGGTTGATTAAATTCAACCTTACAGATTCTTTGTGTTGGAACTCGCTGCCTTATAGTTCAATTTTACTACTTGGATTCATTTCTTGAATCCATCAAGAAATTTTTGAGTGATTCAAATGTGTGTTTTGTTGGCATTGGAGTTAAGGATAAGGTCAAGAAAATACTACAATGGCCCCAGATGTTTGGTTGTAAGACTGGTGTGGAACTGGGTCATTTGGCTGCTAGGGTTCTTAAGAAGTCAAATCTTGATGAGTGTGGTTTAGTTGAGTTAGCTAGTGAAGTTGGGGTGTACTATGACTCTACGAGGAGCCAAAAAGTGTTACTTTCTCTAACTGGGGTGCTAGGGTATTTTCACATGAACAGGTCAAGTATGCCATTCATGATGCTTGTGCTTCTTATCTTACTGCAAACAATCTCTAGGGTTTGCTCTAGGATAATGTTCTTTTAAAATTAATTTTGTGTGGTACTCTAATTTTATGGGCTTTCTAGGTTAATTATTTATGTCTTTTGTTTATTTTATTTGAGATGAGTGATATGTATGAGGTTTTTACTTAGTCCCTGCATGGTATTGGAGATAATTCTTAGGTTCATATATTTGTTTAGAGAAATAAGAATTGAAAGAAGAATCGTTTCAAAAAAAACAAAAAAAGAATTGAAAGAAGAATAAGCGATACTATCAAAAAAAAAAAAAAGGAATAAGCGATGGTATTGTTTCTTCCATTGTGCTTTTCACTTTATATACGTAATATATCTATCTTTTATTTTCTCCATGCATAATATCTAATTTATAATTCCATATTTATTAGGCAGAACTTGTCCACATTATGAAACATTAATATTGCACGATCTGAAATATAGACTACTTGGATATCCTTCCAAATTTTAATACATACAAGAGTTTTCTTCTTGGCATAGATTTAACCAACATTTAATAACCCTGTTAGAGAAGAATTCTTTTGACAAAGAGGTACATAAATCGAGATTTTATTTGCCAAATTTAATAAAAAAAATCAAACATTATTCGTAAATTTATTTATTTATTTCAAAATGTTATTGTTCTATTTTTTAATAATTTATTTGCATATGTGAAACTTTTTAAACTTCATTTCTTCTAGATGTAACTATACTTTTATCCAATTTATATTTTAAGAAAAATAAGTCAAATTAAATTAGCTATATTTCTGTGTTTTTATTCTTATTTTATTATTTTATTCTGTGTTCTCACAATTAAAGCACATATTTAATTTTATATCTTGGCTAAAAAAAACATATGTTTATATCAACCAATAAGGTACAAATAGTGTTACTTCCATACATTATTCATTAAAATCATTAAAGGATCTAACGGAAATAGTCAAATGAAATGAAAATAATCTGATACCATACGAGGTTTAATAAAAAAAAGAAAGAGTTGTGCCTGAGTAAGTGCATGGGTTTATAGAATATATACATCTTATGTGACTAACTCCATTAATGTTATAACTATCAGAACTCAAACCATTGGGTTGTAGACTTGTAGTAACAGTTTATCCTATTTTATGTGGGGAAAAGCAAATACTCCTTTTATAAAGAGTAACATAGGTAAATCATCTGAATAGAGACAAGTTGATTTTGAAAATAAACAACTATTTTAGTTTTACCCCACCCATTGCTTACAAGCTTCTTGTGTCCATTCCAAATCCAATACCTACAGGCCAAAGCAGAATGGCAAAACAAAATGTGAGATCAATAAATATTGTTACTAATCTTGTTGAGGATTCATAGCAAACCTCCAAAATATTTGGTATTAAGGATATATTATGGTTGTAAACTGTTTTTATTACAATTACAGCATAATTTATTTATACAACTTCATGGACAATATTACGTCTTGCAAGTCAGGTACACGCCATATGTAACTGTGAATGATAGCATAAGATGGAGATTCTTGAGTTTTCAAATGGATTATTTAAATCGTTTAACACAATCTGCAATCAAAAATCCAAAAATTAATAAAGAATAAGAAAGACATAGCTTGATATTTATTGTCATTAATAAAGCAGAAGAAATCAAGCTAGCTAACCTGATTGAAGACTAATTGGGTTATATTCATGGGACAAAATGGGCTTTTGCCCTTTTTAGGCAAATTAATTAGCCTTATACCCCTTTTCCAAAACTAAATAAGGAAATGCCCCTCTTTTGAAAATCAAGTTTCTCAAAATCGATTTAGGTCCTATAGCGGCGTTTTTAAGGAGCCTATAGTGACGTTTTTAGGACC
The DNA here is from genome assembly GCA_023736055.1 of Quercus glauca. NCBI lineage: Eukaryota > Viridiplantae > Streptophyta > Magnoliopsida > Fagales > Fagaceae > Quercus > Quercus glauca. Next base: position 76,680,100 of record CM043317.1, read on the forward strand.
TATAGTGGCGTTTTATAACTCAATTTATATGAAATCGAGTTATAGGTAAAAAAAATTAAAAAAATTGCCTATAACTCGATTTAATGGAAGTCGAGTTAAAAAACATCACTATAGGTCATGAAAACGTCACTATAGGTCCTTAAAAATGCCGCTATAGGGCTCCAGATTTTTTTTTTTTTTTATAACTCGATTTTGAAAAAATCGAGTTTTAAAAGAGAGGTATTTCCCTATTTAGTTTGGGAAGGGGGGCATTTTCCTATTTAATTTGCCCAAAAAGGGCAGAAGCCCATTTTGTCCTATATTCATGCATTACCCGAAGAGTCTTCAACCTAGACATGATTTTAGATCAATCTCATCTAACACACGCTCTCATGATATTATGTCAACGAAAATTTTCTAGTGAAAGGAAAGTTCCAAGTGGGTCTATTTATAATCAAAATTACTTATGAATCATTTATCTTGATATCTATAAATGTATATTCCACATCAGCATGCCTCTCGCAAAAGTTGGCACGCAAACAAGGGAGTGGCTTGTGTCCAGTGCCAGTGAGCACTGGACACGTTGCGATGCGGACACGTGTCCAAGACTGGACACGTGTCCGTATCGCAATGGCTCCAGTGGCCACTGGCCACTGGACCAAAGCCAGACCCCGCAAACAAAGACGGAGAATCAAAAATTGGATTTCTTAACTTAAATGTGAGGCACATTTATACTATTTCCAAATAAAAACAATAAATTTTTTTTTTTTTGAGATAAAAGATATGATTTCCTACTATGCTGCCAAGAATATTTCCAAAGGATTATCATAGACAGGATTCTTACCATAATAAATGGCATGCATTTAATTTTTAATCTTGCCACTATATGTATTGGTAACTTGAATTGTTTTCCTGATATGAATTATTTTCAATATAAATGAATTATAGGAAATTAAATTGTTTCCAAAATAAGATCTCTAGTTTTTGTTTTTATTTTTAAAAAAATACCAGGGAAATTGAATTCTTACCATAATAAGATAATTATAGAATTTAGATTATCATAACTAGTATTAGAGCATATCACGTTTGAGTAATGTGGGTAAGAAAACCCAGTGTCGTATGTTGGGCCAGAGGCCCAATCCGGACAAGGCTCTCTGTCCGAAGAGGATAAAAAGCGTCAATGTTTTGCCACCTTGGTATAAGTACAGCCCATTAGGGACAAATGTTCCGTCCGAAGACAACCTTTTCGGTCCGAAGAGACCATCTCCCACGGGCCTGCCCAGGACTTGACCAAGGAGCTATGCCGAAGATCTTCCCGCGAAAGCTGAGCCCCGAGCATGCCTAACTGCGAAGTTATCATGAAATATCCTGCTATTAAAGCTGCCACCGCCACATTTAATGCACTGCAGCAACTTTCCTGGCCGCATTTATGTGGAGAAGACACCTGAACAGTGAATCTTCACCTATCACCACTCACTGCAGGTTAAAGCAAACGGCTGATGTGACCAGTACTCAAGTAGGTGCCTAGATGAGGGACAAGTGTGCGGTGAGGATAAGTAGAGGGGGTCTATATAAGAATAGCAGGCCTCACAAAGAGAGGGGGAATTTTTTGGTACAAGAAAAAGCTATCAAATATAAGGCCTCTTCGGACCAAAGAGATCAATCTATAAAACACCGGTTCACCTTTGTTTTTATTATGTCAGCCTACATGAATCGTTGCTAAAACATAACCCAGCCCTGCTGTTTAACCCACTCTCTACAAATTTATTGTTGGGCAATTGTTGGGTTCACAACACAGAGTTGGTATCAGGCCCAACAAATTCATACCCTACAATTGGCGCCGTCTGTGGGGATAGCTCGAGCAAAGGTGTGAGCAACACCTCAAAAGATGGCTGAATCAAGACAACGACCAGCAGAATCCAGGTCATCTCAACACACCGACCCTTTTGTCCATCTGGAACGGAGATACGATCGTGAGGGAAACCCACGCACCACCCGTGGCGACCAAAACCAATCACATGGAGAGAGCCACGTGTCCCATGCAGAGGAAAACCAGGCCATGCAGCTAGAGATTCAAAGGCTGAGAAAAGAGCTGCGCCGTGAAAAAAGAAAGCGCGTTTCCTCGCACTCTGATGAAAGCTCTGAGGATGAACGGGACGACGATTACAGGCGGAGGTCTCGAACACCAGTTAGTGAGCCTCCCCTCTATGAGGAAGCGTACAACCGTGAGAGAAACCCTCAGAGCTCCTTTCCAAAGGGTACGGGGAATGATGCTATGAGCAAAGCCCTGGATCAGATCTCCAGGTCTCCTTTTACACGTAATATCGAGCGAGCCAAACTTCCCAGGCGTTTCCACCAGCCCACGTTTACCATCTACAATGGCCGGACCGACCCAGTAGAACACGTAAGCCATTTCAATCAGCGGATGGCAGTACACTCTAGGGACGAGGCCCTAATGTGCAAGGTTTTTCCATCCAGCCTAGGACCAATAGCCATGAGATGGTTCGATGGTCTGAAAGCAAACACCATTAGCTCCTTCCAAGGGCTGACACAGGCTTTTGGGTCCCGCTTCGTCACCTGCCGAAGAGTCCCCCAATCCGTGGCCTCGCTGTTGTCCATCAGCATGAAAGGGGATGAGACTTTGAAGTCCCATTCAGATAGATTCTGGGAAACATACAATGAGGTGGAGGAAGACTGCGAGTTGGTGGCCATAAGCTCTTTCAAGCTGGGCCTCCCCACTGAACATCCTTTGAGAACGTCCTTGACACGCAACCCTGTCACCAGTATACGCCAGTTGATGGACAGGATCGATAAATACAAAAGAGTCGAAGAGGACCAACAGCAGAGTAGGGGAAAGGAGAAGGTTATCCCTCATGAGGGGAGGGATTCCAGGTCGGACCGGCAGAATCACAACAGGCCGAGGAAGGACTGGGCCAGCCAAAGCACAGCGAACTCCCAGACGGTCAATGCAGTTTTTCGCGAACCAGTGCACCAAGTCCTGGATAAGATAAAAAACGAACCATTCTTCAAAAGGCCGAACAAGATGGTGGGAAACCCCGAAAGGCGCAACCACAATCTTTACTGCCAGTATCACCTGGATCATGGGCATACCACTGAGGACTGCAGGAGCCTATGGGATCACTTGGATCAGCTGGTCAGCGAAGGCAGGTTAAAACACCTTCTACACCACTCGTATGGTCAGGGAAGTCAAACTAGCACGGGGCCCCGGAGGGATGATTTTGTGAAACCCCCCTTGGGAACAATCAATGTTATTTTTGCTGCACCAGGAAGGACAGGATCTTGCCCATCCAGGATATTGTCAGTCGCTCGGGCGAACGCGGATAGCGGTAACAGAGGGCCGAAGAAGCCTAGGACAGACATCCCAGTTTTGGGATTTTCGGAAGAAGACAAAATAGGAACCGTGCAGCCGCACGATGACGCACTGGTGGTCACCCTGAGAATAGGCGGATATGACGTGAGGAGGGTGATGGTGGATCAGGGCAGCGCAGCAGAGATAATGTACCCAGACCTATATAAGGGGCTAAATTTGTCCCCCGAAGACCTAACTCCATACAGTTCCCCTTTAGTCAGCTTCGACGGAAAAGTAATCATTCCGAAGGGGCAGATCAGACTGCCTGTGCAGACCGGTACAGAGGTTGTGGAAGTGGATTTCATAGTGGTGGACGCTTACTCACCTTACACCGCTATCGTAGGCAGACCCTGGCTTCATACCCTTGGGGCTGTATCCTCCACTCTCCACCAGAAGATTAAGTATCCCTCGGGGGGAGCAGTTGAAGAAGTCCGAGGGGACCAGGCTATGTCCAGGCATTGTCTAGTGGCAGCCATCCAGCATGAGCAGCATGCCGAGTCCTCGAACTGTGATAGGGAGAGTTTATAGCAATTAAGACCTTCGGCGCTGGACGCCGAGGCCTCGGCCGAAGAGGCAGTGTGCGAAAACTTAACGAGGATTGTTGTTGGTGACGATCCAGAGAAGTTTTTTCAAGTTGGATCCATGCTTCCCCCTCAGGAAAGGGAGGGGTTGATAGAGTTCCTCAGAGCCAACGTTGACGTATTTGCCTGGGACCCCGCGGATGCCCCAGGAGTAAGTCCAGAATTCATCTGCCACCACCTAAACGTTAACCCCACTATCATCCCTAAAAAACAGCCACTCCGACGACCGTCGAGAGAACACGCTGACGCGGTCAGGGATGAAGTGATGAAACTCAAGCAGGCAGGAGCCATTAAAGAGATCTTCTACCCCGAATGGCTGGCTAACACGGTGGTAGTGAAAAAGAAAAGTGGGAAATGGCGGGTGTGTGTGGATTTCACCGACCTTAATAGAGCTTGTCCGAAGGATCCGTTTCCAATGCCGAAGATAGATCAATTAGTTGACGCTACTGTTGGGCATCCTCGGATGAGTTTCTTAGATGCCTTTCAAGGTTACCATCAGATACCCCTGGCCCTCGCCGACCAAGAGAAAACTTCCTTTGTAACTCCTGTAGGAAATTACCACTACAAGGTAATGCCGTTCGGCTTGAAAAACGCAGGGGCTACCTATCAGAGGATGATGACGAGGATGTTTGAGCCACAGCTGGGCAAAAGCATGGAGGTGTACATTGACGACATGGTGGTCAAAAGCAAGATTGTTGCCGAACATGTTGGGGATCTCAGTAACATATTCGAAATCCTGAGGGGACACAGATTGCGTTTGAATGCCTCTAAATGCTCCTTCGGTGTCGGATCAGGCAAATTCCTGGGGTATATGGTCACACACAGGGGAATCGAAGTCAACCCCGATCAGATAAGGGCCATCAACAACTTGCGAGCTCCTCGGAATCCCAAGGAGATTCAGAAGCTAACTGGGATGACCGCTGCCCTTAATCGGTTCATTTCCAGATCAGCAGACAGGTGTAGGCCTTTCTTCTCGCTAATCAATAAGTGGAAGGATTTTGAATGGACGCAGGAATGTGCTACTGCCTTCCAGCAACTTAAAGACTACCTGGCGAAGCCCCCCATCATGTCCAGTCCCCAGCCAGACGAAGTCTTGTTTGCTTACATTGCCGTGGCCCCTAATGTTGTAAGCTTGGTGCTGATCCGAACGGACTGTGGAGTGCAAAAGCCAGTTTACTACGTGAGCAAGTCGCTACAAGAGGCTGAAGTCCGCTATTTGCCATTGGAGAAAGCCATCCTGGCCGTTGTGCTGGGTACTAAGAAGCTGCCCCATTATTTTCAAGCTCACACTGTTATAGTCCTTACTCAGCTCCCACTCAGAGCCGTACTCCGAAGCGCCGACTGCACTGGTAGAATTGCTAAATGGGGGACGATGCTAGGGGCTTTTGACATCAAGTACATGCCGCGCACATCAGTGAAGGGACAGGTCCTTGCGGACCTGGTCGCCGAGTTCACAGAACCACATTTAGAGGAAGCAGCACCACCTCTAGGCGCTGTAGGAAGGCAAGTCAGTACGATCGCGTCACAAAGCACATTGCCCTGGCGAGTGTACGTAGACGGCGCCTCGAATCAGAGGGGCTCAGGCGTAGGGCTAGTGTTGATATCCCCCGAGGAAATCATCATCGAAAAAGCCTTAAGGCTAGACTTTTCAGCAACAAATAACGAGGCAGAGTATGAGGCTCTACTGATGGGGATGAAGATGGTACGAAGGATGGGAGGAATGTCCGTCGAGATATCCTCAGACTCAAGGTTGGTCGTCGGCCAGGTGTTGGGAGAGTTTGAAGCAAAAGATGAGAGGATGCAGGGATATCTAAACCTGGTCAAGTCCCTACAGTCGGAGTTTGAATGTTTTACCCTACGGCACATCCCTAGGAGTGGCAACACGCACGCTGATTCCTTAGCTACGCTCGCCACCTCTTCGGCGCAAGGATTACCAAGGGTCATTCTGATTGAGGATGTGCAGAGACCCACGGAGTTAAGAAAAAAGCCACCCCAAGTCCACTGTATCGGAGCCAACCCATGCTGGATGGACCCCATCATCAAGTTTTTGAGGGATGATGTGTCGCCCGAAGAGACGGGGGAAGCGGACAAAATACGGAGAAAAGCTGCAAGGTTCTGGCTGTCCGAAGATCACAAACTGTACAGACGATCTTATTCTGGCCCGTATTTGATGTGCATGCGCCCCGAGGCAGCTGAATCACTGTTGGAAGAGCTGCATGAAGGAATCTGTGGAAGCCATACTGGTGGAAGATCCTTAGCTCACCGAGCCATCACTCAAGGCTATTGGTGGCCCAATATGCAGAGAGAGGCACATGAGTACGTTAAAAAGTGTGACCAGTGCCAACGTTTTGCGCCGAGCATACATCAACCTGGTGGTACCCTTAATCCGCTATCCAGCCCATGGCCTTTTGCTCAGTGGGGGTTGGATATCGTAGGACCTTTCCCTAAGGCAGCAGGAAACAGGAAATTCTTACTGGTCGGAACGGACTATTTCACCAAGTGGGTGGAAGCTGAGCCTCTAGCAAATATCAGGGACGTAGACGTGAAGAAGTTCGTCTGGAAAAACATCGTCACCAGATTTGGAGTTCCCCATACCCTCATCTCGGATAACGGGCTTCAATTCGATAGCAAAGCTTTCAGAAGCTATTGCAATGAGCTGGGAATCACAAATAGATACTCCACCCCCGCCTATCCCCAGGGGAATGGGCAGGCCGAAGCCACCAATAAAGTCATAGTTAGTGGGCTAAAGAAGAGGCTAGACGATGCAAAGGGCAGGTGGGTAGAAGAACTGCCCCACGTGTTGTGGGCATATAGAACCACGCCTCGCAGGTCCACCGGTGAAACCCCTTTTTCAATGGCCTATGGAGCTGAAGCCGTTATACCCCTTGAGACTAAATTCCCAACCTACAGAACTAGCTCTTTTGACCCAATCAACAACGACAGGCAGCTAGAAAAGGGCTTGGATCTGATTGAAGAACGAAGGGAAAACGCCATGGTCAGATTGGCGCACTACCAGCAGAAGTTGAAACAGGGCTATGACATCAATGTGAGGTTGAGACCCCTTGAGCCAGGTGACCTGGTCCTAAGGAAGGTGGTAGGTAATACAAAGAACCCGGCATGGGGAAAGCTGGGGCCGAACTGGGAGGGTCCATATCGCATCACTTCGAGGGCCGGCGTGGGAGCATACTTCCTGGAAGACCTGGATAATCATGTAGTGCCCCGGCCATGGAATGTAAATAACCTCAAAAGGTACTACTATTAAAAGAATTCTTTTTTCAGTTATGAGTACTTTGTTGCTATACTAATCTCTTTCAAGTGTTTAAACTTAAATTCAATCATGCCTGTAGTCCTCGGACCAGATGATTTGGGTTAGTTAACACTCCCTTACGATCTCTTTCAAGTGTTTAAACTTAAATTCAATCATGCCTGTAGTCCTCGGACCAGATGATTTGGGTTAGTTAACACTCCCTTACGACCTCTTTCAAGTGTTTAAACTTAAATTCAATCATGCCTGTAGTCCTCGGACCAGATGATTTGGGTTAGTTAACACTCCCTTACGACCTCTTTCAAGTGTTTAAACTTAAATTCAATCATGCCTGTAGTCCTCGGACCAGATGATTTGGGTTAGTTAACACTCCCTTACGACTTCTTTCAAGTGTTTAAACTTAAATTCAATCATGCCTGTAGTCCTCGGACCAGATGATTTGGGTTAGTTAACACTCCCTTACGACCTCTTTCAAGTGTTTAAACTTAAATTCAATCATGCCTGTAGTCCTCGGACCAGATGATTTGGGTTAGTTAACACTCCCTTACGACTTCTTTCAAGTGTTTAAACTTAAATTCAATCATGCCTGTAGTCCTCGGACCAGATGATTTGGGTTAGTTAACACTCCCTTACGACCTCTTTCAAGTGTTTAAACTTAAATTCAATCATGCCTGTAGTCCTCGGACCAGATGATTTGGGTTAGTTAACGCTCTCTTACGTTCTTTACGGATGTTGTGGGCGCACTCAGGTTATCAGTCTAATTTAGTGTTTGAGGAAATGTGTGGACTTAAGCCACATTATGTCAGTAGTTATTACCATAATTATTTGTCTTAGCAATGCATGGAAGGTTACCATACTTATGTTTCATTCTTAATCACTGAACTGTCTTTATTAGCCGCAATAGTGCAATATGATAAATACTCCACAGGCAACAAGTAAAGAAAATAAACCGCTTGTTTCATTAAAAGCTAATTTCCATACACAAAGGGCAAAAAAAAAAAAAATAAAATAAAAATAAAAATAAAAATAAAAATAAAAAATAAAAAATAAAAATACATATATAAGCAACTACGCTATATGGAGATCCTAGGCTTTATCTTGGGGCTCTGGGTTGGTCTTTGGCAAATCGCCCGCATCTCCGGTCTGAAGAGGGGCTTGACTCGTCTCGGCTGGCGCTGGGGGATTCTGACCTACCAAGGGTGCTTCCGAGGCTTCAGGAGCATCGCATATATCCGGATCGTAATAGATGCTCCCTGGCTGCCTTAAAGCTGACTCTGCAGGGACTCCGGCCGCATCAAGGCACTTGCTCCAGGTGATGTCGCAGTAGTCCCTGCAGACCTTCGCAAACTCTTCGGTCAGCCTTACCTGGGTCTCCTGCACCCCCAGCATGTAGGCGGCTTTCTTCTCAGCCTCAACTGCCTCCCTGGCCAATTGCGCGTCCTCCTTGGCCAGTTTGGCAGCGTCCCTGGCTTGTTCCAGCTCAAGCCGAAGCTCTTTTACCATCACCCTCTCCGTCTCCAGGTTGGTTTCGGCCGCGAGCAGCTTCTTGCGCTGATCTTCGGCTTGCTTCTCTGCATTTTTAAGGCCCGCCTCAACATTTTTTCTCGCCTTCACCTCCTCCTTCAGCTGATCGGAGATGCGGGCGCTCTCATCCTTTGCCTTGCCCAGTGCCTTCTCAATTTCCTCCTTCGACCGGATCTCAGCTTGCACGTCAACCTCCTTCCTCTGAACCCACTCTTCAGCCACGTAGATTTGTTGAGCAAGCTGCATGACGACCAAAAGACGGTTACATAAAAATATACGTGCACGAGGGCTCCAAGATAGTTGCGAAAGAGCATCAGTTGTCTTACCATGCCTAAATCCCGTTTGAGGGACAAGAAGAGTTCTTTTTCGCTGAAACGCCGATAAGACTCCATGTCCCTCGGAAGGAGGAGGGGCCTCTCGAGCGCCTCAGCAACGTACCCGGCCTTCCCCCCAGAATAATTTCTGATGGAGGCGTCAAGAGGGATGGCCGCACCATCCAAAGTAAGCTTTGGGGACCACACCTGGACCCCCCGCCGCACGTCAGCAGCCACATTCTCCTCTTTGCTCTCGGTAGAAGAAGCCCGTTTATTTCTTGTATCGTGGGTCTTCTTCTGCTGCTTGCGGCCCTTAGGAGGGACCACTTCCCCCTCCTCCACATCAGTCACATCCATCGCCACCCTTTTTTTCTTCAGATCGGGCAGTACTTTGAGTCCCAGATCTTTCGGGGCTTGAGGAGGAGGTGGTGGTGGTGGAAGGTTCGCCTGGGGCTGGGATGTGCCAGTACCCTCGGCTGGAGTGTTTGATTTTCTGTTCTTCATTAACTGGCCCAAGCTCAGCATGTCTTCGTCTGAAGAGTCGTCCGGTGCGGCTAGGTTCAGGAATGGAGCGGCCGAATGCCTGTCGAATGCCTCTTCGACCGACAGAATTTTTACTTCTCCAGAGGACTCTTCCTCGAACTTAAACTGATCGATTTGCTGGTCGAGCGAGGGAGTAGAAGAAACTCTTTCCTCCTCTGCGGCCGGTTGAAATGGAACTTGTTGAAAGGGCTGAGCAAGCACCGGTATGGCTTGCGGGTTAGGATGCGGCACTGGGGCGAGGTCGAAGGGCGCCAAAAAAGGCTTCCTTGCCACGTCAATGCGATTTATCCGATGATCCCCGAGTGTGATTGCGTTCCCTCTCGGCTGAAGTTCAGTCTTCGGGGTGTAACCGAGGATAAGAGGAACAGACCTAAGCTGTCCGTCTTCGCTCACAAAAATCTCCGACCGAAGAAGGTAATTCAATGCCGCAGTATTCGTCAGACTCAGCCGAGGAGCCACGTGCCTTTTGTCTGAAAACATAACGAAAGAGTTGTCAGTGGGTTGCAATATGACGAAGAGGGAGGCCGAACAACTAAAAGAAAATAAAGAAGTAAAGCTCGAGGGGGAATGTCCCACCTGGCGTTCCTGGCGTGGTCGGGCAATGAACCCCATCATGCCAGGCACCCGAGACGATCAGATAATCGTCCTTCATCCCTTTGTTAGACTTGGGGAGGCCGGACAGGAGTCTGACGACGTCGGATCGGGACTTTAAATAGTACCCCGCCCCTTTTTTGGTATGGCACTCGTACATATGTACCACGTCGTGCCAGGTTAACCCCAAACCTAAGTGACGGTTTAGGTCATCAACTGCACCTAAGATTCTAAAGGTATTGGGTGCACATTGGTCAGGACTAAGCCTATGGGCGGTAAGGTAACTTCTGGTGACTGGACCCATGGGAATGGTCATTCCCCCCTCCAAGAAGGCGATAATGGGGATAATGACCTCGCCCTCTTCCCGGTCCAGTAGCAACCCCTCTGTGGAGCAATACCTCAAACCCACTTCCTGGGGGATGCGATATGTCGCCCTAAACTCTTCTATCTGGGAGGGGCTGTTCACTAGATACTCAAATCTACCCATGGTTGACAAAGTCAGAGGGAGGGAGACACAAAACGGCGACTGGGATAAGCTACCACGGGCCGAAGAAGAAATCTCTATGGAATACGAAAATCTCAGGGAGAGAACTTACGAAGAGTGAAATCGGCGGATGAGCTTTGGTCTCGCAGGGAGATCGTAGCGGATTCTGGAACTGGTTGAAGCAGATTACAGGAAGGGCTTTGAGAGTCAGAGCGCTTGAGTTCGCCGGGAGTTCTGAAGTTTGCAAAATGAGAAGACAATCCCACCTGGGACCTTATATAGTGGTAGATGAAATGGTGCAACTTAGCCCGCCCAAAAATTTCGAGGAGAATCTCGTCCGTTGATTCGAAATGGACCGCTAGATCTCAAGGACAAGACGCCGCCTGGAGTAATTAATGACGCCTCGGAAACGGCGCGGCAGCAGCGGTTATAAAGAAGGCGCCCAAAACTCGCGTGCACACGCGCGGAGTCAAAGTTCTGTGCCCACTTTTGTCAAAAGGTCAAAACCCCACTTTTTTCTCTTCGGATGCGAGGTAAAAAGTGAAGTTTTGAGGGGCTATTGTGGGTAAGAAAACCCAGTGTCGTATGTTGGGCCAGAGGCCCAATCCGGACAAGGCTCTCTGTCCGAAGAGGATAAAAAGCGTCAATGTTTTGCCACCTTGGTATAAGTACAGCCCATTAGGGACAAATGTTCCGTCCGAAGACAACCTTTTCGGTCCGAAGAGACCATCTCCCACGGGCCTGCCCAGGACTTGACCAAGGAGCTATGCCGAAGATCTTCCCGCGAAAGCTGAGCCCCGAGCATGCCTAACTGCGAAGTTATCATGAAATATCCTGCTATTAAAGCTGCCACCGCCACATTTAATGCACTGCAGCAACTTTCCTGGCCGCATTTATGTGGAGAAGACACCTGAACAGTGAATCTTCACCTATCACCACTCACTGCAGGTTAAAGCAAACGGCTGATGTGACCAGTACTCAAGTAGGTGCCTAGATGAGGGACAAGTGTGCGGTGAGGATAAGTAGAGGGGGTCTATATAAGAATAGCAGGCCTCACAAAGAGAGGGGGAATTTTTTGGTACAAGAAAAAGCTATCAAATATAAGGCCTCTTCGGACCAAAGAGATCAATCTATAAAACACCGGTTCACCTTTGTTTTTATTATGTCAGCCTACATGAATCGTTGCTAAAACATAACCCAGCCCTGCTGTTTAACCCACTCTCTACAAATTTATTGTTGGGCAATTGTTGGGTTCACAACACAGAGTTGGTATCAGGCCCAACAAATTCATACCCTACAAGTAATTCTTAGATACTTCCGGAGTATAGGCAATGATACTCTCTGCTCTTACATTCATGATGAGACCTACTTATTAAATTTATGGTAAAGTCTACTATAAATGTGAGAAGAGGGAGTACAATTTCTTCGTGCTCCAAGCAGGTACGGACCTAGGATTTCAAGTTAGGGGGGCTAAAGTATAAGAAAAAAAATGTGGACGTACAAGTCCAAATTTTATAAGTTAGCAATGTGGGCAAGTCCAATTTTTTTTTTCTTTTAAATTTTTGTGACATTTTAATTTCAAGAGAAATTATAGTAAACCTATGGTTTTAAAAATCAGTACAGTCAAAGAACCGCAAAAAGAACTAGTTATCAGTTTTATGGTCCAACCAAAATCGAACTGATGATATCATAAATAATTTAATTAATAATTTTTAAATTATATAAATAAATAATAAGTTTTTTTTTCATATACTAATAAACTAATAGTAATAAATATGTATGTTTGAAAAATATATAACATCTTCTTAAAGAATTTATGTAAGTTTTAAGCATTTTACATTTTATATTTGCAAAATAAAAATAGCAAAATGTAACAAAGAGGATCTTATATCTAGAAAAGTAAAATAACAAGTCCACATTTTATATATAGTAAGTTTATAACTGAAATTAACAATAATGTAATAATAAATTTGTACTAAAATGAATTATTATTTAATATTTTAAAATTATATATTAAATATTTTTTTTTGAGAAAGAATTATATATTAAATATGATTGTACATTTCTTATATATAATATTATATTATATGAATTGCTATATATTTTGTTTAATTATCAGTACTATGTAAGTCCTAAAAAAAAAAAAAAGTACCTCATGTAAGACTACAACGTTGCACTCTACAACCACGTAATGAATAATTAAATATAATAAATAAATAAAATAAAAAATCTATTAACTACCCACCTACCCACTGCCAACCTACCCGCTTGAACTAAACATCTTTATCTTCTTGCTATTTTCATTGGATATCTGGGTTGTTTAAAGTTCTAGTTTCTTTCTCCTTTAGCTCTTGTTTCAAAAGTTATGGACATGCATTTGCTTCTTCTCATTTTTGTTAAAATCTTGTACTGTCCAGCAAATACAAGATTAAAGAAAGTTGACGCTGCTGAATTCTTACCACTCTCTCTGCAAACATATTTATCACTCCATCTCTCCGTCTCTCTCTCTTGACTTTCTCCATCACTTTTTCTTACCCCTGAATTTGGTTTGTATAAGGCTATAAGCTGTAACTGTGGGTGGGTTTTTAATTTTCTTTTGGATTGAACTGTCTGGACTGTTAGCAGGGAGCCAAGCTTTGGAAGAGAGAGGCCCAACCTTAAAATAGGCAAATTATACCTAATAAAAAAAAATGGACCAAGGGGGCCTAGGCGGCCGGGCCCCCCTAAGACCCCACCTGGGTCAGTCTCTGACTTTAAAAGTATCTAAAAATTTTTCATTGCGTTCGTTTCGTAATGATTACTCTTTATCATAAGACAAAAAAGCTAAGAATTATTTTTTTAAAGTGTAGAATGGATTTGATTCTAATTTATTTATTTGACAACAAAAGATTTTATCTGAAATTACTTAGAACTCATAAGTATATAAATTTCTTGTAATAAAATATTTCATCCTCAGACTAAATATCATCTTTTATGTTAATGCATCAACGATGAATTGTAACTTTCTTAATGCTCACAAAGGAAGAAAAATAAGAAAATCTCCCCTAGAGTTTATGCAATCATTTATGCTCATTTAAAAATAGATATTTGCTCCCTCTCTCTTTTCCGTCAAAAAAAAAAAAAAAAGAAATATATTTGCCCCCTAAGACACGATCGAGACCATAAGAGCTTTATTTATTAATTTTTATTTACTATTATTATTATTATTATTATTATTATTTTAATATTGCCTTTGACATGAGGAAAATTAAATCAAAGGATGATTTTTTTTTTTTTTTTGAAAAGTTGAATTTGGTGAAAACCAGGCTCGGCCGAAGTTAGCATAATGAAGGAGTTTCCGTTTGACATTTGCTTAATCTAAAGTCCAGCCCAAGATGGCGTGTTATAAATCAATCTTGGACAACGTAGACATCTTCCAGAACCATTGAAAAATTGGGCTAGGCAAGTTACCTCAACAATCTTGTTATGCAAAGGCGAAGGAAATTCAAACTCAAACTCTACCAATGACGATACCGGATACCATCACTGGTCCACAAAGTTCTTAGCACCACATTGAATTGATTTCCAAAATATTCAGCATTTTCCAATTTCTGAGAAAAGTTTTTACCGACTAACACAATTTGAAATTTGATATAGAATCTTTAGCTTTGACTATGCATATGAATGTATCATAAAGTAATTAGATTGTTTTGTGGTACAGGTGTGATGGTTTTACTATTTGCCCTTCATGTCCTAAATATATTTAATTCAAATGTCACGTTTGATATAATTTCATAAATGGCTTAAAAAAAAAAAAAAAAAAAACCCCGACTTATCTTTAGTCTATGAGATGATCAAAAGTCCAAAACTATGAATTTCTTTACGTCTTAACTCTCTTTCACGTGCTTTTGAGAGCTTGGGTCCATTCTATGACTTTCAATATCAACAAGTGACATTTTTACTAGAAGGAAAGAATATCTCATGGAGCGATTGTATGTAACGAAATAGCCACTCACTTGGTAATTTTATTGCTCACAACCTAACTAAATATACTAGACACGTTAGAAATTTTTTGGTATGAATGGAGGAGGATATTTCTCCACACTTTTATTCTGTCTTAATTTCAGCCGATAACAACTGATTTCCTTTCAATGAAATTCTAAGCTTTTATTGTAAAAAAAAACTAGCCACCCACTGTATTATATGAGGTTTACATATTGTAAGGATCCATATACTATAAGAAGGTGAGTGCATATAATGGCTATGTTATAGATTATCTTTCTTATAGCTTTACTTAAAAAGTTAAAAATATCTAGACTATGGAAATTGCCAATTGGACCATTGTAAGGGGGTAGGCCTGGATTGGGCTATTAGGCAAATTCTTGCCGCACTAGGCCCGAGTTGTTTCTAGGTGAGGAGTCGGGACCGGCCCAATTGGAGCACACCTTGGCTCGGCTTGTGCGCAAACGTTGAGTCCAAGTCATCCTCTGTTTCTGCCGCAGAAGACTTTTCTCCAGTTTCTGCCGCAGGATTGACGTTTCTGCCGCAAGAGGAACTTTTCTCCGATTTCTGCCACAGATTTGACTTTTTTGCTGTGCAGCAATACTTTCTGCTATGCAATGAAGCTATTTGCTGTGCGAAAAAGTTTTCTGTTTTGCAGCAAAGCTTCCTGCCGTAAAGCCTCATGCTGTGCAATGAAGCCATCTACCGTGCAATAAAAGTTTATACAATGTGAATGACCACTCTTCGTTTTTTGCTGCAGAAACATTTTTCCACTTCCTTGGCCTGGCTTGTGCGCAAGCCACACCACATTTGCTAAAATCTGTTTATAAGCTTACAGTAGGCAGAGTCATTGTTAAGAGGTTATGGCAGGCCGACAATATATAGAAAACGTAAAGAAAATGTAGTCACTATTTCTGCCGCAATAAACAAGATAAATAACTTAAAAGGCATCGCTTTTAAAGAATAACACTTAAACAAAGGATTAGAGCGGGATTAGTAGAGTAAAAAGAATGAGTCTGCCACACCAAGTATCACTGCGGGACTCTAACCAAGGAAGGGAAAACTGCTCCCTCAACGCAAGTAACTTCAAAGGCGAAATTAATTGCTTTAAGAGATCAGCCCCAAAATGGTATATGCCCGAGTATAAGTTGTATTTCCCTCCAATGGAGGACAAGGCTATTGAGGGAGAGAGGGGGTTAACCCATTTGGGTGCATGCCTGCCATAAAACGCTCTGTTTTCTTTCTTTCTTTTGTTTTCTGTTTTTCTTATCTTTTCTCTCTGTTTTCTCTCTTAGAATTCTTGCCTTTCTTTTCTTTTTTCCTTTCTTTCTTTCTTTTCTTTTGTTTTCTCCTTTTTCCTTCTCTCTTTGTTTTTTCTTTGCATTCCTTTTTTTTCCTCTTTGTTTTTTCTTTTCCGTTCCTTCCTCCCTTTTTCTTCCTCCCTTTTCCTGTACACAGCTACGAGTCTCTTATATAGAGCCTGCCGTGACCGATTTTACTATTCTAGCCCTTTCATGGCCCTTGTCTGATATGGGAACCTTTTGCCGACCACTTACCGAGTCAATGGTTCTAACTACCACCATTGACCTGTGGCTTTCAGACAATGACGGTTCCTTTTCTACTCGTTCAGTGTGTACCCTCTCCCTCTCGGTCTCTCATGGCATGCACCCAATGGTTCTTACCCAGCCTTGCCTCTTTTGGGTGGCATGTCATCCCAGCAGGACTGTGCCCACCAAAAGAGCCCAAGCAAGAAACACAAGAATGGGTTTCCACTCCTCTCCCCACCGCCAGACCGTGCCCTCTCCCATGACCTCACCTTTTCCCATAGTGGCTGGGTATAGGCTGGTGATGCCTAGGTCGTACGCATGCTTTACCTTCTTGATGTTTCATATGTTTGCCGAGGTCTAAAAATGGGTGCGCATATCCTGCCGTGCGCTTTTTGGCTTTTTCTGGTGTGGGTTGCATCTCCAACGTTTATGACTTGTCCCTTTCTTTGGAAGGCTGGGCCTTGTTGGATCATTGGGCCTTGCTTCTCACTAGGCTTTCTTCTTTATGGGCCTTTGGGTACAAATTTGCAAAAAATGGGCATCAACAGTTAGCCCCCTGAGCATATGGATTGCTCCTGCAATTTGTATGCGAAAACTCGTGCAATTTTCTTCCGTGGGTTGTTTCACAACTCACATGCGAATGCTTCTCTTCTTTTTTCGCGTGCTTGCTGTTTCAATATTTACTCTCCTTAGGCATGTTGTTTTCTTTCTTTCTACAATTTTACGACCCTCCAAGGGTAGCCAAAAAGTTGTTCTTCATGAGGGTAGTGGTTTTGTTGCTGTCACCCCAAAGTGAGTTTGTTGAAAGCTTTGCATCTCTTTCTGCTGATCGCTTGCACGTCATTATTTGACTTGCGCCTGCTGGGCCTTTTTGGGCCTGCTGTATGCTTTCCTTTTGCTCTTCATGACTTGTGCCTGCTAGGCCTCTTTGGGCCTGCTGTATGCTTTCCTTTTGCTCTTCATGACTTGTGCCTGCCAGGCCTCTTTGGGCCTGCTGTATGTTTTCCTTTTTGCTAAATTCCATTAGCCCAGTACTATCATTGGGCTTGTACTATGCAATTTCGGGCTTCCTTGGCTTATTTCATTGCTTTCAGGCTCCTTTGTCCCATTTTTTTTCTTTTGGCATCCTCGACCCGTTTCATCACTTTCGGGCTCCTTTGTCCCATTTGGGCTCCTTTGTCCCATTTTATTCTTTTGGCATCCTTGGCCCGTTTCATCACTTTCGGGCTCCTTTGTCCCATTTTATTCTTTTGGGCATCATCGGCCCGTTTCATCACTTTTGGGCTCCTTTGTCCCATTTGGGCTCCTTTGTCCCATTTTATTCTTTTGGGCATCCTCGGCCCGTTTCATCACTTTTGGGCTCCTTTGTCCCATTTCAATTCTTTACTCCCATGGGCTTTTACTAATTTCATTGGGCTTCCCCGGCCCAATTACTGTATACTATCTTTGGGGCTCATGGGCTTGCCATCAACCGCTTACTTTCTTTGTTTGCATTACTTCGGGCCTGCTGTGGCTCATTCTCACTTTTACACATCACATATAGCCCATGGGTTTGCTTTCTCTCTTTCCTGGCTCCTTTAAGCCCGTTTGCTCCCTCAAGGCCCATTTGTTTATTTCATAGACCTGTGATCTATTATTCCTGCCGCTTGGGCTTAATGGTTTTTTTTCTCACTTTACTAACTCTTTTCTTCCCATATGGTTTTCATTCTAAGGGATTGTTGATGATGATGATGTGTGCATCCTTCTCTTCATCATTTCTTTACTTGTTTCTTGGTTTGCTTCTTGAAAATTCCTTGTGATCTTGAACTTCTACAATGGTACTCATTTCTTTATGTTTGTGGCAATTTGTATACTTATTTCTTCACGTTTCTACAGCAGCACGTACTCATTTCTTTGCTTTTGTAGGGATAAATACTCATTTTTCTGCTTCCGCAGAATATGTAGACACTTTCTGCCGCAATACATGCACTTATTTCTCTGCGTCAATACACTTTTTACTCTGCTTCTGCTAGAGTAGCATCTATACTGTAAGAAGTGAAGGTTGTAGCAGATTCTGCGGCAGAAGAATTAGGCTTGACTGCTTACTTTCCCCACATATTCCTTTGTATTATCCCTTCACCTCTTCATCCTTTCTTGTTGGGTTCTTCTTCGTTGTGATGTTCTACATCTCTGTAGAATGCTCAAAATTGGCTCTTTGGATTCTTTGACTCTTCTTTCTCTTTGCGTTTACACATCTTCATTTCTTTTGCTCAAAACAAAGCGTAGAGCTAACATTGCAAGCCCTTATCATAGTAGAGTACTCTTTCATTTGCTGATAATACTTTCTGCTGTGTTGAAGAACACACGTATTCTTTGGCAGGATGAAGTTTCTGAGGAGAAAGATGTTGGGCCTTGTGGAAAGGCAAGTTTCTTTCAATGATGATGTATTTATGGAAGGCCTCTTTATTCGGAGCTGCTACTGACATGGGCAAATGTATTGTTGCAATAGTAAAGGACCTTTTAGCCCCCAAGATCATCAATACTCTTGTACCTTTGCTGTTTGCATTGCGGGTTGTTTCTGATCCTGCCATAAATTCTGGTTCTGCTGCAAAAGTGATCTTTCTGTAGAAGTGATTGAGTCTGTCACTCGTTTTAAGGCGCCTACAAGTGGTGCCATTATAGATGTTTCTCTTTCAAGGGGCAATGAGGATGCTTCACGAGAAATCTTCACTTTCTTTTCATTCTAAACATTTTCTTTGTCATTCTGTCACAGTAACTATTGATTCCTTTGTGTTTGCTTTTTTTTTTTTTTTTTTTCTTCTTTAACATATTCTTCTTGTCATTCTGCCATAAGCTTTAGTCATCTTTTGTCTATATCTGCGGCTGCGCTCTTGGGCCTCTTCCCTCCTTTCATCAAGCCCCTCTAGGTTTTCGCATCTTTCTGCCGCAAAGACTTCCTTTTCTTTTTTTGCATTTGCGTAACTCTCAGGGATGGAGTCATTACTTCTGCTAGGCTCATTACCTTTGTCCCACAGATCAAGGAAAAAAGTGAAAACCCTGCGGCTGACTTTGATGAATTTCTCTAGAGCGTTTGGTAGATGCATTGCCCATCCTCTTGTATACTCTTGGCTCATTTTGTTAATGATCTTTAAGCCCCCAAGTGCGGAAGGGCTATGGGGTGACCATGCTGTGTAAGTTTTGTGGATGAGTGTGAATCAAGTTGGCTTGTAGTTGGCAGCTGTGGCATTTTTTTTTTTTTTTACACAAATTCTGCCGTGTCTCTCTTCATGGCAGGCTAGTAGTAACCCATTTGCAACAGGCATCTGTAAAGCTTTTTCTTCTTCTGGTGCTCCCCACACTCTCCTGAGTATATTTCTTTTATAATTTCTTTTGCTTCTTCAAGGCCCAAACGTCTTAAAGGGTCTCCATCGTACCCTTTCTTGAAAAGGATCATATTTTGCAAGGAGTAACGTGTTGCCAACCTCTTAAGCTTGTATCTTTCACTGTGCTTTTGTGGTAGGATGCCTTCTATCAGGTACTTCATGAATGGGCTTCTCCAATCTTCGCTGATGAACATAGCGTAACTTTCCTTTCTGTCTGCCGCAAGCTGGCAGGTCCCACATTAGGTTTGGACTTGGTCTGCTTCTTTACCCATGCTTGGCCAATAAAAGCCTGCCTTTTGAAGTCTGCGGTAAAGGTTGACCTCTCTGCAGGATCCGTAAGTCTTATCATGTACTTCTTTTAATTTTCTTTGGGCTTCCTCCTGCCTTACGCACTTGAACAAGACCCCACCTGGCATCTTGCGGTACAATTTTCCTCCCACCAGGGCGTAGTCTTTTAGCACCTTTAGTTCTATATCGTCTTCTTCCTTCATCAAGGCCTCCCTTATGGGGATCCACCAATCTCCTTCACATTGTTCCTCCTGGAACTTTTCCTTCATCATCTCAATAATAGCCTCTTTCCTCTTGCTGACTTCCATCCTGGTGCTATCCCCTTCGAAAAAATTATTTGTGAGCCAAATGCGACCAACGCATCCACGAATCGATTTTCGTTCCTTAGAGTATGCTCTATTTCAAACTTTTCTTCCATCTTCTAGGCTATTAATGCACCAATGGCACATGAATTGGTGGCTAGGTAGAGTAACAATGGCTTTTTGTGGATTGGGGCTTGCACAGTAGGAAGGTTCATCATGATCTGCTGTAGCCTTTCGAAGGCTGCCTACTGTACTTCTTTCCTCAAAGCTTTGCCTCTTCTATCTTAGCATTGAACGCCCTGGCAGGCTGTGTGGAACGCCCTGGCAGGCTGTGTGGAACACCCTGGCAGGCTGGGCTACTAGCTTGGCCTCGCGGTCCACATTCAATGTATGCACTATTAACCCAGGATCCCATCCTGGCATTTTCACTATAACCCCATGCGAAGACATCTTTGAATTCTTTCAGCAACAATATCAATTCTGATTTCTTCTTTTTCTGTTAAACTTGCACTAATTGAGATGGGCCTTGGTCCTTGCGAAACAGACCGCAAGTCAACTTCCTCAATTTCTTCTTCTGCCATAACCTATACATCCTTTTCTGCCACAACTTCTTTGTTTTTCACTTCATTACTCTCCTCCTCCAAACTTTCTTAAACCACGCAACACATCAAGCTTTTGTAAAAGATACATGATATTGCTACTTCATATTGATACTCTAAGCACTTTACGGCAGGCTTTCTAAATTTACTGCAAAATGGGCCTTAGCCCCCCAGCATGTGAGACAACTAGATGAGTCTTTAGCCTTTTGAAGAAGACTTCCCAAATTTTGTTGCAGAATGAGACAGCCCCCAGTATACAAGAGTAAGCCTTTAGCTTTCAGCAGAAGGCTTTTCGTGTTTGCCGCGGAATGAGCTTTAGCCCCCAGCACGTGAGACAATTGGATGAGCTTGATATCACCTTCTCTTGGTGTTGATGCTCAGTCATATGGTTTATGCATTCTTCAGTAAAGAAAAAATTAGATGCCATGGATCTACAAGTTGCCATATTGTAGAAATTCTTCGTTGCTAGAGAATTTGGGAAAAAAGATACTTCCCAAGCATGCTTTGACTTCGTTCCACTGAAAGCATAATTGCTTCCCATGTGTTTTCTGCTACATATGACTGTGGCTATAGCTCTTCTGCAGATTCTTTCTAAAGATTTGCGATCATGTCCTGCCATACTACTCAGTCATTCTTGCTGCAATGACTTGATCCTGTTGGGCCTTTCCAAGCCTGCCGCTTATTCTTTCCCCAATGGCTTATTTGGCCATGGGTTTTCTTACTCATGGGCTCCTGCGTCCCTTGTGTTTTCCCTTGGGCATCCTCGGCCCATTTGCTTTGTCTTGGGCTTCCTCAGCCCATTTTATTGTCTTTGTGTTCCCATGAATTCTTGATGGGGCAATGATCACTTTTGTTGTAAAAGATAACCACATTGGATTTATGATTGCACTTAAAAAATTCAAGAATTCAATACTGAATTTTGTGGTAGGATATTCTGTGAAAAGACCTGCTGGAATACAAAATTCTACTGTAGAATATTCTACCATAAAATATTCTGCTGTGAGTAGTTTGCTGAAGGATTCGCACTTTCTGCTACAAAAAATTTTTGCGGAAGGACATTTTACACTTCTAGAATTCAGCAGATTTTGCTGTGAAAAGTCTGCCGCAAGACCTGTACTTTCTGTTGCAAAATTTTTGCGGAGGGACATTTTTGCACTTCTAGAAAAGTCTACTAGAGGATACTTCACAGAGGAAATAGTTATTCGCAACAGTACAGTAATGATGAAAAATTTCCTTTGGCTACAATAGCTTCATTTTTTTTTATTTCTAGCTTTTGGTTCTTCAAGGGAAGTAGAGCTAGAATCACTAGCATAAAAAAAATGATTGAAACCTTGTGAGGGAATGAAGGGATTTTTCTACTTTAAGTGCTGGACCTGAAGGTGGAGATGAAGAGAGTTTACAAAGCTTCTAGTGTTTCCTTGAAAGAAATGAGAGCAAAATGTGATAAGTGGCTTAGAAAGCTTTGCATGTTTGAATGAGTGGCTTGCCACATGTCTCACATGCATGACAAGGAAAACAAGTGGTATTTAAAGGATAGGAACAAGTGGCATTTTTGTTGTAGAACTCTATGGTGTTGTAGTGATATTTTGCTACCGCATTTTTGAGGCAATGCCATTGAACTCTACTATGGTATTGTGGTATTCTACCACAAGATCCTGCTGCAATATTCTGCTATAGCATTTTGCTCAAGATACTGCTTTGTTTAAATGTTGTTGTGTTCTGCCACAAAATTCTGCTACGAAACTATCCTGCTATAACATTGCTGGATTCTGCCACAGCACTATCCTGTTGTAACGTTGCTGTATTCTGCCACAGAATTCTGCTACAGCACTGTCCTGCTATAACGTTGTTGTATTCTGCCACAGAATTTTGCTACGAAACTGTCCTGCTGTAACATTGCTGGATTCTGCCACAACACTATCCTGCTGTAACGTTGCTGTATTCTGCCATAGAATTCTGCTACGAAACTGTCCTGCTGTAACATTGCTGGATTCTGTCACAGCACAATCCTCCTGTAACGTTGCTATATTCTGCCACAGAATTCTGCTACAGCACTGTCCTGCGGTAACGTTGCTATATTTTGCCAAAAATTCTACCACAGTATTGTCCTGCTGTAACATTGTTGGATTCTGCCACAGTACTATCCTACTGTAACGTTGCTGTATTCTGCCACAGAATTCTGCAACAGTACTGTTGTGATATTCTGCCATAGGATTCTGCTATGGACTGCTATGATGTTTTGGATACTTTCCTGAGAGTATAGTTTGGAAGGTTTAAGAACATCTGCACGTCTTGCTTTGGTAAGGACTTGGAAACATGTTTGCGAGAGAGAAATTTCTCATTCTCCCCATCTTGATCCCAACTCCCCAGTGAAGTTGCCAATTGTAAGGGGGTGGGCCTGGATTGGGTTATTGGGCAAATTCTTGCCGCACTAGGCCCGAGTTGTTTCTAGGTGAGGAGTCGGGACCGGTCTAATTGGAGCACACCTTGGCCCGGCTTGTGCGCAAACGTTGAGTCCAAGTCATCCTCTGTTTCTGCCGTAGAAGACTTTTCTCCAGTTTCTGTCGCAGGATTGACGTTTCTGCCGCAAGAGGAACTTTTCTCCGATTTCTGCCACAGATTTGACTTTTCTGCTGTGCAGTAATACTTTCTGCTATGCAATGAAGCTATTTGCTATGCGAAAAAAATTATCTATTTTGCAGCAAAGCTTCCTGCCGTAAAGCCTCCTGCTGTGCAATGAAGCCGTCTACCGTGCAATAAAAGTTTCTACAATGTGAATGACCACTCTTCGTTTTTTGCTGCAGAAACATTTTTCCACTTCCTTGGCCTGGCTTGTGCGCAAGCCACACCACATTTGCTAAAATCTGTTTTTAAGCTTATAGCAGGCAGAGTCATTGTTAAGAGGTTATGGCAGGCAGACAACATATAGAAAACGTAAAGAAAATGTAGTCACTATTTCTGTCGCAATAAACAAGATAAATAACTTAAAAGGCCTCGCTTTTAAAGAATAACACTTAAACAAAGGATTAGAGCGGGATTAGTAGAGTAAAAAGAATGAGTCTGCCACACAAAGTATCACTGCGGGACTCTAACCAGGGAAGGGAAAACTGCTCCCTCAACGCAAGTAACTTCAAAGGCGAAATTAATTGCTTTGAGAGATCAGCCCCAAATGGTATATGCCCGAGTATAAGTCGTATTTCCCTCCAATGGAAGACAAGGCTATTGAGGGAGAGAGGGGGTTAACCCATTTGGGTGCATGCCTGCCATAAAACGCTCTGTTTTCTTTCTTTCTTTTGTTCTCTGTTTTTCTTATTTTTTCTCTCTATTTTCTCTCTTAGAATTCTTGCCTTCCTTTTCTTTTTTCCTTTCTTTCTTTCTTTTCTTTTGTTTTCTCCTTTTTCCTTCTCTCTTTGTTTTTTCTTCGAATTCCTTTTTTTTCCTCTCTGTTTTTTCTTTTCCGTTCCTTCCTCCCTTTTTCTTCCTCCCTTTTCCTGTACACAGCTACGGGTCTCTTATATAGAGCCTGCCGTGACCGATTTTACTATTCTAGCATTTTCATGGCCCTTGTCTGATATGGGAACCTTTTGTCGACCACTTACCGAGTCTGTGGCTTTCAGACAATGACGGTTCCTTTTCTACTAGTTCAGTGTGTACCCTCTCCCTCTCGGTCTCTCATGGCATGCACCCAATGGTTCTTACCCAGCCTTGCCTCTTTTGGGTGGCATGTCATCCCAGCAGGACTGTGCCCACCAAAAGAGCCCGAGCAAGAAACACAAGAATGGGTTTCCACTCCTCTCCCCACCGCCAGACCGTGCCCTCTCCCATGACCTCACCTTTTCCCATAGTCTTGTTGGGGGTTCTATCTATTATATAGTCTTGTTTAGTTGATCTCTGTCGTCCACTTGTCGGTCATCTGAACTTATGTCTGAGAGCTCGTTCTATTAGTCACCTTTGCAGGCTTTCTGTTAGTTGGAGTAACCAAGACTGCACTGTTCACCGGTTAATTCACCATTAATGCGGTTAGAGTGTTGGTGGCATGCATTTAATGAGCGAGTGACAGCTTCCATCCTTCAACGTCGGCTTGCCGAGGACGTGGGCAACCTCGGCGAGGTCCCTTGACGACTTGGGCCTTGTCCGCTTATCCTCGGATTCTGCCCTCTCTTCGGTGTGGACCTTGGGCCCGATATGGAGTGGGCCGGGGTTGCTAAATATTTGGGGCCCCACAATAGCCCCTCAAAATTCTGCTGTCCGACCTCTCGGGCGGGGAGGAGGATTTTGACGTTCTCGGGCCTATTGTCTTGGCCTGTCGAACCTTGCCTTTCTGTTAATGTCACCATCCTTTCAACTGCCCCTGCAACTTTCTTTAGCACAAAGGGCCCGCCCGAGGAGTTTTTCCTTATTTCTGTAAGTCTCATTTTCTTTCTAGTTTATACTTTTCCGCCTGAGTTCCTTGCTAGTTCTTCTAGGATTGGTAGGTTTAAGTTGTTGTGCTTTAGCGCTTAGTTTTACTTGGTTTTCGTTCCTAGCAAGGCTCATTACTTAGCACCAAAGGGGTTGGCTTTGCCGTAAGTTTGGGCCTACGGTCAGTACAAAACCCTGGTTCTGCCCAGTGCTTAGATCGTCCTATAGTGACTAGTTTCCCTATAAGTTTGAGTCCGAGGACCATGCAAGACCTTGGCTTTTCCTAGCACTTGGTATTTCATGAGGAAATGATTTTTCTGTTGGCCTGAGTCCTTAGACCATGCAATGCCTAGAATCTGTCTAACACTTGTCTTCGTTTGAAGTAGTTGGTTTCCCCAGAGGCTTGAGTCTGAGGACCATGCAAGGCCTTGGTTCTGTCCAGTACTTAGTTTTCTTCTTTTAAGTAGTTAGTTTCCCCAGATGCTTGGGTTCAAGGACCATGCAATGCCTAGGTTCTGTCTAACCCTTAGTTTTCTGTCTGAAGTAGCTGGTTTCCCCAGAGGCTTGAGTCCAAGGACCATGCAAGGCCTTGGTTCTGTCCAGTACCTAGTTTTCTTCTTTTTTTTTTTAAGTAGTTAGTTTCCCCAGAGGCTTGGGTCCGAGGACCATGCAATGCCTAGGTTCTGTCTAACCTTTAGTTTCCTGTCTGAAGTAGCTGGTTTCCCCAGAGGCTTGAGTCCGAGGACCATGCAAGGACTTGGTTCTGTCCAGTACCTAGTTTTCTTCTTTTTAAGTAGTTAGTTTCCCTAGAGGCTTGAGTCCGAGGACCATGCAATGCTTAGGTTCTGTCTAACCCTTAGTTTTCTGTCTGAAGTAGCTCGTTTCCCCAGAGGCTTGAGTCCGAGGACCATGCAAGGCCTTGGTTCTGTCCAGTACCTAGTTTTCTTCTTTTTAAGTAGTTAGTTTCCCCAGAGGCTTGAGTCTGAGGACCATGCAATGCCTAGGTTCTGTCTAACTTTTAGTTTTCTGTCTGAAGTAGCTGGTTTCCCCAGAGGCTTGAGTCCGAGGACTATGCAAGGCCTTGGTTCTGTCCAGTACCTAGTTTTCTTCTTTTGAAGTAGTTAGTTTTCCCAGAGGCTTGAGTCCGAGGACCATGCAATGCCTAGGTTTTGTCTAACCCTTAGTTTTCTGTCTGAAGCAGCTGGTTTCCCCAGAGGCTTGAGTCCGAGGACCATGCAAGGCCTTGGTTCTGTCCCGTACCTAGTTTGCTTCTTTTTAAGTAGTTAGAGGCTTGAGTCCGAGGACTATGCAATGCCTAGATTCTGTCTAACCCTTAGTTTTCTGTCTGAAGTAGCTGGTTTCCCCATAGGCTTGAGTCCGAGGACCATGCAAGGCCTTGGTTCTGTCCAGTACCTAGTTTTCTGACTTGTTCCGCCGAGGAGGGGACCCTGCTCTGGTCTAGCCTCTTCGTTTGGCGTGCCTCTTTTGATTACGAGGCATCCCTTGGGCTGTTCAAGTAACGCGCTTGACGCTTCGGTGCCTCCTCGTTAATGAGGCGCCTCCTCATTAATATCCTTGCAGATTTACAAGGATCTAGCGGCGGATAAGCCCCTTGGAAATTGAGCGGAGTTATTACCTCCGATAATCTCTCCCTAGGATTTTGTGCGGGCTGGCTCTCATCAATTTTTGCCTTCTATATAAGGCATTTCTGGGACAACCCTTTTCTTCAAACTCCACAAACATCTGAATTCAAATTTCACAAACACATTGTTCAGGGGTTCTGCAAAAATAGCAGTTTGTGCCCCACAAAATGAATTGGCCCTTGGAAAGGGCGGTTACGAGGAAGCCTAGCCCCTTTCAGGAGCCGAGGATGGCACCCCTACCCTGGACGTCATGCTGGGGTTGGGGTAGGAGGAGGTCGAAGATTCTTCTTCTTTTCAACCTAGCCAGAGGTGGGACCCTCCTTGCTGTTTGGAGGGGGATCCAGAAAGAACGTAACCTCCCTCCCCTGGATTTGGATCTATCAGCCCTCCAAGCTGGCAGTGATGGGGTTGGGAGGGAAACCAGGCGGAACCGAGAGGTGGAACCGTCAGGCGCCGCGGCCTCTTCTTCCTCCTCCTTCCTTCCGCCGCAAGTGGTGGTTGGGGAGCTATGGATGGTCTTAACATAGGCCTGTCTCCACATCTTCCTCCACCACTGGGCATGGCTTTGAAACAAGCCAGCCTAGGCTTCTCATCCTTTCTCTTCTCTTGCTTCTCCACCAGCCTTGTTAGGCGTTTTTCTTTGTAGTTAGCTTTAGAACAAGCCTGCATGGGTATCAATTGTAAGATGTAACTTTTTCTTCATATATTAATAAAGAAGTAGACCCATTTCATTTCTTTTATTTTTCGCATCTTTTTGTTTCTTGTGATCGTTGCCTTCTGAGTGAATGTTGTTGCTGCACACTGTATTGTTTTTTTCGTTTTGTTTTTTGTTTTTGTTTTTGTTTTTTTTTTAGAAGTGTTGCTCTTGATCTTTTCACACCAGCTATTGCACTTGCTAGTGCACAAGTCCTCCCTACAGACGACGCCAATTATAGGGACCCGTTTTTCGGGCGGCCCCCGTACAATAAATTTGTAGAGCATGGGTAGAAGGGCTAAGCACTAGCAAAGCGAACAATGGTCGACGTGAGGTTCATAGGAATAATAACAAAGGAATTTGACTAAGTGTTTGTGAGGATAATAACAATGACTTTGGCTAAGTGTTCGTGAAGAAAATTCGTTCTCGGCCCAGTCTGAGGATCTCTTTCCTTAGAACTGACATATACAAGGGTTGTCCTCGGACACCCTGAAAATTCCTTTTTCATTTCTCCTCCAGGGTCCTTATCTCCCATCCTCCCTTTATGTTGGGGGTTCTATCTATTATATAGTCTTGTTTAGTTGATCTTTGCTGTCCACTTGTCGGTCATCTGAACTTATGTCTGAGGGCTCGTCCTATTAGTCACCTTTGCAGGCTTTCTGTTAGTTGGAGTAACCAAGGTTGCACTGTTCACCGGTCAATTCACCATTAATGCGGCCAGAGTGTTGGTGGCATGAATTTAATGAGCGAGTGACGGTTTCCATCCTTCAACGTCGGCTTGCCGAGGACGTGGGCATCCTCGGCGAGGTCCCTTGACGACTTGGGCCTCGTCTGCTTATCCTCGGATTCTTCCCTCTCTTCGGCGTGGACCTTGGGCCCGATGTGGAGTGGGCCGGGGTTGCTAAATATTTGGGGCCCCACAATATATATATAAATATATATATATATATATATATAAAGTAATTTTTTCCTTGTCTTTAATGCAAGCTATATTCAATTATTCATTGCTTGATTATTTATGCTTGTAAGTTATATTTATTGTGTACTACTTTGTTATACATAGGGAAATGCTAACGAGTGCCCTTAGGGCATTAGTTAACGATCCCTTTTAAGAAAGTTTTGACATCACTTTATAGAAAATAAAAAAAAAAACTGTCAAAACATTAAATTTTTTTTTTTCATAAAAACTTTCTTTAATTGGATTATTAACCAATACCCTAAGAGCATTCGTTAATATGATCATTTTATTTAACAATCTCTAGCATTATGATTTTTATATTACTTGTTGAAATGGATAATAGCTATGCCCCCTTCTCCAGTGAAAATTTATGTGTTTTGGAGCTTGCTATCTTTGTCTATGTTGAGAGCAAGGGCATGGTCGGTTAGGAACCACAAACACAAACACAGGTACAACATAGCAACATGAGTAATTTCTGAAAATTTATAATATAAAACAACCAGTACAATACTAGTGTGGGGACCCAGTTTTCGGGCAACCCCCTTATAATGAATTTGTAGAGAGTGAGTAGAAGGACTAGGCACCAGCAAGGAAGACAACAGTCGACGTGAGATTCATAAGAATAATAATAAAGGAATTTGACTAAGTGTTTGTGAGGATAATAACAATGATTCTGGCTAAGTGTTCGTGAAGGAAGTTCGTCCTCGGCCCAGTCCGAGGATCTCTTTCCTTAGAACTGACAAATACAAGGGTTGTCCTCGGACACCCTAAAAACCCCTTTTACATTTCTACTCAAGGGTCTTCACCTCCCAACCTCCCAACCAACCCCTTTTACGTTGGGGGTTCTATCTATTATATAGTCTTGTTTAGTTGATCTTTGCCGTCCACTTGTCAGTCATCCGAACTTGTGTCTGAGGGTTCGTCTTATCAGCCGCCTTTGTAGGCCTTCTGTTAGTTGAAGTAACCAAGATTGCACTGTTTACTGGTCAATTTACCATTAATGCGGCTAGAGTGTTGGTGGCATGCATTTAATGAGTGAGTGACAGCTTCCTTCCTTCAATGTCGGCTTGCCGAGGTTGTGGCCTCCTCGGCGAGGTCCTTTGATGACTTGGGCTCTTCCTACCCATCCTCGGATTCTTGCTGTCCTCGGCGTGGGTCTTGGGCCGGATGTGTGGTGGGCCGGGGTTACCAAATATCTAGGTCCCACAATAGCCCCTCAAAATTCTGCTGTTCGGCCTCTCGAGCGGGGAAGAGGATTTTGATGCTCTTGGGTCCTTGTCTTGACCTGTCAGCACCAAAGCCTTTTCAAATGCCTAGGGGACATGCCTGGCATTTCGGTATCTAGAGCGTGCCTTCATTAAATTTCGGCGGCTCTGTGTCCTCCACGTTCAACGGTGTGATAATGAATGGACGGTGGGGATGCTCCTGGCTCATTGGGCGGGAAAGCTAGTGCGGTTATTTTTAATGGAGGGTATAAATACCTAATCAAACTGATTTGACCCTTCACTTTTGCAATCAAGAGATCTTATGCACTTCCTTCGAATTTGGTCATTTCTCCAACTGCACCTGCAACTTCCTCTAGCATAAAAAGCCCGCTCGAGGAGCTTTTCCTTATTTCTGTAAGTCTTCTTCTCCCTTCAGTTTATACTTTTCCGCCTGAGTTCCTTGTTAGCTCTTTAGGATGGGTAGATTTAAGAAATTAGTCAAGTCTGAGGAGATGATGGACAAATTCGTCGCTGACTACAAGATCCCCGATACAGTGGGTCTAAGGTACTGTGGGGCAGGGGAGTGGAGTACTAGGAGAAAAGAGGGTGAGGTGGCGATTCCTATAATCGCCTTTCTAGAGGGTGGAACGAGGATTCCCATGGGGCCAGTGACGAGGGACTATCTCCGGCATTTTGACTTATCTCCCACCCAGTGTGTTGTCAACGTTTTTAGGATCTTGGGCTGTGTAGATGCCCTGAATGAGAAGATGGGGTTGAGGCTGACCCATCATGATGTGAACTGGTGCTACAACCTCCAACGCCTGAAGGAGAAGTCCTATTACATGAAAACGAGGGATGATAGGGTCCGGCTGATTCAGTGCCTCCTTGAGTCCAGCAAGGGTCTGAACCAAGACTTCCACATTGTGTCTAGGGAGTGGCACGAGGGCCTTCATTGTCCAACAGTAGAGGGTACACCAGGTGGGGCATTCAGACTAGGAGGGGGTT
Organism: Quercus glauca; assembly: GCA_023736055.1. NCBI lineage: Eukaryota > Viridiplantae > Streptophyta > Magnoliopsida > Fagales > Fagaceae > Quercus > Quercus glauca. The sequence goes on from CM043317.1 coordinate 76,710,736, forward strand.
TAAGTTGTTGTGTTTTAGCGCTCAGCTTTACTTGGTTTTTAACAAGAGCTTGCTTTCTTTTATGCAGATCCGCGCGCTTTTGAGCGTCACTTCAATTTGGTCAATAAGGAGGACCTGGAGAAAGTGCTGAGGTTGGAGGTCTTTGTGAATAAAGACAACGACCAAGTTAGGGCCGCTCACGTGATCCTCGGATACAAACCGACCCAAAAATTGTTCCCGGTGCCAAAGCACGTGATCCGAGCTGGGGATCCTCGGCTGCACAACATCACCATAGTCGAGCGCGGATTCCTGATCCCCAAAGGGCCTTTCATTCCCGAGGGTGTACCGTTGGTTGGTACTTCTTCATCAGCTCAAGCTGCCAAGGTCGAGGAGGAAGAGTTAGAGGAAGAGGAAGTCGCGGACTCTGGTCCTTCTGAGGGCGAGTTTGGTGCTTTCGACCAGCTCCATTCGCCCGAGGATCCTTTCAGTGATTTGGGTGATCCCAGTTTATCTGAGGCAGATTTTTTGCCCAAAGAAGCCTCTCTCCAGTCCAAGATGAGTTTTAAGAAGCGACCCCAGAAGAGCTTGCTGGCATTGATTGAGGGACAGCCGGGGAAGGATGCACCGGAGAAGTCCCTACCCAGGCTTCCGCCTCCTCCACCCTAACAGAGTACACCATCTGGGTCTAAGTCTCCTAGTCCTTTGTAGAAGAAGGACAAGGGAAAGAGGCTCAGGGAGGGTGAAGAGACTGATCTCCCTAGGGGCAACACTCAGCCACCCTTTAAGCAGCTGAGGATAGGGCGTCGAGGCCAGGAAAAGCAGACCGCTGTTCAGCCTGGAGTCCAGGCTTGGCTGCCTGCCCCCATGCTCCATGGGGAGCCCTTGAGGGATGATGCCTCCCTTAGGGACCCTCGAGGGAGTAAGGGTGCATATGTGGCTGATGCCTTAGAGAGGGCTTTATTACTCCCAATGGATATGGTCCAGCTGGAGGCTCTGAGGAGTAAGGAGGTCTTCCTCGGCCTCAAACAACACTTGGGCATGGTAAGTTTCTTGATTGCTTATGATTTTCTTGATCTTCTGTTCCTTGGCTCCTTATCTGTTGTATATTGGTTTCAATTGGCAGGCTATCCAGGCTACCTTCAAGCTGGAGGACATGGCCAGTAGCCAGAGCAAGGTCGCTGGCTCGGAGCATTCCAAGCTGGTGGAAGCCTTACGGACCCTCGACGCTTCCAAGGATGATCTTAAATAAGCGAGGGATCAGTTGGAGGAGATGAAGGCGGCTCGAGAGAAGGCTGAGTCGGCTCTTTCTGTCGCTGAGAAGTTGGCCTTAAACCAAACGGACCGCCTGCTCCAGGCAGAGAACCAGCTTAGGGTCGCTGACAGGGAGATCGTGGCCATGAAAGAGAAGGTGCTTGAGGCAGAGAGGGCCAGAGGCATTGCGGAGTCTGCCAGGGACGAGGCCTTGAAGGCCAAAGAGTAGGCTGAATCCGCTAGGGCTGAGGCCGAGGCCTCCAAAGACAAAGCTGTGGAGGATGCCTATGAGGAAGGGGTGACTGACACAGAGGACGGTCTTCGAGCCCAAGTGCCAGGAGTGTGCAGACTTTACTGCTCCCAAGTTTGGAGTGAGGCCCTTAAACAAGCTGGGGTTGAGACTTCATCCGACCTGTGGAAGGTGGAGAATGTGTACTATCCTGTGGCCATCCGCGAGGATGCCCTTTCAAGCTCTGAGGCCGAGGTGACTACCAAGGGCGTTGGGGTTGTTTTTGAGGAAGGCGTCCCAGTTGCCCTTACTTCGGGCGAGCCCACCAAGGAAGCCGATCCTCCTGGGACCGCTGAGACGAGTGAGAGCCTTGGTGCGGACGTGCCTAGAGAGGCTGCAGACCCTCCAGCCGACGTCCAAGCCTTTCAAGTTGAGGGGGTATCTCTTCCAGCTGACCCTCCCAGGCCGTAGCTCCAGGCGAGGGTGATAAGGACCCTGAGGCCTCTGTTGCCCAGCCCCTTGTGGGAGGAATTAAGGCAGAGCTGAAGGAATAATCTTCCGTAGTACCTTTGCTTTGTTTTTCTTTTTCATTCTTTTTTTTTTTTTTTTTAAACACCGTAAATGGCACATTGTGCTGTATAACTTTTTGGAAGATTCAGTAAAGTGCATATTCCGTTTCCTTTTATCCGTTTTGCTTGTATTGTATGTCGTATATACATATCTTCTTTAGTTGCATGATTCTGACTTTAGTTGTGCCTTAGCCAGCTCCATTGGTCACCATCCCTCGCAGGGCTCATTACTTAGTACCAAAGTGGTTGGCTTTGCCGTAGGTTTGGGCCCACGATCAGTACAAAACCCCGGTTCTGTCCAGTGCTTAGATCGTCCTAAAGTGACTAGTTTCCCCATAGGTTTGAGTCCTTGGACCATGCAAGACCTTGGTTCTGTCTAGCACTTGGATTCCGTTGAAGCTACTAGTTTCCCCATAAGTTTGACGCTGAGGAGTACGCAAGACCTTGGCTTTGCTTAGCACTTGGTATTTCATGAGGAAATGGTTTTTCTGTTGGCCTGGGTCCTTGGACCATGCGAGGCCATAGTTCCGTCTAGTATTTGATTCTTCTTTAGTGGTTAGTTTTCCCTAGAGGCTTGAGTCCGAGGACCATGCAATGCCCAAGTTCTATCTAACTCTCAGTACTTCATCTGAAGTAGCTGGTTTCCCCATAGGCTTGAGTCCGAGGACCATGCAAGGCCTTGGTTCTGTCCAGTACCTAGTTTTCTTCTTTAAGTAGTTAGTTTCCCAGAGGCTTGAGTCCGAGGACCATGCAATGCCCAAGTTCTGTCTAACTCTCAGTTCTCCATCTAAAGTAGCTGGTTTCCCCATAGGCTTGAGTCCGAGGACCATGCAAGGACTTGGTTCTGTCCAGTACCTAGTTTTCTTTTTTAAGTAGTTAGTTTCCCCAGAGGCTTGAGTCCGAGGACCATGCAATACCCAGGTTCTGTCTAACTCTCAGTTCTCCATCTGAAGTAGCTGGTTTCCCCATAGGCTTGAGTCCGAGGACCATGCAAGGCCTTGGTTCTGTCCAGTACCTAGTTTTCTTCTTTAAGTAGTTAGTTTCCCCAGAGGCTTGAGTCCGAGAACCATGTAATGCCCAGGTTCTGTCTAACTCTCAGTTTTCCATCTGAAGTAGCTGGTTTCCCCATAGGCTTGAGTCCGAGGACCATGCAAGACCTTGGTTCTGTCCAGTACCTAGTTTTCTTCTTTAAGTAGTTAGTTTCCCTAGAGGCTTGAGTCTGAGGACCATGCAATGCCCAGGTTCTGTCTAACTCTCAGTTCTCTATCTGAAGTAGCTGGTTTCCCCATAGGCTTGAGTCCGAGGACCATGCAAGGCCTCGGTTCTATCCAGTACCTAGTTTTCTTCTTTAAGTAGTTAGTTTCCCCAAAGGCTTGAGTCCGAGGACCATGCAATGCCCAAGTTCTGTCTAACTCTCAATTCTCCATCTGAAATAGCTGGTTTCCCCATAGGCTTGAGTCCGAGGACCATGCAAGGCCTTGGTTCTATCCAGTACCTAGTTTTCTTCTTTAAGTAGTTAGTTTCCCCAGAAGCTTGAGTTCGAGGACCATGCAATGCCTAGGTTCTGTCTAACTCTCAGTTCTTCTTTTAGTAACTGGTTGGAGTTAAGGGGCTCATCCTCAGTTTTGGGGCATTCGCCTTTGTAGTGACAGTGGCCCTGCGTCTGTTCCGTCGAGGGAGGATTCTCCTTCAGTCTAGCCCCTTCGTTCAGCGCGCCACTTCTAATAACGAGGCGTCTTTTGGGTTATTCAAGTAACGCGCTTGGCGCTTCAGTGCGCGAGGCGCCTTCTCATTAATGCCCTTGCTGATTTACGAGGGCCCAACGGCTGATAAGCCTCTTGGAAATTAGATGGAGTTAATTCTTCTGGTAATTCCTCCTTAGGATTCTGTGCAGGCTGGCTCTCTTCAATTTTTGCCTCCTATATAAGGCATTTTGGGGTGATCATTTTCTTAAAATTTCACAAACATCTGAGTTCAAATTTCACAAACACACTGTTCAGGGGCTCTGCAAAAATAGTAGTTTGTGCCCCACGAAATGAATTGGCCCTTGGAAAGGGCAGTTACGAGGAAGCCTAGCCCATTTTAGGAGCCGAGGATGGCACCCCGACCCTGGACGTCATGCTGGGGGTGGGGTAGGAGGAGGCCGAATATCCTTCTTCTTTTCAACTTAGCCAGAGATGGGACTCCCCTTGCAGTTTAGAGGGGGATCCGAAAGGAATGTAACGTCTCTCCCCCAGATTTGGATCTGTCAGCAATCCAGGCTGGCAGCGATCCGCCGGCTCCCGGTCGTTGTGGGGTTGGGAGGGAAACCAGGTGGAGCCACGAGGTGGAACCGTCAAGCACCGTGGCCTCTTCTTCCTCCTCTGTCCTTTCGTCGCAAGTGGTGGTTGGGAAGCTGTCGACGGTCTTAGCATAGGCCTGTCTCCACTTCTTCCTCCACCACTGGGCATGGCTTTAAAACATGCCTGCCTAGGCCTTTCACCCTTTTCTTTTCTCTTAGCTTCAGCACAAGCCTGTTTAGGCTTTTTCTTTGTAATTAGCTCTAGAACAAGCCTGCATGGGCATCTGTCTTCATAGTTAGTTTTAGAACAAGCCAGCATAAGAATCTAATGTAAAAATGTAATTTCTTTTTCAAGATTAATAAAGAAGTAGCCCTATTTATCTCTTTTATTTCTTGTATCTTTTCAATTTTTGTGATGGTTGCTTTCTGAATGAACATGTTGCCTTTGGTTGTGTGTATACTTTCTTTTTTTTGTTGAAAAGAAGTATTGCTTCTCATCTTTTTCACACCAACCGTTACACTTGTTAGTGCACAAGTCCTCCCCACAGACGACGCCAATTGTGGGGACCCAGTTTCCGGGCGACCCCCTTACAATGAATTTGTAAAGAGTGGGTAGAAGGGCTAGGTACCAGCAAGGAAGACAACAGTCGACGTGAGATTCATAGGAATAATAATAAAGGAATTTGACTAAGTGTTTGTGAGGATAATAACAATGATTCTGGCTAAGTGTTCGTGAAGGAAGTTCGTCCTCGGCCCAGTTCGAGGATCTCTTTCCTTAGAACTGACAAATACAAGAGTTGTCCTCGGACACCCTGAAAACCCCTTTTACATTTCTACTCAAGGGTCCTCACCTCCCAACCTCCCAACCAACCAACCAACCAACCCCTTTTACGTTGGGGGTTCTATCTATTATATAGTCTTGTTTAGTTGATCTTTGCTGTCCACTTGTCGGTCATCCGAACTTGTGTTTGAGGACTCGTCTAATCAGCCGCCTTTGCAGGCCTTCTGTTAGTTGAAGTAACCAAGGCTGTACTGTTTACTGATCAATTCACCATTAATGCGGCCAGAGTGTTGGTGGCATGCATTTAATGAGTGAGTGACAGCTTCCTTCCTTCAATGTCGGCTTGCCGAGGATGTTGCCTCCTCGGCGAGGTCCTTTGATGACTTGGGCTCTTCCTACCCATCCTCGGATTCCTGCTGTCCTCGGCGTGGGTCTTGGGCCGGATGTGTGGTGGGCTGGGGTTACCAAATATCTGGGCCCCACAACTAGTATGACTCGGATACAATAAGAGTATGACACTCTAAATGAAATGTTCGGGCTTCGTCGATGGTAGGTGGTTTCACTTTCCCTTTTTAGGGAATTTTTTTTAAAATTTAATTTAATTTAATTTAATTTAGTGTGAGAATTGTTTTTCAGATGTATGCATGCAATACGCTGTGGCTTCTCTATTTGACTATTGAAATTTATGGGATAATCTGTTTTAACAAATTTTCTTTGGAGCTTGCGGTGACTCAAGCTCTTAATGCAGAGGCGACAAGAAGGAAGAAGGAGTGTCAAAGATTGAGATTTGATAAAAAATGATCTTAATGCATTAATCAAAGTGTTTACACAGCTTTATATACAACTAAAACACAGAAGATAACCAAGTTAATAAACTAACAAACTCTAAATAACTCACTCACGTGTCAAGCGTGTGAACACTTAACTCATCTACAACCTGTACACAAAACTACAAGCCGTTTATCAGACCACATGTACTAAACTACAAGTAGTTTAGGAACCTTCTCTAATCACTGTTTCTTCTTCTACTCTGCAGTTCAGCTTGTCTTCTGTTGAAGTACTAGAAAGCTTCTCACTCTTCTTGTCAACAATCTGATAAGGAGGAACTTATAGCGACCATCCTAGCTTTGTGAAGGGACATTCAAGCCTGCCAAGATCAGCTGGACAACCTCCCACTCTACAACCCCAATGAACCTATTCTTCATCTTTAAAGGAAAACTAATCTCTAAGCTGTGTGATGCACAGAATAGTTGAACAATTTTTTTAAAATTTCACTTTGCTTAAAGTTATGATCTGGAAAAAAGAAAACATACACAAGAGATTATTAGTACTAACAAAGTAAACCTATCTTTTCCTTCAATCCTATGCTTGCAAATACTTGATTAACTGCTTACTAATAAAGAAAAAATATATGTATATATATATACACACACGGTCAGACCATGAACCTTATCCATCCACCCTAAAAGTTCTTATATAGAAATATCACAAAAATAGAAAGAATGTAGGGATCGGAACACTCAAATTTATAAAGCAACAAATGAATTATATCAAAAATTTTTTTTTTTGATAATTGAATTATACCAATTGATATACCAACATAGTATCACATTAAATGTCCTAAGTCTCAAGCACAGGAAGTTCATCATTGTGTTGTTCAATCAAATTAGCAAAATGCAAAAAATGCCACTTTTCTTTCCTAGATATTTATATGAATTAAAAAAATATATAATCAATCTTAAAATTTGTAGACAATAACGTTTTCTTTCTAAGTCAAATTAGAAGTGACAAATAAGAATTACAATAAGGCATGGTTATATAAGTAATCATCTTTGCCAATGTTCCTTCATCAATTGCCTTGGAGGTAACAGCAACTTCTCAATTTATGGCTTTAGCATTTGCTTCAATAATAAATTTTTTTTTTTTTTTTTTTTGCTAGCAGCTGCGTGATGCTGAGGATTTTTTTTTTTTTTTTTTAAATAAACATTTTAGAGGTAGACTTTATCAATCTTGGGAATTAACTATTCAATTTTCTATCAAGGCTCATGTACCTTGAGTTGGATACGATGGAAATAAAATGTTGAGTTTCGATATTCAGTGTTGCAATATCTCATGAGTATCATCTCCATGTAAAATATTTGAAGTAAAATGTGAACTTCAACTTTCTTGATAAGTTCTGATACTGATACAATTTACCTTTTGAGTTGCTTATAAAAAGGGATACCAAGAAGTGAAGTTTGTTCATTAAGCAATCATAGTAGAAATTTGTGCATGCATTTGGTTTCTGTTTTTCAATTGAACCAGTTCTAATGAATTTCTTAGCAAGCCATAATTGTGTTCTTTATTTAATTTGTTAAGTCTCATTAGACTCCTATATTGGGAAGCACCTCAATGCTCATTTCCTAATTTCTCAATATATTTGGGAAAGTATCATTGCATTGAAGGATTTATGTACAATGCCAAGGGAAAAGTAATTTAACATTTCATTGCCTTTAATATTGGGAGGCTCTCTAACCTAGCTATTTTAGTATATGGTAAAATTTTAAGATTCAAGTGTAACGTCAAAAAACTTTACCAACTAATAAGATATTCTATTAATTTAATATTTCAAAAGTATGATTTGATTGAAAAATACATTTTTTTTTTTTGAGAAAGATTGAAAAATACATGTATAATGTTAAAAGACTTGCCAATTAATTAATTTAATATTCCAACGTAACTATTGATTTTTTTTTTTTTTTAAGAAAAAGATATCTTTATATCAAAAAAAATTGGATGTCATAGGGAATGTAAAAAAAAGTAATAAAAGAAGAAAAGAAAAATTAAAAAAAAAAAAAAAAAAACAACCTTATTATCATTTTATGTCCTGGCTATCAAAAATTCAAAACCATTGGGTGTCCTCTTAGTTGAGTTGTGACCAAAGGCAAGGGTTTTTTTTTTCGTTTTGGAGAGGATGATGACCAAAGGCAAGTTGGTTATGAAATTAAATAATTATAAACCCACTATAGCTTCCAAGCTTCACTTATCAACAAAATGCCAGATAAACAATTAGCATACGGTGAATGTACAGTAGATTGGCACAACAAAATGCAAGATAAACAATTAGCATATGGTGAATGTCTAATAAGAATAATGTTTTTGCACAATATTCATTAAGCCACTTCTACTACAAAGGTCTAATAATTTAACAATTTACATTTCATGGACATTCTTATGTCCTTCAAGGTAGGTATGCTCCATATGTGATTGTGATTGATAGCACATGGTAGAGATTTTAAAGTTCTTGAATGGATGATTTAAATCATCTAACACAATCTGCAACCAAAAATCCAGAAATAAAGAGTAAGAAAGACATAGCTTGATATTGATTATCATAAAGAAGAAGAATTCAAGATAAACGAACCTTATTGAAGACCAACCGGGCTATATTCATGCATTACCCAGAAAGTCTTCAACCTAGATATAATGTTGAAGTCTGGTAAATCACTGATCCGATAGATCAATGTCATCTGACACACACTCTCATGAGGCTATATCAATAAAAAATTTCTAGTGGAAGGAAAGGTGGAAGATGGCATATTTATATCAAAATTGCTTATGAGTATCATTTCTCTTGACATCTATAAATTAAAAGTAAATACCACAGCAACATACCATAGGCAAATTTCAGCATGCAAATAAAGAATATATGGACAATCACAAATTGGATTTCTTAACATAAATGTAAGGCGTATTTAAAATGTTTCCAAATAAAATAGACTATTTAACATAAATGTAAATGAAATGGTTCCAACTATGTTTCCTAGTCTATTTCCTAATCATTATCATATATTGGATTCCTTACCAAAATAAATTGTATGCATTTAATATTTTATCTTGCCACTATATGCGTTGGTAATTAGTTGTTTCCTTGGTATTAGTTATTTGAATCATGGGAAATTATATGCTTTCCAAAATAAGATCTATAGATTTTTTTTTTTAAAGGAAAATAAAATTATTGCCGGAATTAGATCAAATCTTATCTCGTATATGTAATAAATTAATAAATAAATAGATGTTCCACTTTATGAGATTAATATTTTGAAAATCACATAGTTGAATTACAGGTTCTCTATATTCTTAACATGTATAACAAATTTCATGTCAATTTAATGTTATTTACTATTAGATCTATACACTCAACTTTAATGCATACTTTTATAATACAAAAACTTGAATTTAAACATTTTATAAATGTGATAATCATTGTTATCCGATCACCTTAAAATTTTGCAAGCATGGAGGGTATATCCAATAGTAGATTTGTTAAAATTTACATAGAATAAAACAAATGTTTAGTGGTGTAATATTGCTTAAAATTACACTAAATCTCTCTCAGGGTGTAACATTGCTTAAAGATAAGATTTGAATCTATAACAATTATTTTATGATAATTACCACAAGGCAAAAATAATCTTGATTCATTATTTGACAAATAAGAGATTTTATTAGTTAAACTAATTAGAATTTCATGACTCTAGATTTTTTTTCATAACATATTTCATGTTCCTACTAAATATTATTTATTATGTCAATGCCTTAATGGTCAATTTTAACTTTCTTAATCCTCACAAAAATAGAAAAGAGGAAAAGAAGAAAATGTGTCCTAGAGTTTATCATCAAATCATTTATTTTAATTTAAAAATATATAGTTTCCTCCTAGACATGAGACAATAAGATTATTATTATTTTGTTTTATACTGCCCTTGACACGAGAGGTTATTTATTTATTATTATTTTTAATAATAATAATAATAATAATAATAATATTATTATTATTATTATTATTATTATTATTATTATTATTTTGAGGATCATGACATGAGATGAGAAATTGAATCGTGATTCTTGGACCTTGTGTGTGTATAGTGTATACGCACGGGCGTTGGTTTGCATGAAAAACAAGAAAAGAAAATTAGAGATGAATACAGCAACCCAATAGACTTCAATAGAGGCTCCTTAGAGATGAAAGGTAAAAACCAGGATCGGCCCAAGTTAGCCTGATGAAAGAGTTGCTGTTTGACATTTGGTGAATCTCAAATCCAGCCCAAGATGGCCTATTATACATCAATCTTGGACTTCTTATACATCTTCCTGGATAAAAATGGGATGGGCAAGATATCTCACCAATCTTGTAAGCAGAGATGAAGGAGACAAACAAAGCACAAGGGAGTTTTATTATTATTTTTTTACTAAATATATTTTGTAATCTGATTTGGCAATAAATCAAGCCCAATATGTGTACAAAATAAAATTAAATGAACTAGTCATAACTCATGAACTTTTAAATTTTTAATACTCGACTTGACTCGCTCATTTACAAGCTTAAAATTGGTTGTACTTGTGTTATTCTATGATAATATAAAAAAATTTTGTTTATTTTTTTTTAGAAAAACAAATATAAGAAGTTAATGCATAAAGAATATATAGTGTTTTGAAATAGGTAGTAATTAGTATGATCACATGATTCACATCCAAACAAGGTCTAGGTGTTTCACTAGTCACCTCCTTTTTTATTTTTTGGCCGTTAAATTAAACAAAAATAAAAAAAGAAGAAGAAAAAAACTTTTTTTTTTTTGAGAATCAGGAGAAAAAGAAAAAACTTAAAAGCATTAAGAAGAGGACATTTAAATAATTTAAACGTTTGAATGTAAAAAATAATAATAATTAAAAATTTTAATTTAATCGAGGAAATCAATTGCTAAAAAGAAGGCTTTTTATATTGTCACCCGAACCTCAACAGGCCCAACTGCCACTACATGAACAAACATTCAGTGGCCCTCAATTATGATCACTCTATTATGATTTATGAGGTGACACATTATACACATTCTCTATAAAGTCATGTAGACTGTCGATATATTTATATGCTAAACTCTTAATATATTTTAACATCCCTTAAACTCAAAGTAGAAGTTTGAATGAAAATACCTAGAGGTTAGACGGTAAGATCATCAAAGAAAATATGAAAATGTTAGAAAAGATAGGGTGTGCTTAGAAATTTAGTTTGTATTTGATCTGGATTATAACCCGACTCTGTATAAAAGTGGTTTGATTTTAATAAGAAATTTTTTGAGATTTAATCCATAAAGTGAAGGCTTGGGTTTTAAAGAAATTTTTGACTTGCTTTTAGCTTATTATAGATTATCTATGTAGGATATAAATACTTTTGTTTTAAGTTAGGGTTTATTGTGTGGTTTTATGAGAGAAATACTATATTGCTATATCCATAGTTTTCAGAACCGGACCGGACCGGGAGGTCGGACCGTGAAAACCGGGAACCGGGATGAAAACCGGTTTTTTAAGCCTAAAGAACCGTATTTTTAGTTAATTCCGTGAACCGTTAAAACTGGGGTTGGACCGCACGAACCGGGCAAGAACCGGGCGGTCCAACCCCTTAGCAAATTTTTTTATTTTTTATTTTTTATTTATTTAGAAAAACAACTTAACACAATTTTATTCCACTTAATTAAATCATCCATCTCTTACAAGGAATAAAAAAATTATAATTAAAATATTTCAAAGATATTCAACTTTACTTCAAAAATTAATCATAAATTTTAATGTTTTCATGGTTATTATTTTATTTTATTAACTTTATTATTTAATTATTAAATATATGCTTGAAAATCATTAAATTTCCCTCACATATATAGATATATTAATCAATTTTGCTAGTTTTATAAATTTAATATCTATATTTAGGCTTTAATTAATTATTAAATTAATTATGACGTCATCACGGTTCGACCCCGGTTCGACCTCAAAAACCTTGAACCTCTCCCTTTTACGGTTCAATGAACGGTCCGGGTCTGAAAACCTTGGCTATATCTTGTAATTTTCTTTATAAATAATGAATCACTATAACTTCATGGACGTAAGTAAATTGATGAATCACGTAATTTTGTGTGGGATGATTATTTTTCTATCTTCTTTTTTTCTGTTTTTGCCTCTCAAATATATGGGAATTCGTGCATATTCCCAACAGTGTGAACACATGAATGAGATAGACATTGGCGCAAACAAACAAATGCGGGCCAAGGGAGAGTTGGTATGACTAGGTGATGGCTGACACTGATTGCCAAAAAATGCATTGATACCAACAACGACGATGGAGGCACATGTGGACACGTACATAACACATGGTATCGTGCGAAGGCTGGAGAGATACCAGATGAAGTGCATATGAGGGCGTGTGGATGGCGTTGTGTAGATCGACTTCCATGTGATTGAAATGTGTGGTTGGTTAATTATTGGAAACAATATCTAGAGGGGATGGATCTAGATAGTACAGTAGTGCTTGAACGACATTGATAATGCTAGAAAGAAGCATCACTCTTAGAATGGAGGCCCAAAAAGGCTTGAAAGGAAACCAAATAGGAACTTGGGGGCTGTTTGGATTGAGGGAGTAGTGGAGGAGAGTAGAGAAAGTAGAGTTGGCCAAAAATAAGTTAATTTCTTATTAATTCTACTCTACTATTATTCTCTTTCTCTCAATTCAAATAGATTATTAATTTCGATACCATGTTAATTGTTAAAGTAAAAAGAAAAAAATATTAGAGAAAAAATTATAGTAGTTTAACCACCAGCTTACATCTTAGTCTATAATGAAAACTTGTAAATGACTATATCTTTTTTATTTTGAATTTTGAATTGAATTTTACAATAAACCCAATACACGGAACATATACATAAAAATACATATAAGTTTAATATAGAAACTTAAAACAACTGTAACCCATAGTTCTCTAAAAAATCATAGTCCACGTCTCTGTGGTATATATAAAATGTTAATATATTCACAGAGATATAATAAATTCATATACACTTGTACAAAAATGCATGTGAAAATTAATAGTAGTACCATAATGAAAAGGTTTCACTGTTTGAGAAAGTTAGCACTCTTAAGTCCCTAACAATAATATGGCATGGGATTAACCTTTTGAACTTTAGGGGGGCCATGCCCTCCCGGCTCAACATGTGGCTATGCAAGGCCGGCTCAATGAATTCGGGGGTCCTAGGCGAAAGCTTTAAATGGGGCTTTTTATTATATTTAATTATAAATTCATATATTTTTTTTCAATTAAAATTTATTTTTCTTGCTTTTTGAGAGGCAAAGTTACTAATTAAATTTTTGCATTCAAGTTCTGCTAACATTTCTTTTTCAATTGATAATATAGCTAATCCACTTAATCTTTCTTGTGACATAGTTGATCTTAAATAGGATTTTATTAATTTTAATTTTGAAAAACTTATTTCTGCGGAAGCAACTGTAACAGGTATAGTTAATAATATTCTGAAAGCAATACATGCATTTGGAAAAGATTCTAGCCTCTTTATATAATTTAGTACATTAATTGGAGAGTTATCATTTATTTGCAAAACTTCTTTTAAAACTTTTAGTCTTGAATATAAATCTAAACCATCAATATCAGAATGAGTTTCATGTGTGAGAAAACATTCAAGATTAAGACAATTTTTTTTCAAACTATCATCATCTAGTGATTTTAGTTTTTCAAAATTAAATAAAAAACCAAAAATATTTTCATATATTTGAAATTGTTCAAACCTACTTTCAATTGAAGAAATAGCTTGATCTACTATATATAAAAAATAATTAATTCTAAAATATTTTTCAGCGGATTGTGTTATCTCATCATTGACATTCTCATCAAACTGTTTCTTCCTATGAATTATATGTTTTTCACGAAATATAGGCTCTATTTCCATTTTGGTTGCAATTTCTTTAGATGAATTCATAGCAGATGTAAATCCATCTTCTCTATATTTTAAAAAAAAAGACATGAGTCCTTTTAATTGATCTATAGCAACATCAATATGCATGTCTTTCGATTGTAAATTTTTACTAACAGAGTTAACCGCAAATAATATGTCATACCAAATAGTCATAGCTAGCAAAAACTCAAAACTTTCAATCTCATATGTTGCTAAACAATCAGCTTCACTTTTTATTTTGGGATCTTCACTTGTTTTTGCCAATTGTAACAAAGCATCTCTTATTTCTAGAACTTGAAATTTTATTGCTTTCACACTTTCAATTTGACTTTCCCAACGTGTTTGTGACAATGGCTTAAGAGTTAAACCTATCACATTATCTTGTAAAATTTTCCATCACTTTGTGGAAGAAGAAAATAGTGTGTATATACGTTGTACTACTCCAAAAAAAGATATAGCTTTAGGACAAGAATTAGCCATATCACATAAGACAAGGTTGAGATTATGACAACCACATGGTGTGTAAAATGCTTTAGGATTTATATCAAGAATTCTTTTTTGTACCCCTAGTTTTTTCCCTTTCATATTAGACCCATTATCATATCCTTGTCCACGTACATCATTAATATCAAGTTCAAGATTTTTTATTGCATTTATAATTTCATTGAAAAGACCTTTTCCAGAAGTATCATTTACGTTTAAAAATTCCACAAAATGTTCATCTATTTTTATCGGACTTATTGAAATATCCACACATCTTAGTATGAGAGTCATTTGTTCTTGATGACTTACATCGGGGGTACAATTAAGTATAATTGAAAAGTATTTTGCTTCTTTAATCTTTTTTATAATTTTACTTTTAATTTCATTTGCTAATAATTGTATCACTTCATTTTGTATATTATGACCAAGATAATGATTATGGATTGCACCATGTTGAATACGTTGAACATGTTCTTGCATTACTGGATCAAATTCTGCAATCATTTCAATTATACTTAAAAAATTTCCATTATTTTCTTGATAGATCTTTTCGTTTTTTCCTCGGAATGCCAAATTATTTTTACCAAGATTTTTTACCACCGCTATTATTCTTATTAATACTTTTTTCCAATGATCTTTCTCTTTCTTAATTTGTTCTTGGACATTTTTATCAATTGTTTTATTCTTCAATAATCTTAGTTCTAAATCAATCCAAGTATTCATATTAGTAATATGCTCATTGGTTGTTTCGTGATTTTTAAGAATAGAACTAATATTTTTCCAATCCTTAGTTCCTCCACTAGCTAGTTGATTTGTATTAGATTTTGAATTAAACAACTTGCAACAAAAACAAAATACTCTATCTACTTCTTTCGAATACACTAACCATTTTCTATCATGTTTCTCCCCATTTGGTAATTTTCAAATATAATGCGTAGTAGAAAAATGTCTAGAGTTCTTATCTATAGGAAAGTTTAGATCATCAACTCTTATTGGACCATTTTCTACTAACAAATCTCTTAATTTTATGTCAATAGTTTTCCATTGACTTGGATCAAAAATATTTGTAGGAATATAATTAGGTTGATCATTAATATTTTCACTCTCCTCTAAATTATTTTGAGCTTCATTATCAAGAATGGTGACATTACATGTTTGAACATTATCACGACCACCTTCGTTATCATCATTTTGTTATATATTTTCATTATCTTCTAATTCTTTTTGATGAATTTCTTGTTCATTTATGAAACCTTCACTCAAATTTTCTGCAAGATTTTGTTTTTTACTAGTAATAAATTTGTCCATAGCTCCTTTTTGAGATTCAATTAGTTCTTCTATTTGTCTTTTTTTTTTTTTTTTTTCATATCCAGATAAATATTTTCTAGTAGACATTTGTAATTAAAAAATATTTAGGAATAAATGAAACACAATCTATAATAAAAAAAATTACAATTTAACTAAAATAATATAAATTTAATGTATAAAACAATAGAACCTGTTTTTATTAAATGCACAATTGCAGCTTTATTTAATATGATCACTTTACACTTTAAACCTGCACAAAAAAATTAAAATTAATATTAGTACAAAGTAAATTATTCTAAATTTATAATTTTGTTATTAATACTCTTTTTTTTGTGTAGCAGTAAACTTTTTTTTTTAGCATAATGTGTAAGACTCAACTTGATCTACTAAGACTAAAAAATGGCCACTATCCCTCTAAATCTGATTTCTTAAAAAAAAAAAAAAAAAAAAAAAACGTGTAAGACTTACACTATTCAGACTATTCAAAGCTCAAAAGGTGTAAGACTTCCCATAAAAAAAAAAAAATAAAAAAAAAAAATAAAAAAAATAAAAAAAAAAGGAGGAAAATGGTGTAATACTATTCAGCCTAACGTGTCTCTTCTCTTTATCACTAATCACTTTATGGGTCAATTGAGTATTGACCATTTCAGACCATTCAATTTCATTTATTGAAAGAATCAAAAGCCAAAAGGCTTCTTCTAGAGAAATCTAAAGTAACCAAACCAAGTTCAACTTCAGTCTTCACTTCAGCCAAAAAGCTCTGCTCTGTAGCCTCTGCTCACAGCTCACGCCTCTTCTTTGTCTTCAAAAGAAAAAAAGCTCTACTCACGCCTCTTCAAAAGAAAAAAAAAAACCCAGACCCCTGCGTGAGCTGTGAGCAAACTCCTCTTCAAAAGAAAAAAAAAAAAAAAAAAAAAAAAAAAAAAAAAAAAAAAAAAAACCTAGACACCCATGAAAAAAAAAACCGAGAAACCCTCTTCAAAAAAAAAAAAAAAAAAAAAAAAAAAAAAAAAACCCAGACACCCATGAAAAAAAAACCGAGACACCCAGCAGACAGCAGTAAAGATGAAGAAGATGAAAGACTGAAAGAGACAAAGGAAGAGAAAACAAAAAACGAACCTTCAGTGAACACAAAAGTCTATTGCCAACACAGTTGATGAGTAAGCCAAGTTTTTTTTAGAATCAAGATAGTCAGATAGAGAGAGTCAGAGAATGAGTTTTTTTTTTTTCTTCTTTCTTTTCTTATTTGCCTCTTCTTTCTGCTTTTGTAATATTTTCTTCTGCAAGCTAATAATTTTTGCCGTTTGTAATCTTTTCTTATGCAAGTTAAAGATTTGGTGATGGTCTGATCTGATGGGATTAGTCACATTGTCAGTTTGTCACTTCAACTTTTTTTCTGTGACAAACGGGCCTCTGTGACTGAGAGAAACGGGGCCTCTATGAGAAATGGGTGGCCTGATGACTGATGAGATATTGTTATGGCCGTTTGACATTAATAAAATTTTTTTTTTTTTTTGGGTGAGAAACGGGCCTCTGAGGAACAGGCCATTTGTATTTTTTTTTTTCTCAAATAGAAAAATAATATTATATACTATATTATTATTATTTGGGGGCCCTCTAAGAAGTGGGGACCTTAGGCGGTGGCCCAGCTCGCCTATAGCTTCAGCCGGCCCTGTGGCTATGCTACTGCATGGAAAGCTGGTTGTTGGTCAAGCTTCAGTGCCTAGTTACCTAGGTGCTCCAATATTAAACTTGTTTTTGGACCCCATTGCCATCATAATCATTCAGATGCATCAAGCTTGGATCTGGTTCCTTGTCTCTCAAACCTACATATATATATATATATATCCAGTGAGAGCAATAATATTGTGTTTATGGGTGAGTTGCCTTGTCTTAATGTCTAGGGATTAGAGTTAATTGGGAACTAATGCTGATTTTGGTTGTTATTTTTGTAGAGAGAGACCAAAGCATTTTAGTGTGATGTTTAGGGTTTATGTCACGCCCCGACCCAACAATACAGATAGGCACATGACAACGATCGCACTTTTATAAAGTTTTCATTTTACAAATGTGCAAGGCATTTTTAGCAACTAAAAATTATCCTCAAAGAAAATTCCATCAATAAATCCACAATCATCCTCAATAATACAGTTGTCAAAAAATCTCCAAAGTACCGATAGAAACAACAATCCAAACCTTATGGCTGTTAAACAAAAGATATACTTACTACAAGTTCATTTTATTTTAAAAATTCCCAATCTCCATTCAAGCGAACACCCTCAACAAAAGTCCCAAACTTGTTACTCTTCATAATCTGACATTAGAGGGGAAAAGGAGGGTGAGTTGACAACTCAATAAGTAACCAAATACCAAACTAGTTGAAAAAAGTATATAAATTGACAAAATAATATAAATTTATGAGATCAAAATATTTCACATATGTCAAAATCATAATATACTATGGGTTTTCAAAAAATAAACTAAAGAAGTTTCATAGACTTAAAATAATTTATAAATTCAAACATATTCACATTCTTAACAATCTTATATATTTATGACTATTGTCACGCTATATTCCCGTGATTAGGTATTAGATTAAGAAGAAACTAGCTCCGTGCGAATGTATATCCCCCATTAGCTGGGTCCAGAAACATAATAGGCTCATGATACTCCAGATAGAACTAGTTTTAGTACCAATAAATAACCTCCATTGGCTGGGTGTTAGAGTCAAAACATAGTTGGAATGTCCAAAATCATATATATATATATATCAAATCGTAGTTCAAATAAAAATATATCTTATTCAAATACATATATAAAATCATATATATGTAGTAATCAAATAAATTTATGAAAATTCTTTATTCTTTACTTTAAATTAATGTAGCTAACAATTAAAATACAATTGTAACAATTGTAGAACAATATTCAATAGCTAAAATTCTTTACTTTAAATTAATGTAACTAACAATTAAAAATAAAATTGTAACAATTATATAACAATATTCAGTAGCTAAAATAAAGTTGTGGGTACCTAGGCATGCATGGCATGCATGGCAACGTTCTAAGCATGCATGGCAACGTCCTAGGCCGTCCTCGACATGTTTTGCAATGTCCTAGGCATGCATTGCAACGTTCTAGGCATGCTTGGCAACGTCCTCAGACAAGGTCCTAGGAGTCCCACATCGAAGGAAAACCCCCCCTCCCACTTGCTGCCTTATAAGCTGTGAAGCGAAAGGAGTAGTGTACCATCGGTTTATAGTTATTCGAATAACTAAACCGATGGTACACTACTCCCTTCGCTTCAAAGCTTATAAGGCAGCAAGTGGGGAGGTTTTCCTTCGATGTGGGACTCCTAGGACCCCGTTCGAGGACGTTGCCAAGCATGCCTAGGACGTTGCAAAAGATGCCGAGGACGGCCTAGGACGTTGCCATGCATGCCTAGGTATCTACAATAAAAAGGCGAATAACTATAAACCGATGGTACATTACTCCCTTCGCTTCACAGTTTATAAAACAGCAAGTGAAGGGGGTTTTCCTTCGATGTGGGACTTCTAGGATCCCGTCCGAGGACGTTGCCAAGCATGCCTAGGACGTTGCAAAACATGCCGAGGACGGCATAGGACGTTGCCATGCATGCCTAGGTACCCACAATAAAAAGGCCCTTTTATTGTGGGTACCTAGGCATGCATGGCAATGTCCTAGGCCGTCCTCGGCATGTTTGGCAACGTCCTAGGCCGTCCTCGGCATGTTTTGCAACGTCCTAGGCATGCACTGCAACGTCCTAGGCATGCTTGGTAACGTCCTCGGACGGGGTCTTAGAAGTTCCACATCGAAGGAAAACCTCCCCACTTGCTGCCTTATAAACTGTGAAGCGAAGGGAGTAATGTACCATCGGTTTATAGTTATTTGAATAACGAAACCGATGGTACATTATTCCTTTCGCTTCACAGTTTATAAGGCAGTAAGTGGGGGGGTTTTCCTTCGATGTGGGACTCCTAGGACCCCATCCAAGGACGTTGCCAAGCATGCCTAGGACGTTGCAGTGCATGCCTAGGACGTTGCAAAACATGCCGATGACGGCCTAGGACGTTGCCATGCATGCCTAGTACGTTGTCATGCATGCCTAGGTACCCACAAAAGTAATATAAGCAAAAGTAAAACTAATTAGGAGAAAGGCTCCTTACCTCAACTAGCTTATCACAAAAGAATTTCTCCCTAACAATTCCTCTAAAATCCTTAGATATCACCTAGAACAAATTTTTTTTTTTTCAAGTACCATTTACTCAGTAATCAAATAATTTAATAAAAACTTATAACGGTACCCAGTCAGAAGAGAAACTGCTAAAAATATCCAATGATTTCCCATTATTAACTCTCCTCATTAAGGACAAAATAGTATCAAAGATGACCTATCCATATTTTGGAACCATCAATAATATATATATATATATATATATATATTTCCTTTGCTTGTGACACTAATAGTTCCCTAGGAATGAAGCCTATAGAATACATATAGTCATGAGTGAGATTTAGGTCCAGTGTCCAGTTGTATTGGGCCTGTTGAAATTATAATACATGTCTACTTCTGAATACATGTCACCATCTTAACGGTCTAGTGCACTACATGCACTGGGCCTAAGCCTCACCTTATAGTCATATAGGGCCAAAAGGCAATTGTAAAAGAACACAACCTGGACTCAACTTCTTCTATACGGATGTACCCTTTTTTTTATTTTTTTGGGTTACATTTGATTGCTTGTCAGACTTCAAGCCTACACTAGTAGACTTTTCCTACTCAACCAATCCAACACTTCGGTACAACTTCTTAAAGAGAAACCTGTGCGGAAACTGGACCTACCATGCCTAACAATTTGCAATTCTATCTACACTTACACGCAACAATTGGGCATAGAAAAAATATTAAATTACCAAGACAGGAATAGGTACTTAGCGTCCAAATTATAGAAAACCTAATCTAAATCGTTCTTTGTTTACATCATAAAACTCATTGGATATTTAGATAGTCTCATTATTGGCCAAAAATACCCACATAAAAATATTCTAATTTCATATAAAGCTTAGATTTGATGAAACGATAAGATTTTTTAAACTCTTACCGTCAATCCTTCTCAACATAAATATATTGAGAATTCCTCCTTCAAAAATATCTATAGTTATACACGGACTTAATTAGCTTATATATAGTTAGGGTTTCAACCTAATTTTCTAAAAACTCCCTTAATAATATTAATTATAAAATTGACCCCACAAAAAAGATTTACTTAAATACCTCACGTTTAAAGTGTATTTTTTTTTTTTTTTTTTTTTAAATTTTTTTTATGGGTGTTACAGTTTAAGATCTTCTTATGAGAGGGGTTCTATCTTTCAATCGGCGTGGGCTTCGATTTTGGTGTTTATGGGTCCCTTTACTATCTTCTACAATATATGCAAGTCACTTTTTTTTTTAATCTTTTCCTTTAAAAAAATAAATAAATTTAACGTGAGTTACGTTACTTATCTATCCCTCCATATATGTTTGTGCTTCTATAAATATATTGGTATATTAATTTATGCCTTTGCTAGCTGCGTGATGCCGAGGATTTTTTTTATATTAAATAAACATTTTAGAGGTAGCGTTTATCAATCTTGGGAATTAACTATTTAAATTTACTTTGGTACTTTGGCATAGTTTTTCTATCAAAGATCATGTACCTTGAGTTGCATATGATGGAAATAAAACGTTGAGTTTCGATATTCAGTGTTGCAATATCTCATGGGTATCAACTTTATGTAAAATATTTGAAGTAAAAGGTGAACTTTAGCTTTCTTGATAAGTTTTGATACTTATACAATTTACCTTTTGAGTTGCTTAAAGAAAGGGATACCAAGAAGTGAAATTTGTTCATTAAGCAATCATAGTAGAAATTTGTGCATGCATTTGGTCTGTTTGTCAATTGAACCAGTTCCAATGAATTTCTTAACAAGTCATTATTGTGTTCTTTATTTAATCCGTGAAGTCTCATTAGACTCTTATATTGGGAAGCACCTCAATGTTCATTTCCTAATTTCTCAATATATTTGAGAATATATCATTGCATTGAAGGAAATTGATTTATGTATAATGCCAAGAGTAGAGAAAAGTAATTTAACATTACATTGCCCCTATATTTGGAGACTGTCCAACCAAGTCATTTTAGTATAAAGTAGAATTATAAGATTAAGTGTAACGTCAAAAAACTTTACCAACTAATAAGACATTTTATGAATTTACGTTTCAAAAGTATGATTTGATTGAAAGATTCATGTGTGATGTACACTTTACCAAGTAATTCAATATTCACTGTTTTTAAAATTTGGAAGCTCTCCATTGTTTGTTTCAATAAAAATGAGAGAACTCTGAGATTAGGTGTAATGTCAAGAAACTTTACCAACTATATAATAAGACATTTTACTGTTTTTATTAAACTAATAAGACAACTTACATGAGCAGAAAGTAATTGAAGTTCAGTTGCCAGTTGCCACTAAACCACCAAACTCTCACTTCTATAAACTAATACAATGCAGCTAGTGCTTTCTCATCATGCCTAGCTAGGGTGAAGGTTAGAAGCTAAAAAAACACTATGATTCCCATTTCTCTCCTATCCAAAATGTGCCTGTATGAAATAGAAATACAAGGAGTTTATGTAAAGGCAAGTGTAGTGGAGCGTGCTGTTCTGGTAGATGCTCATATTGATGAGCTAAGGTCTTCCTTTGAAAAGCCTTTGGTTGTACCTATTGTGGCATTTGATATCAAGTGCAAACCCAATTGCAATGGTGCAATGTTATTGATCCTTTGTATTGGGGCTCGCTGTCTTATAGTTCAGTTGTACTACTTGGTTTCATTTCCTAAATCCATCAAGAAATTTTTGAGTGATTCAAATGTGTGTTTTGTTGGCATATATTGGAGTGAAGGATAAGGTCAAGAAAATACTACAATGGCTCCAGATGTTTGGTTGTAAGTCCTTGCATGGGACTAGTGTTTAACAGGTTCAAATAATGTTTAGGGAAATGAAAATTGAAAGAAGAATAAGGGGTCTTCCATTATGCTTTTCACTTTATAGCATTTATCTTCTATTTGCTCTATGCATAATACCTAATAATATGTACAAGAATTTTCTACAAATTAAGTTGTAGCAACTTCTGCAAAAATGCACACGTGTCAACGCCTTAAATAAACACTTGTTAAAGCTTATATTTAAATAAAAACTTCCTTGTTGAGATTGAAATTTTCACCAAATAGCCACTTGACATGTGTGCATTTTGCAAGAATTGCTGCAACTTAGTTTGTAGCAAATCCTTGCCTATTTCAAATATATTATAGTCAGAATTTGAGATGAAGATATCCTTTCAAATTTTAATATATACAAGATTTTTGATATTTGGCTTAGATTTCAGCAACATTTTTTTTTTTTTTGATTGATTGATCAGCCACATTTAATTACCCTGTTACAGAATATTTCTTTTAACCAAAGAGTATAAAGATCGAGATCTTATTGCCAAAACTAATAATAAAAAGCAAACATGTTTCATAAATTTATATTTCAAAATGTCACCATAACACATTTGTGCTTGTTTTGTTTTTGTTCCTTTTTCGTTTTTGGGTACAGCTTTTCAAACTTCATTTCTTCTAGATGTAACCATACTTTTATCCAACTTAATTATTTTTTAAACAAAATAAGTCAATAATAATTAGCTATACTAATGCAACACTTACACTATAAATGTCAATGACTTGATTGAAATTGGTTTTGTTCACAACAGATTATATGAGGTTGGGCTCCTTAAATTAAGCTGCTTCGACCAATATTTATTTTGGGTTCGTGCAGATCATAGACAAACCAAAGTATTGTTCAAAATATATAAAGATCTCTCACCCGTCTTTGCGAGTCACTACTAGTTACTAGTAAATACTAAAAGTTTTACACACTTAGGAATTTTCCTAGTAGTGACATTCTTTGTATTTTCCCCTCCAAAAAAAAAAAAAAAAAAAAAAAAAGACATTCTTTGTATTTTAAAATTTTCTAATCACGTATAGAAGTATTTAATTTTATGTAATTTTTTAATCGGCGTGTGTGTGTGTATATATATATATATACACACACACACATATATATATATATATTCCATAGATTGCTTATTAAAACCGTACCATTAAGGGATTTAATAGAAACATAAAAGAGAGAGTTATGTCTCAACAATTTTGTAACTAAGTAGTATTATTTGGTCTTCTTTATAAAGAGAACTGTTGTTCGAATCTGTCATTTTCCATTAATTATAACAATCGAATCTCCCATCCTATATGTGGCTAATTCCATTTATTTATTATTTTTTAAAAAAGGTAGATTAAAGTAGTTGATTATAATAATTGGATATTTTACTATATATATAAAGAATAATTATATATAACGGGGGCTGTAATTAGAAAAATTAAAAAACCTATGTCATAGCTATATATATATATATATATATAAAACATAGGGCTGTAGTTACAAGTTATCCAATTTTATGTGGGGAAAAAGCGAAACGAGAGCAGAATTAAAAGAAGCAACATTGTTCATCATCTGGGTTTCATAGCGGAGACAAGTTGAATATGAAATTAAACTTTTATTAGCCCCACCCATACCTCACAAACTTCACATCACCATTCCAAGTCCATTAGTACTACAGGTCGAAGTATATACACTGGGAAAACAAAACGTGAGAAACCAAACTATTTTTTTTGCAGAAGTTGCTTCTGCTACACAGTATAAAGTAATTAATTTTCATTAAGGAACACTCTTATGTCTTGCACGGGTGTTACACTGCATAAGTGATTGCAATTGGTAGTACAAGGTGGAGATTCTAGAGTTTCTGAATGGGTTATTTAAATCGCCTAACACAATCTGCAATCAAAAATTCAAATATAAAGAGTGAGAAAGACATGACTTAATAATTATTGTCATAAAGAAGTAGAAATCAAGATAAACTAATTACCTGATTGAAGATGAATAGGGCTATATTCATGCATTGCCCAAAGTATCTTCAACCTAATCATAATGTTCAAATCTGGTAAATCACTGATCCGATAGATCAATATCATCTAACACACAATCTCATGGGGCTATATCCAAAAAAAAACCTTCTAATGAATGAAAAGGTTGAAGAGGGTCTATTTATAATCAAAATTACTTATGAATAATTACTCCTAACATCTATAAATATATATACCACAACAGCATGCCTTGTGAAAATGTTGGCAACTTGGCATGCAAATAAAGAATAGATAATCACAAATTGGATTTCTTAACATAAATGTGAAGTGCATTTATATTGTCTTCATATAAAATATACTATTTAATGTAAATGAAATGGTCCCAACCATGTTACCAAGTATATTTCCAAATTACTGAATTATCTATCCTATATTGGATTCCTTTCCAAAATAAATTTAAAGCATCTTCTCAAAAATAAATAAATAAATTGAAAGCATTTAAATTTTAATCTTGCCAGTTGCCACTGTATGCATTGGGAAAGCATTTAATTTTTTTTTCCTTTTTTTGAGAAAACGTGCATTGGGAATTTGTTTTCTGTTTTTTTTTTTTTAACGAAGCACTGGTAACTTTTATTGTTTCCCTGGTGTGAGTTATTTGCAATAAAAATGAATTTTAAGAAATTAAATTCTTGCCAGAATAAGATCTATAAGGCTTTTTTTTTTCTTTTTTCTTTTTAACCTAAGAAATTAAATTCTTACCAGAATAAGATACATAATCTCTCTCTTAGCATTGACGGGATTTTATTCCAAGATTATTATTGTACAACAAGATATTTTATCAATTATTTTAACCAGTACCCACTACGTACCCATAACTCTAGATTTCTTGTCATAACATATTTCATGTTCCGACTAAATATTATCTAGGATAAATTACAAAGTTGATCCTTATTTTTTACGTTAAATGTTAATTTAATCCCTAACCATTTTTTTTTTTTTTGAGAAAGTAATTCCTAACCTTTTAATTGTGTTAATTTGGTCCTTAACTTTTTTAGTACTATGTTAATTTAGTCCCTACAGTTATTCCAATCTGATGTGTCAAATAGAATAATAAAAAATTATTTTCCATGCCACATCAATTGCCAATTGTACTGCCACATCAAATTAAAAAATATATATATATATATATATATATTCACACGTTGAGATCAAATCTAGGAAAAAACCGAAATCCTTAACTTCCCCTCTCGCCAGATTCATATCCCTCTAGCCCAAAAAGAGAGATACGAGACCAAAGTCAGTAAGACAATTATGATCCATAAGAGTAGGCATGAGGAAAATACATGGCAATCTAGGCTAGGGTCAACATTGGAAAGACAACAATCATGGGAGAAGAACCGCATGGGCCACAAAATACATCTGTTGTGCTACTGGAGTAAATGGAGCCGAAGTCACTGAATCAACCAAAACCTTTGTTCTTGGCCAAGAAGAAAGAATGGGATAGCGTAGGGTCAATTAAGAAAGACCAATGGCCTTGGAGGAGGACTCTCATGCACCTAAGGACAGACTTTTTTTTTTTTTTTTTTTTTTTAATGGGCCAAAGGACAGACCTGAAGGTTGTATTTCTTCAAAGGCAATAATGCTGTAAAATGTTACTGCAATATTCTTTTCCTTGTGATATATTTGGTTGCTATGGAAATGATACTACTAGAGAGAGAGAGAGAGAGTGAGAAACTTTTTAGGGATCTTAGAATTATTTATGAGATGAATCCGATTGTGTGCAGATTTTAATTTTAAAATTTTTTTTTAATTTGACATGGCAGTACAATTGACAATTGATGTGGCATGGAAAATAATTTTTTACTATTCCATTTGACACATCAGATTTTTCCATTTATGAGATAACAGTAGGGACTAAATTGATATGGTACAAAAAAAGTGAAGGACCAAATTGATACAATTGAAATATTAGGAACCAAATTGACATTTGGTATAAAGGACAGAAACCAAATTTGTAGTTTATCAAATTTATAGTACAAGATAAATTATGTTTCCTAGTATATTTCCAAATCATTATCATATATTGGATTCCTTACCAAAATAAATTGTATGCATTTAATTTTTGATCTTGCCACTATATGCGTTGGTAATTAGTTGTTTCCTTGGTATTAGTTATTTGAATCATGGGAAATTATATGCTTTCCAAAATACGATCAATAGATTTTTTTTTTACTAGGAAAATAAAATTATTTCTGGAATTAGATCAAATCTTATCTCGTATATGTAATAAGTTAATAAATAATTTTTTTTTAGAGAGTTTCAACCTATGACGTTTGCTCTTAATAATGTTCTTTATCATCAGACCAAGACACCAATTGGTTTTTGGTGTAGGCGAGAATTGAAACCCAAATCTCTTATTCAACCATCAGAAACCCACAAATTAATAAATAAATAGATGTTCCACTTTATGAGATTAATATTTTGGAAATCTCATAGTTGAATTACATATTCTCTATGTTTTTAACACGTATAACAAATTTTATATTAATTGAATGTTATTTACTATTAGATTTATAAACTCAACTTTGATGTATACTTTTATAGTACGTATTATAAAAGTATGTACAAAAACTTGAATTTTAAACATTTTATAGATGAGATAGTCATTGTTATCAAATAATCTTAAAATTTTGCAAGCATGGAAGGTATATCCAACAATAGATGTGTTAAAATTTATATACAATAAAAAAAATATTTAGTGGTGTAACATTGCTAAAAGATAAGATTTGAATCTATAACAACTATTTTATGATAATTACTCTTGACCATAAGGAAAAAATAATCTTGATTCATTATTTGACAAATAAGAGATTTTATTAGTTAAACTAATTAGAATTCATGACTCTAGATTTTTTTTCATAACATATTTCATGTTCCTACTAAATATATATTATCTATTATGTCAATGCCTTAATGGTCAATTGTAACTTTCTTAGGGCATTCACATCAATCTCACTAATTTAATATTTTAGTAAAAATTTATCTAAACTCAACCAAAACAAGTGTGCATCAGCCTCACTAAATTAACTAAATTTTTTAAAGAGGATAATCTAATCTCTACATATAGTGAGCCTCTATTCTCGAATTAAATTTCAATGTTGATAAAGTATTGAGACTGATGTATGTGTATGAAAATAATAGATAGCTAATTAAACTAGCAAAAGTAGAGTTTTTTGAATTAGTTTAACTAAATATTTGAGGAGACTGGTGTGAATACTCTTAATCCTCACAAAAATAGAAAACAGAAAAAGAAGAAAACGTGTCCTAGAGTTTATCATCAAATCATTTATTTTAATTTAAAAATATATAGTTTGCTCCTAGACATAAAACAATAAGATGATGATGATGATGATAATTATTATTATTATTATTATTATTATTATTATATACTGCCCTTGACATGAGAGGTTATTTATTTATTTATTTATTTATTTTATTATTAATTTGATTTTTTAGGATCCTGACATGAGATGAGAAATTGAATCATGATTCTTGGACCTTGTGTGTGTATACGCACGGGCGTTGCTCTGCATGAAAAACAAGAAAAGAAAACTAGATCAGATGAATGCAGCAAACCAATAGACTTCAATACAGGCTCGTTAGAGATGAAAGGTAAAAACAAGGATCGGCCCAAGTTAGCCTAATAAAAGAGTTTCTGTTTGATATTAGCTGAATATATAACCTCAAATCCAGCCCAAGATGGCCAATTATACATCAATCTCGGACTACTTATACATCTTCCAGACTAAAAATGGGTAGGCAAGATATCTCAACAATCTTGTAAGCAGAGATGAATAAGACAAACAAAGCACAAGGAAGTTTTTGTTATTATTATTTTTTTATACTAAATATATCTTTTAATCTGATTTGGCAATAAGTCAAGCCCAACAATATGTGTACAAAATAAAATTAAATGAACTAGTCATAACTTATAATTTAATAAATTTTTAATGAGTTGAGTTCAAGTTATACCTAGTGTAAACCTAATAACTCGTTATAGAATTCATATTTTGAAAATCTCACAGTTGGATTACATGTTCTATATGTTCTTAACAATCATGCCAATTTTCAAGTTAATTGGATGTTATTTACCATTTGATCTTTAAACTCATCATTTATGCATTATTTTAAATTACAAAAAATTGAATTTAAAAAATTAATTGATGGCATGGCTATTAATCTTTGATCACTTTGAAATTTTGCAAGCATGGAGAATATACAAAGATAATGTAATCTAACGGTAGATTTGTCAAAATTTGCATCCAATTAAAAAATATAGAGTGGTGTAACATTATTTAGAGTTACACCAGGTGTAACTTGAACCCAACCCATTTTTAATAGTCGACTTGACTCACTCATTTACAAGCTTAAGATTGGTTGTACTTATGTTTTGCTACGATGGTATAAAAAATTTTTGTTTTATTTTTTTTAGAAGAACAAATATAAGAACTTAATGCATAAAGAATATACAGTGTTTTGAAGTAGGTAGAAATTAGTATGATCACATGATTCACATCTAAACAAGGTCTAGGTGTTTCACTAGTCACCTCCTTTTTTATTTTTTGGCTGTTAAATTAAACAAAAGAAAAAAAGAAGAAGAAAAAAACTTAAAAGCATAAAGAAGAGGACATTTAAATCATTTATATTTTTGAATGTCAAAAAAAAAAATTAAAATTTTTAATTTAATCGAGCAAACCAATTGTTAAAAGGAAGGCTTTTTATATTGTCACCCGGACCTCAACAGGCACAACTGCGCCACTGCATGAACAAACATTCAGTGGCCCTCAATTATGATCACTCTATTATGAGGTGACACATTATCCACATTCTCTACAAAGTCATGTACGCACGTTGATATATTTATATGATAAACTCTTAATATCTTTTAACATCCCTTAACCTCAAAGTTTGAATGAAAATACCTAGAGGTTAGACGGTAAGATCATCAAAGAAAATATGAAAATGTTAGACAAGATAGAATGCACTTGTTGGTGCTATGTGAAATTTAGTTTGTGTTTTATCCGGATTATGACCCGACTCTATGTAAAAGTGCTATAATTTTAATAAGAGATTTTCTAAGATTTAGTTCATTGAGTGAAGGCTTGGGTTTTAAAAAAAAAAAATGACCCGCTTTTAGCCTACTATAAATCCTCTGTGTAGGATATAAATATCGTTATTTTAGATTAAGGTTTGTTATGTGGTTTTGAGGGAGAAATACTATACTGCCACTTCTTGTGATTTTCTTTATAAATAGTAAATCATTGTAACTCCATGAACTTAGGTAAATTGATGAACCAAATAATTTTTTGTGTTTTTTGATTGTTTTGTATGTGTGTTATTTTTTTATATGTTTTTTCGCTTCTCAAATATATGGGAATTCGTGTATATTCCCAACAGTGTGAACACATGCATGAGATAAGTATTGGCACAAACAAACAAATGCGGGCCAAGGGAGAGTTGGTATGACTAGGTGATGGCTGACACTGATTGCCCAAAAAATGCGTTGGCACCAACAATGACGGAGGCACCTGTGGACATGTTCATAACACATGATATCGTGTGAAGGCTGGAGATATCAGATGAAGTGCATATAAGGGAGTGTGCGTGGGTGATTTCTGTGGCGCTGTGTAGATCGACTTCCATGTGATTGAAATGTGTGGTTGGAAACAATATCTAGAGGGGATGGATCTAGATAGTACTGTAGTGCTTGAACGACTTTGATAATGCTGGAAAGAAGCATCACTATTAGAATGGAGACCAAAAAAAGCAGAAAGGAAACCAAATAGGAACTTGGGGCCGTTTGGATTGAAGGGGTAGTGGAGGAGAGTAGAAAAAGTAGAATTAGCCAAAAATAAGCTAATTTCTTGTTAATTATACTCTATTACCCTTATCTCTCTCTAAATTCAAACTGATCATTAATTTCAATACCATGTTAATTATTAAAGTAAAATGAAAAAAATATTAGAGAAAAAATTATCGTAGTCTAACCACCAGCTTACATCTTAGTCTATAATGAAAACTTGTAAATGCTATATCTTTATTATTTTGAATTTTGAATTGAATTTTACAATAAACCCAATACATGGAACATATATATATAAATAATTATAAGTTTAATATAGAAACTTAAAACAACTGTAACCCATAGTTCTCTAAAAAATCATAGTCCACGTCTCTGTGGTATATATAAAATGTTAATATATTCACAGAGATATAATAAATTCATATACATTTGTACAAAAATGCATGTGAAAATTAATAGTAGTACCATAATGAAAAGGTTTCACTGTTTGAGAAAGTTAGCACTCTTAAGTCCCTAACAATAATATGGCATGGGATTAATCTTTTGAACTTTAGGAGGGCCATGCCCTTCCAGCTCTACATGTGGCTATGCTATTGCATGGAGTGCTGGTTGTTGGTCAAGCTTCAGTGCCTAGTTACCTAGGTGCTCCAATATTAAACTTGTTTTGGACCCCATTGCCATCATCATTCAGATGCATCAAGCTTGGATCTGGTTCCTTGTCTCTCAAACCTACATATATATATATATATATATAGATAGATAGATAGATATCCAATGAGAGCAATAATATTGTGTTTATGGGTGAGTGGCCTTGTCAAGAAGCTAAGTCGTAATGTCTAGGGATTGGCAGGGTTAATTTTGGTTGTTAATTTTGCAGGGAGAGGTCAAAGCATTTTTTTGTGATGTTTAGGGTTTTATGTCACGTACCAAACCCAACAATACATATAGGCACGTGACAACGACCGCACTCTTATAAAGTTTTCACCCTACAAATGTGCAAGGCCTTCTTAACACTAAATATTATCCTTAAAGAAAATTTCATCAATAAATCCACAATCATCCTCAATAATGCAGTTGTCTAAAATTCTCCAATGTACCAATAGAAACAACAATCCACACCTCATGACCGTTAAACAAAAGATATACTAATTATCACAAGATCATCTTATTTCAAAAATTCCTAATCTCCATTCAAGCGTACACCCTCAGCAAAAGTCTCAAAATTTGTTATTCTTCATAATCTGAAATTGGAGGGGAAAAGGAGGGTAAGTTGTCAACTCAATAAGTAACTAAATACCAAACTAGTTGAAACAAGTATATAGATTGACAAAATAATATAAATTTATGAGATCAAAATATTTCACATATGTCAAAATTATAATATACTATGGGTTTTCAAACAATAAACTAAAGAAGTTTCATAGACTTAAAATAATTCATAAATTCAAATATATTCACATTCTTAACAATCTTATATATTTATGACTATGGTGACTAGGCATCAGATTCAGAAGAAACTGGCTTCGTTCTAATGTATATCTTCCGTTAGCTAGGTTGAGAAACACGATAGGCTCGTGATATCCCATATAGAACTAGTTTCGATACCAATGAATAACCCTCATTGGCTAGGTATTAGAGTCAAAACATAGTCGGATTGTCCAAAATCATATATATTAAATCATAATTCAAACAAAAATATATCACATTCAAATACATATATAAAATTATGTATATGTAGTAATCAATTAAATTTATGAAAAATTCTTTATTCTTTACTTTAAATCAATGTAGCTAACAATTGAAATAAAATTGTAACAATTGTAGAACAATATTCAGTAGCTAAAATTCTTTACTTTAAATCAGTGTAGCTAACAATTAAAAATAAAATTGTAATCATTGTATAATAATTTTCAGTAGCTAAAATACAGTAATATATGCAAAAGTAAAACCAATTAAGAGAAATGTTACTTACCTCAACTAGCTCACCATAAAAAAACTTCTCCCTAACAATTCCTTTAAATCCTTAGATATCACTTAAAAACAATTTCTTTTTTCCAAGTACCATTTACTCAATAATGTTTTTTCCAAATACCATTTACTCAATAATCAAATAATTTAAGAAAAACTTATACCGTTTCATGATCAAAAGAGATACTGCTAAAAATATCTAATGATTTCCCATTATTAACTCTCCTCATATAGGACAAAATAGCATCACATAGAGCCTATCCATATTTTGGAACCTTCAATAATATATATATATATATATATATGTCCTTTACTTTTGCCACTAATAGCTCCCTAGGAATAAAGCCTATAGAATACATATAGCCATATATGATTAAAACTTAAAAGTCAATTGTAAAAGAACACCACCTAGACTCAACTTCTTCTATACGAATGTGCCTTCCCATTTTATTTTTCTTTTTTGTTTGTTTGTTTGTTTGTTTGTTTGTTTGTTTTTGTTACATTTGATTGCTTGTTAGACTTCAAGCCTACACTTGTAGACTTTTCATACTCAACCAATCCAACACTTCGGTACAACTTCTTAAAGAGAAGCTTGTGCAGAAATCAGACCTACCATGCCTAACAATCTGCAATTCTATCTACACTTACACGCAACAATGGGCATAGAAAAAATATTAAATTACCAAGACAATAACAGGTACTTAGCGTCCAATTACAGAAAATCTAATCTAAATCCTTCTTTGTTTATAGCATAAAACTCATTGGATATTTAGATAGTCTCACTATTGGCCAAAAATACCCACCTAAAAATATTCTAATTTCATATAAAGTTTAGATTTGACGAAGGATGAGATTTCTTAAGCTCTTACAGTCAATCCTTCTCTACATGAATATACCAAAAATTCCTCCTTCAAAAATATCTATAGTTATACGCGGATTTAATTAGTTTATATATAGCTAAGGTTTTAAGCTAATTTTCTAAAAACTCCCTTAATAATATTAATTATAAAATTGACCCCACAAAAGGATTTACTTAAATATCTCACCTTTAAACTCTCTCTCTCTCTCTCTCTCTCTTTTGGGTATTACAGTTTAAGATCTTTTTATGAGAGGGGTTCTATCATTCAATCGGTGTGGGCTTCTATTTTGGTGTTTATGATTTTGGGTCCCTTTACTATCTTCAACAACATATGTAAGTCACTCCTTTTTCTTTTCTTTTC
Organism: Quercus glauca; assembly: GCA_023736055.1. NCBI lineage: Eukaryota > Viridiplantae > Streptophyta > Magnoliopsida > Fagales > Fagaceae > Quercus > Quercus glauca. The sequence goes on from CM043317.1 coordinate 76,744,459, forward strand.
TTTTTTTTTTTAATCTTCTCCTTTAAATATATTGGTATATTAATTTATGCCTTTGCTAGCTGCATGATGCTGAGGATTTTTTTATTTGTTATTAAATGAACATTTTAGAGGTAGCCTATATCAATCTTGGGAATTAACTATTTAAATTTACTTTGGTACTTTGGCATAGTTTTTCTATCAAAGCTCATGTACCTTGAGTTGGATATGATGGAAATAAAATGTTGAGTTTCAATATTCAGTGCTGCAATATCTCATGAGTATCAGCTTTATGTAAATTATTTGAAGGTAAAATGTGAACTTCAGCTTTCTTGATAAGTTCCGATGCTCATATAATTTACCTTCTGAGTTGCTTATAGAAAGGGATACCAAGAAGTGAAATTTGTTCATTAAACAATCAGAGTAGAAATTTGGGCATGCATTTGGTCTGTTTGTCAATTGAACCAGTTCCAATGAATTTTTTAACAAGTCATTATTGTGTTCTTTATTTAATCCGTGAAGTCTCATTAGACTCTTATATTGGGAAGCACCTCAATGTTCATTTCCTAATTTCTCAATATATTTGAGAATATATCATTGCATTGAAGGAAATAGATTTATGTATAACGCCAAGAGAAAAGTAATTTAACATTTCATTGCCTCTATATTTGGAGGTTGTCCAACCAAGTCATTTTAGTATAAAGTAGAATTTTAAGGTTCAAGTGTACATGTCAAAAAACTTTACCAATTAATAAGACATTTTATGAATTTATGTTTCAAAAGTATTATTTGATTGAAAGATTCATGTGTGATGTTAAAAGACTTTACCAAGTAACTCAATATTCACTGTTTTTAAAATTTGGAAACTCTTCATTATCTGTTTTAATAAAAATGAGAGAACTTCAAGATTCAGGTGTAACATCAAGAAACTTTACCAACTTTATAATAAGACATTTTACTGTCTTTATTAAACTAATAAGACAACTTACATGAGCAGAAAGTAATTGAAGTTCAGTTGCCACCAAACCACCAAACTCTCACTTCTATAAACTAACACAATGCAGCTAGTGCTTTCTCATCATGCCTAGCTAGGGTGAAGGTTAGAAGCTAAAAAAACACTATGATTCCCATTTCTCTCCTATCCAAAATGTGCCTGTATGAAATAGAAATACAAGGAGTTTATGTAAAGGCAAGTGTAGTGGACCGTGCTGTTCTAGTAGATGCTCATATTGATGAGCTAAGGTCTTCCTTTGAAAAGCCTTTGGTTGCACCTATTGTGGCATTTGATATCAAGTGCAAACCCAATTGCAATGGTGCAATGTTATTGATCCTTTGTGTTGGGACTCGCTGTCTTATAGTTCAATTATACTACTTGGATTCATTTCCTGAATCCATCAAGAAATTTTTGAGTGATTCAAATGTGTGTTTCGTTGGCATTGGAGTGAAGGATAAGGTCAAGAAAATACTACAATGTCCCCAGATGTTCGGTTGTAAGACTGGTGTGGAACTGGGTCATTTGGCTGCTAGAGTGCTTAAGAAGCCTAACCTTGATGGGTGTGGTTTAGTTGAGTTAGCTAGTGAAGTTGGGGTGTACTATGAGGAGCCAAAAAGTGTTACTTTCTTAGATTGGGGTGCTAGGGTTTTTTCACATGAACAGGTCAAGTGTGCCATTCATGATGCTTATGCTTCTTATCTTATTGCAAACAATCTCTTAAGTTTGCTCTAGGGTTATGTTGTAAGGATTGTACATCTTTAAAAGTTTTTTGTGGTACACTTATTTTATGGGATTTATATGTTTTTTTTTTATATATATATATTTAAGATATGCGTGATTTCCTTCTCAAAAAAAAAAAGAAAAAAAAAAAAAGATATGCTTGATTTATGAGGTTATTAATTAGTCCTTGCATGGGACTGGAGGTGGTTCTTAGGTTCAAACTTTGTTTAGAGAAATGAAAATTAAAAGTATAAGGGATATTCCATTGTGCTTTTATATAGCATCTATCTTCGATCTATTTGCTCCATGCATAAATCTTAAATATAATTCTATATATATTATGGTAGAACTTGTCCACATGGAACCACACTATGAAACATATTAATATTGCATGATTTAAAAATGAAGAAATCCTTCTAAATTTTAATATACAAGATTTTCATTTTTCTTTTGGCATAGATTTCACCAACATTTTAATAACCCTTATAGAATATTTCTTTTGACCAAAGAGTGTATAGATCGAAATCTTATTGCCAAAATTAATAAAAAGCAAACACGACTCGTTAATTTCTCTTAATTTATTTCAAAATGTTACCAGAATACATTTGTGCTTGTTTTGTTTTGTTCAGTTTTTTATTTTTTTTTTCTCATTTAATTTATGTAAAGATTTTTAAACTTCATTTCTTCTAGATGTAAAAATACTTTTATCCTGATCCAACTTATTTTTTGAACAAAATAAGTCAATAATAATTAGCTATATTAATTCAACATGTTGAATTAAACCTGGGTTTGCTCACAACAGATTCCGCCCAAAGTATTGTTCAAAATAAAGATCTTAATTCCGCCCATCTTGCGACTTGCGAGTCACTGCTAGTTTTTTTTTTTTTTTTTTTTAGTACTAAAAGTTTTACACACTTGATATTTTCCTGGTGGTGATATTATTTTATAAGGTAAAATACGTGTACACTTCCTGTAATTTAGTGTAGATTTTTTTTGCATATATTCTCTGTGTTTTAAATTTTCTAATCACGTATAGGCGGAATAGTATTTAATTTTATGTAAATTTTTTTATTGATGTGTAAAATACATATATTTTGAGAATCTGTTGACGTACAGTATCAAATTGTTATAAATCAATTTCTTCAATAGATTGCTTATTAAAACCAGTAATGAATTTAATGGAAACATAAAAGAGAGAGTTATTTGTTAAGAGTTTTGTAACTTAGTGGCATTATGTGATTTCCTTTATAACGAGAATCATAGTTTAAATCTCTCATCTTTTGCCTATTATAATAATTGAATTATCGAGAGAAACCCACAGTTGAATCTCTATCTTTTGCTTATTATAATAATTGAGAGAGAGAGAGTCAAAGTATGGGTTTATATACAAAAACTAAAAAAACCTATGTCATGGCTATAAAAACAAAAAAGATTGTAGTTTAGTAGTTCCAAGTTATCCAATTTTATATGGGTAAAAAGCGATACTACTTTAATAGAGAGCACAATTAAAAGAAGCAACATTGTTTATAATCTGGGTTTCATACAGGAGACAAGTTGATTATGAAATCAAACCATTATTAGCCGCACCCATATATAGCTTACAGCCTACAAGCTCTACATCACCATTCCAAATCCGTTAGCTACAAGTCAAAGCAGACTGACAATACAAAATGTGACATGAAAAATTTAGCAAATACTTTTGCAGAAACTGTCTCTTCTACACAGTATAAATTATTCAATTTTCATTCATGAGCATTCCTATGTCTTGCAAGGTAGTTGCACTGCATAAGTGATTGTGATTGGTAGTAGTAGGTGGAGATTCTAGAGTTCCTGAATGGATTATTTAAATTGTCAAACACAATCTGCAATCGAAAATTCAAACATAAAGAGTAAGAAAGACATAGCTTAATATTTACTGTCATAAAGAAGGAGAAATCAAGATAAACTTATTAATTACCTGATTGAAGATGAACTGGGTTATATTCATGCATTACCCAAAGTATCTTCAACCTAAACATAATGTTCAAATCAGGTAAATCACTGACCCGATAGATCAATATCATCTAACACACAATCTCATGTGGCTACATCAATAAAAAAATTTCTAATGAATGAAAAGGTTGAAGAAGGTCTATTTATAATCAAAATTACTTATGAATAATTACTCCTGACATCTATAAATATATATACCACAACAACATGCCCTGTGAATATGTTGGCATGCAAATAAAGAATAGATAATCACAAATTTGATTTCTTAACATAAATGTGAAGTGCATTTATATTGTATTCATATAAAATGTACTACTTAATGTAAATGAAATGGTCCCAACCATGTTAACAAGTATATTTCCAAATTAGGATTATCTATCCTATGTTGGATTACTTTCCAGAATAAATTGAAAGCATTTAAATTTTAATCTTGCCAGTTGCCACTGTATGCATTGGGAAAGCATTTATTTATTTATTTGAGAAAACGTGCATTGTGAACTTGTTTTCTGTTTTTTTTTTTTTTTTTTTTTTTGTACTTTTTTTTTTTAAGAAGCATTGGTAACTTTTATTGTTTCCCTGGTGTGAGTTATTTGCAATAAAAATGATTTTTAAGAAATTAAATTCTTGCTAGAATAAGATCTATAAGGCCTTTTTTCTTTTTTTCTTTTTTACCTAAGAAATTAAATTCTTACCAGAATAAGATATATAATCTCTCTCTTAGCATTGACGGGATTTTTATCCAAGATTATTATTCAACAACAAGATATTTTATCAAGGGTAAATTGCAAAGTACACCCCTAACTTTAGGAGTAATTGGATTTTACACCCCAACGTTTCGGAACTTTGATTTTACACCCTAACATTTGGTTTCATTAACAAATCATTGTGTCATTTTGGGGCTTATTTGGCCAAAAAAAAAAAAAAAAAAACACGTCAACAAGATGACATGGCAGTTAACAACAAAAATGAGTTGGGGGTGATTTGCTAACGGAACCAAACTTTAGGTGTAAAATCAAAGTTCTAAAACGTTGGGGTGTAAAATCCAATCACCCCCAAATGTTAAGAGTGTACTTTGCAATTTACCATTTTATCAATTATTTTAATTAGTACCCACTACATACCCATAACTCTAGATTTCTTGTCACAACATATTTCATGTTCCAACTAAATATTATCTATTATGTCATTGCCTCCATGATCAACCGTAAGTTTCTTAATACCCACAAAAGTAAGGAATAAAAAAAAGGAAAAGAAGAAAATCTGTTCTAGAGTGTATATATGGAATGATTTATGCTATTTAAAAAATAATAATTATGTTAAATATTTTAAAATATATATATATTTGCTCCCTAGAGATTTTTCCTTTTCTTATATACTGCCCTTGACATGAGAAAAATTGAATTATGATTATTGGATCTTGTGTGTGTTTGTTTGTTTGTTTGTTTTTTTAATAAGAATCTTGTGTGTGTTGGTGTTGGTATAACGGTATTACATGGGGAGAAAAAAAATAGAGACAAATACAGCTACTGGATTTGAAACCACGCTCGGCCCAAGTTAGCCTAATGACAGACTTGCTGTTTGGCATTTTCTTAATCTCAAATCCAACCCAAGATGGTGTATTATTATTATACATCAATCTTGGTCTATGTTGACAACTTCCAGAACCATTTAAAAAATGGGCTAGGGAAGATATCTCAACAAACTTGTCAAATAGAGAATGTGAGAGATTCAAACACAAACTCTACCTATGAAGATTCCAGATAATATCAATGGGTCACAAAGTCCTTAGAAACACATGGAATTGACTTCCAAAATATTCAGCCTTTTCCAATTTGTGCTTAATAATTGCTGAGAAAAGTGGGTTCCAATTAACTCAGCTGATAAAGTTTTTGATGGTTAAATAAGAGATCTGGTGTTCAATCTCCATCTACACCAAAAATCGATTGATGTCTTGGTCTTGTGATAAAAAACTATTATCAGAAGCAGATGTCTTAGGTTGAAATTCTTTAAAAATAATAATTGCAGAGAAAAGTTCTTACCAACTAACACATACAGAATCTTTAGCTTTGACTATGGATATGAATGTATGTTAAGATATTTAGATTGTTTTGTGGTACAGGTGTGATGTTTTTACTATGTGCCCTTTAACGCAATTCGAAATTTGATATAGAAACTTAAGATGATTGGTTTTTAATCCTTGCCAGTTGTCACGTTTAATTTCATAAATGGTTTCAAAATTTAAAGTCAACTCCGACTTGTCTTAGTCTATATGAGAGGATCAAAACTATGAATTTCTTTACGTCTTCACTCTCTTTCACGTACGCTTTTGAGAGCTTCGGTCCATTTTATGACTTCAATGTCAACAAGTGACATATTTTACTAGAAGGAAATGATATTTTATGGGGCGATTGTACGTAGCCAACTAGCCACCCACTGAATTATGAGGTCTATATGTTGTGAGGGTCCACACACTATAAGAAGGTGAATACACATAACGACTACGTTATAGATAATTTTTCTTACTAAGACGACTTTACTTAAAAATTAAGTTGAAATATATAGACAGGATGGAAATTGTCAAATTGGACATTTAACTGAAATAACGATTTGATGTAGTAATAAAAAAAGTAAAAGGAACTCAAATATGGGTTCGATTTGATCTCCGCTTACATCAAAAAACTAATTGACGTTTTGGTTTGAAATTCGGGTTTGAGATCGTAGACTCCATTGAAGAAAACTGTAGGGTCACAAATTGTAGGACGATAGTTTAGTGAGCCCAATACAATAAATTTGTAAAGAATGGGCAAAAGAGCTAGGTTTTAGTAGTTTACAATAACGGCTAGTAAATATTTTAGCACGTACAGCTTGAAAAAATGGTTGTTCGAGGAGATCAATACAATAGATATGAAAGTTATTACAAGTCTTGGTGCTATAGTAATTCTTTCCTTCCCTATTCTTTCCTATTTTTTCTGATCCCCCTCATGGAAGATCTTTTACATTTATATAGGCCTTTTTAGGCCATCCTGACCTTACACTTGTTACTAATCTAAACCATCACTTGAGTACATGTCCCATCAAGCATCTTCTTTTGTTATCTGTGAGTGGCGGTAGCTGAAAATTGTACTGTTCAGGGGTCTTCTCCCCATAAATGCGGCCATAAAGGTTGCTGCAGTGCATTTAATGCGGTGGTAGCAGCTTTTCTTTGAGATATTTTCGTATTATCATCACCTTCGTACGTGCTTGAAGTTCGTCCTTTTGTTGAAACTTCCTGGAGTGTCACTTTAAATCATCCAAACAATTGCTTGACCGACATTCATCCTGTCCGAGAAGACCAACCTCCTCGGATTATATTCCTCCATCTTCTCCTTGCGTGGTCCTCTGTTCCGAGGCCTCTCCTAATTATTTGCTCCTCCTCGGGTGTATCCACGAACAGGGCCCAAAGCCCATTATACAAGTTTGGGCTCTTATTCCCACAAAAACAATTTCACAATATACCTACGGATTGGAAAAAAAATAAAATAAACTAAGGGTCTTGTAATTCAATGATACTTGAGATAAGAATAGAGAAGAAAATTGTGGAAATCGAAAAATGCATCAGATTCAGAAGAAATTAGTTTCGTTCTAATGTATATCTTCCATTAGCTGGGTTGAGAAACATGATAAGCTCGTGATACCCTAGATAGAACTAGTTTCGATACTAATGAATAACCCCCATTGGCTGGGTATCAAAGTCAAAACATAGTTGGATTGCCCAAAATCATATATATCAAATCATAATTCAAACAAAAATATATCTCATTCAAATACATATATAAAATTATATATATGTAGTAATCAAATAAATTTATGAAAAATTCTTTATTCTTTACTTTAAATCAATGTAGCTAACAATTAAAAATAAAATTGTAACAATTGTATAACAATTTTCAGTAGCTAAAATACAATAATATATGCAAAAATAAAACCAATCAAGAGAAATGTTACTTACCTTAACTAGCTCACCATAAAAGAACTTCTTCCTAACAATTCCTCTAACATCCTTAGATATCACTTAAAACAATTTTTTTTTTCAAGTACCATTTACTCAATAATCAAATAATTTAAGAAAAACTTATAACGGTACCCGATCAAAAGAGAAACTACTAAAAATATCTAATGATTTTCCACTATTAACTCTCCTCATATAGGACAAAATAGCATCACATATGGCCTATCCATATTTTGGAATCATCAATAATATATATATATATATATATATATATATATATATCCTTTACTTTTGCCACTAATAGTTCCCTAGAAATAAAGCCTATAGAATACATATAGCCATATATGGTTAAAACTTAAAAGTCAATTGTAAAAGAACACCACCTAGACTCAACTTAAAACTTAAAAGTCAATTGTAAAAGAACACCACCTAGACTCAACTTCTTTTGTACGAATGTACCTTCCTTTTTTTTTTTTTCTTTTCTTTTTTTTTTTCTTTTTTTTTGGGTTACATTTGATTGCTTGTTAGACTTCAAGCCTACACTTGTAGACTTTTCGTACTCAATCAATCCAACACTTCGGTACAACTTCTTAAAGAGAAGCTTTTGAAGAAATCGGACCTACCATGCCTAACAATCTGCAATTCTATCTTCACTTACACGCAACAATGGGCATAGAAAAAATATTAAATTACCAAGACAATAACAGGTACTTAGCATCCAATTACAGAAAATCTAATCTAAATCCTTCTTTTTTTACAACATAAAACTCATTGGATATTTAGATAGTCTCACTATTGGCCAAAGATACCCACCTAAAAATATTCTAATTTCATATAAAGTTTAGATTTGACGAATGATGAAATTTCTTAAGCTCTTACCGTCAATCCTTCTCAACACGAATATACCAAAAATTCCTCCTTCAAAAATATCTATAGTTATACCCGGATTTAATTAGTTTATAAATAGCTAGGGTTTTAACCTAATTTTCTAAAAATTCTCTTAATAATATTAATTATAAAATTGACCTCACAAAAAGATTTACTTAAATATCTCACCTTTAAAGTCTCTCTCCCTCTCTCTCTCTCTCTCTCTCTCTCTCTCTCTTTTCTTTTTTTTTTTCTTTTTTTTTTTTTGTTTTTTTGTTTTTCTCGGGGTATTACAGTTTAAGATCTTTTTATGAGAGGGGTTCTATCATTCAATCGGTGTGGGCTTCTATTTTGGTGTTTATGATTTTGGGTCCCTTTACTATCTTCAACAACATATGTAAGTCACTTCTTTTTTTTAATCTTCTCCTTTAAATATATTGGTATATTAATTTATGCCTTTGCTAGCTGCATGATGCTGAGGATTTTTTTATTATTAAACGAACATTTTAGAGGTAGCCTTTATCAATCTTGGGAATTAACTATTTAAATTTACTTTGGTACTTTGGCATAGTTTTTCTATCAAAGCTCATGTACCTTTAGTTAGATATGATGGAAATAAAATGTTGAGTTTCGATATTCAGTGTTGCAATATCTCATGAGTATCAGCTTTATGTAAAATATTTGAAGGTAAAATGTGAACTTCAGCTTTCTTGATAAGTTCTGATACTCATACAATTTACTTTTTGAGTTGCTTATAGAAAGGGATACCAAGAAGTGAAGTTTGTTCATTAAACAATCAGAGTAGAAATTTGTGCATGCATTTGGTCTGTTTGTCAATTGAACCAATTCCAATGAATTTCTTAACAAGCCATTATTGTGTTCTTTATTTAATCCGTGAAGTTTCATTAGACTCTTATATTAGGAAGCATCTCAATGTTCATTTCCAAATTTCTCAATATATTTGAGAATATATCATTGCATTGAAGGAAATCGATTTATGTATAACGCCAAGAGAAAAGTAATTTAGCATTTTGTTGCCTCTATATTTGGAGGTTGTCCAACAAAGTCATTTTAGTATAAAGTAGAATTTTAAGGTTCAAGTGTAATGTACGTTTCAAAAGTATTATTTGATTGAAAGATTCATGTGTGATGTTAAGAGACTTTACCAAATGACTCAATATTCACTGTTTTTAAAATTTGGAAGCTCTTCATTATCTGTTTCAATAAAAATGAGAGAACTTTGAGATTCAGGTGTAACATCAAACCACCAAACTTACATGAGCAGAAAGTAATTGAAGTTCAGTTGCCACCAAACCACCAAACTCTCACTTCTATAAACTAACACAATGCAGCTAGTGCAGTAGTGCTTTCTCATCATGCCTAGCTAGGGTGAAGGCTAGAAGCTAAAAAAACACTATGATTCCCATTTCTCTCCTATCCAAAATGTGCCTGTATGAAATAGAAATACAAGGAGTTTATGTAAAGGCAAGTGCAGTGGACCGTACTGTTCTAGTAGATGCTCATATTGATGAGCTAAGGTCTTCCTTTGAAAAGCCTTTGGTTGCACCTATTGTGGCAATTGATATAAAGTGCAAACCCAATTGCAATGGTGCAATGTTATAGATCCTTTGTATTGGGACTCTCTGTCTTATAGTTCAATTATACTACTTGGATTCATTTCCTGAATCCATCAAGAAATTTTTGAGTGATTCAAATGTGTGTTTCGTTGGCATTGGAGTGAAGGATAAGGTCAAGAAAATACTACATTAATGGCCCCAGATGTTCGGTTGTAAGACTGGTGTGGAACTGGGTCATTTGGCTGCTAGGGTGCTTAAGAAGCCTAACCTTGATGGGTGTGGTTTAGTTGAGTTAGCTAGTGAAGTTGGGGTGTACTATGAGTAGCCAAAAAGTGTTACTTTCTCAGATTGGGGTGCTAGGGTTTTTTCACATGAACAGGTCAAGTATGCCATTCATGATGCTTATGCTTCTTATCTTGTTGCAAACAAACCCTTAAGTTTGCTCTAGGGTTATGTTGTAAGGATTGTATATCTTTAAAAGTTTTCTGTGGTACACTTATTTTATGGGATTTATATGTTTTTTTATTTTTTTATTTAAGATATGCGTGATTTATGAGGTTATTAATTAGTCATTGCATGGGACTGGAGGTGGTTCTTAGGTTCAAACTTTGTTTAGCGAAATGAAAATTGAAAGCATAAGGGATATTCCATTGTGCTTTTATATATATAGCATCTATCTTCTATTTGCTCCATGCATAAATCTTAAATATAATTCTATATATATTATGGTAGAACTTGTCCACATGGACCACACTAAGAAACATATTAACATTGCATGATTTAAAAATGAAGATATCCTTCTAAATTTTAATATACAAGATTTTCTTTTTTCTTTTGGCATAGATTTCACCAACATTTTAATAACCCTTATAGAATATTTCTTTTGACCAAAGAGTGTATAGATCGAAATCTTATTGCCAAAATTAATAAAAAGCAAACACGATTCGTTAATTTCTCTTAATTTATTTCAAAAAGTTACCCGAATACATTTGTGCTTGTTTTGTTTTGTTCAGTTTTTTTTTTTTTTTTTTTTTTTTTCTTATTTAATTTATGTATAGATTTTTGAACTTCATTTCTTCTAGATGTAAAAATACTTTTATCCTGATCCAACTTATTTTTTGAACAAAATAAGTCAATAATAATTAGCTATATTAATTCAACACTTTCGCTATAAATGTCAATGATTTGATTAAACCTGGGTTTGTTCACAACAGATTATATTAGGTTGGGCTCAAGTAAATTAAGCTGCTTCGACCAATATGTATTTTTGGGTTCGTGCAGATCCTAGACAAACCAAAGTATTGTTCAAAATAAAGATCTTAATTCCGCCCATCTTGCGAGTCAGTAGTCACTGCTAGGTTTTTTTTTTTTTTTTTGCTAGTTAGTACTAAAAGTTTTACACACTTGATATTTTCCTGGTGGTGACATTATTTTATAAGGTAAAATACGTGTACACTTCCTGTAATTTAATATAGATTTTTTTTTTTACATATATTCTCTGTGTTTTAAATTTTCTAATCACGTATAGGCGGAATAGTATTTAATTTTATGTAAATTTTTTTATTGATGTGTAAAATACATATTTTTTGAGAATCTGTTGAGCGTACAGTATCAAACTGTTATAAATCAATTTCTTCAA